>OZ005653.1:97242332-97584832 GCA_963930645.1 Salticus scenicus
TAATAAGACATATATATGTAGTTAATTAATCTAGCAGCCAATATCCAATCAGTGACAGTCTATCTGTATACACAACTATACGGCAATATACATGTCTTCTGAAATATGCATACTTCCATACCCCTATACACATATGATGCAAAATATAAAATGATCGTTACATTCTTTAGAGATCTTGTTTTTTTTTTTTTTTTTTTTTTTTTTTCGAATTTGTGTAATTAATTCTATATTTCAAAATTATAAATAGAAAGAAAAAAAAAGTTTTCATTTCTTGAACAAATTTAACATAAGAAGAAATTTCAAAACTTTTGTAAATTGAATAAAACAATATTTAAAATCAACGATTATTTAAATTTATTATCTAAATATTTTATTTTTGAGTTAAAAGATATTTTAAAATTAAGTATTTCAACAAAAAAATATAACTTCTTAAAAATTATCTTTTTAAAAGAGGATATTCCTCCTACGCTCTTTATGTAGACAATCGGTCTCAACCAATACACAACATTATGTATTTGAAAAAGCATAAGATATATTCAGGAACAGCAGTTTTCCTTTAAGAACGTAGGTTGACTGATCGATTAGAAATATGATAAATATTTAATATAATGTAAATGAATGTGTCACTAATGCATATGATTCAAAGAAGAATGGAAAATTTATAAAGTTATGTCTGCATAAATTATGCGTGGGTGAAAGAATTTACTTTACATGTCTTCGTTTGTGTGGGTATAATTTTGTATTTACTTGTTATCTGTATTAATGACATATATTTCAAAAGATTAATCAAATATTTGCTAAGATATCCTTAAGCATACAGGTATAATTCTTTTTTCATATTTTCGAGACCTTAATTGTCATCATATATATATGTAGCGGGCCGGCATTCTGTTCTTCTTCCCCCCTTACCTGGCTTTCCCGCAACTCAGAATCCAAGCAGCTGATCATTTGACGGAGTCTCAGAATATTAAAGGAAGTGTGTGATCATGACGTGAATGGCGTTACTTCCTGAGCAGGCTACTGCTAAAGAGCGCTGAAGGAATGAGGTTCAGAGTTCGACGAGTCTCCGACGTAGCTTGTGTGCGTGACGGGCGCAATGCCTATTTTTGATTACTTTGGTTTTTTCACACTCGACGTCTTTAGTGAAATGCCAAATGATTTACTTAGGTGACGAATTATAGTTAATTTGACGAACTGTTGAATATACTTTGATAATTAATTTTAAATGCTCATTAGCATCTATGTAAATAATTGTAAATACTTTAATTCTTTATTAAATTTTAAGTGATTAATAGTAATTAAGTATTATTTGATTTATAAAGCCCACATAAGTTCGCCTTCCTACAAGTCAGAAGTGGGATGTAACGGGAATTTCGGATTGAACGTTAATTTTTAATTTAACTTAAACTTTCATTGAACGTTAATTTTTAGTTAATATAAATTATTTTGATCGCTCGTAAATGTTTGGATCAAGAATGAATCGTGAAATCGAAATCTTGATTTAACTTCAACTTCGGATTGAACGCGATAAAGAATAGAACATTTACTTTTATAAAATGTGAACTTTTTTTTAAAATGATGATGTGTCTGGACTGATAAAATGTGAATTGATGGACTGCATAAACTGTTTTTAAAACACAGACTGAACTCTTAGACTATTTTTGAACTGTGTTGGAATTGCCTTACATGCTTAATTGTACTATAAATAGTGGTCGAAGTGCGGAGTGTTTTGCTTGATCTGGATAAACAAGTGCATAATGTGTGAAATATGCTCTGCAAAGTGCTCAATGATTAAAAAGTGAAAAATCAATTAGACGGAAATTCGAGCCAAAATTTAGAACAACAGCTGTTTCGGTTCTACAAAGGTACGTGTGTTTTTATTTTGTTGCATGATGGCCTCACTTGGGAGCATCCCTAAAATTGGTATTCCACTAGGAAAAGAAAAGTATAGTAAAATTAAAATTCTACATCGGTTTCTCTTTAATGACGAAGGAGATCGTAAAAACCGATGCAGAATAAAAAAATTTTCCGGCTTTAACTTTGCCGTTGATGACGAAAATTACACTCAGAAACAAAAATTAATTGATAATAGCTTTTCTTTGAATGAACACATTATGATTTGTAACATATTAAATGTACCTTTTGATGGGAGTAAAGATGAGTTAAGAGACAGATTGTTGTTGAATCTGTGCGATATAGAATTATTAAAACGAGAGAATTCTGGAAATAATTCGGATGAGGAAGATTCGGAAAACGAAAGTAGTGATAATAACGTCGAAAAACTTGACTCCTCTGTGCAATGCCATATAGATAATAAGTGCTATGAAAATATTGATAAAAATGATTATGATTATGATAATGTTTAAACTAAAAAGGGTGTAAATTATAGTAATAATGTGAATTCTGGATCACTTGGTGCAACTGTTTCTTTCAATGATTTTGAAAATTCTATGTCTAAATTTAGCGGCGAACCGCATGAAAATATTATTCAATTTTTGTCAGAATTTGAAGAATTGTCAGTAATGTTTAATTTGAATGAGTTACAAAAAATTGTTTTCTCTAAGAGATCGTTGAGCGGAAACGCTCTTCTCATTCTTAAGTCTGAAAAAGGACTATTAAATTATAAAAAATTAAAAAATGCACTCATTAATGAATTTAAAACCGAAATTAACTCTGCCTCATTACATGAAATGTTGTGTAAAAAGAAAATGAAAACTAATGAAACAGTTACGGAATATTATTTTAAAATGCGTGAATTGTCAAAAAACGGGCACATTGAAGATGCCGCGTTAATGCATTACGTGATCCAAGGAATAAATGATAAAAGTGAAAATAGTATTATCTTGTACGGGGCAAAAAATATTCGTGAATTTAAAGAAAAGATAAAATTATACGAAATGTACAAAAGAGACACTGAAAAGGTTAGATACAAATTTGATAAAATTGAGCTTAATACAAAACCGAAGCATATAACCCATAATGTATATGAAAAATTTAGTCCTAAAAATGAAGTAAATAATAAATTGTGTTATAATTGTGGTGAAAAAAACCACTTATCTAGAGATTGCCCCCATAAAGCCAAAGACCTGAAGTGTTTTACGTGTAAGCAGTACGTGCATAAAAGTTCGGAGTGCCCAGGTTTGAAACCAGAGGTTGAGACATTATGTATTAGCGTAAATCAAAATATGAGTAAAATTATACAAGTAAATGATATAAATTTTATTGGAATCATTGATACAGGAAGTGAAGCAACATTGTTGCGTAAAAGTTCTTTTGATAAATTAAATGTAAAAAAATTAAATACTATGAGTACTATTTTGAAGGGGATCGGGAAGAGTTCGATAAAACCATTAGGCTCATTCGACGCAGATCTTAAAGTTGATGATTTTGAAAGTAAAACTGATATCTGTGTTGTACATGATAATATGATACCGTATGATATAATTATAGGCATGAATGTACTAATGCTGGGTGAAACAACAATTAATGAAAAGGGTATTTTTGTGAAAAATAAGTGTAATTCTCTAGAGGTAAGCTTAGTAACAGTACTCCCTGTAAATACATATCAAAACGAAATTAAATCGAATGTTGTTATTGATACCCCCATTAACTTTGAGAACAAAAATTTTGAAATTTCCCCAGAAATAAATGAAACTTTGAATAATGCTAAAAAATGTGAAAATGTAACCCCTCACCCTGTTATGCTGTCAAAAAAATTATTAGAATCTCCCGAAAAAGCCGTAAGTGAAAATGACGATAAAGACGAAAACGACGAGAGTGATGACGATAAGATGCTTTTGAAGGACGAAAATAGTGTAAATGATGACAGCGAGGAAGAAGAGGAGCCTCGACGACAGAAACAGAGTCATAAGAGTATTTTCCAGACAGATGATGATAGTGATGAAGAGGAGGAGCCGCGCCGAAAGGGACGAAGTCAGACGAATGTTCCCCGAATGAAGGTGCTAAACCCTGAAAACACTTATTCAAAGAAAGATGAGAAACAAGTCCTACTTGAAAAATTTTCACAGTTAGCCGAAGAGTTGGAAAAGTTAAAAGAAAAAGTTGACGAAAATTCCAGACTCCTTAAAAGGAAGAAATCCAGAGAAAAGCCATCGACGATAAATTCCATCGAGTGTAAAAGACTAAATATCCCAACAGAAAAGACTGCCAGTGTAAATTTGAGAAAGTTATTCATCCCATCACTTCCATTGACGACCACGATTAGTGAAATAGCCATATTATCCCCCAAAGCTGTACAAATAAAGTTAGAAGTTTTCCCTACACATAAAAGTGCTACTATAGACTTTATAACCGAACAAGGCCTCTGCAGCATAGCCTTAAAAAATCTTAAAACTGAAAATGATTGATTAGAGGGTCTCGAGTTCGAGTCCCAAAATAATTTTGAACCCCAAAGTAAAGATTTGAGTACACATGATAGTATTTTACTTTTGTTCGATAACTATACTATTTTATTTTTGTTCGATTCATTATTTGATTAGGAAAAAAAAAAATAAAACAGTTCAAAATAACTATACAACTTTATTTTTGTTAACACGGCTTTTACAATTATCATTTAGTATTTTAAAGAAAATAGCCTGCCATTAATTCACAGATGAAAAAAGAAAAAATATCATCCTGAATTTTGAGAAGATGAGCACACATGTTCTATAATATAATCATTTTAGAACATCTGGTAAGTTCAACAACGTACCTGCTTAATGAAACTATAATAAATAGTCATTTTAAACATCATTTAATGATCTTTTAAATTCCAGAGCGAAGTGTAGTAAATGCAAAATGGCTAAAACTTGATTTACTAGTATATCTGAAAGAAACTGTTTAAAATTTATATCAGATAATGAAACAGAACATCCAAATGTTTCAAGAAAATCGTCAACAAGGGAAGTATAATAAAAATACACTTTATTGTCTATGAACATGTATACATATATATATATATATATAGTGTACCTGTTGCTTTTATTTGATAATATAATACTTTCTACTCCATCATTACTTTTCAATTACAATAATTTATTTAAATAAATATGAAGTATTTTTTCTTATTCTGATAAAATGTTGTTTGTATGCATATTTTTAATAATTGGTGTATATTATTTATTTATTTTTTATGTTTTTCATTTTTATCCAAATTAAAAATAGAACAAAATCACTTCATGTATTTTTCCTTTTTACAAATTTCTTAATTTTCAATTAAATGTTTTAGAATGTTACTATTTCATATCTACAGAATCATTTTTCTGTTCTTTAACTTAAATTATAACTAAAGTATATGTACGAAAAATAACGAGAAATATTTTCTAGTAAACGTCAATCCTAGTGGTCTAAAAGTCACTCCTAATGATTTTTCTATCACATAAAATAGATTCCACCGTTTTTACTTTGTCTTTTATTTTATCGAATAAAGAGTAGAATGTTTCGTTAATCATTCAGAATAAAATCTTTGTGAAGAAAGTCAACAAAAATTCTTATATTGTTTGTTATAATCTAAAAAAATTAAACATTTTTACTGCAAAAAGTTATTTTTATTATGTAATCAGTTCGTTGTATATTTAATAAGTGAAAGTTTTTAATTGAATGTATATTCTTGTTATATATATATATATATAGGTGTAATTACCTCTCTTGCTCTAAAGAGAAGCTGTAGGGCATGGCAAAAGAAGTACGCTTGAATAAGATTTTAAGAAAACGGTTATGTTGTTATTAATAATAATGAAAAATTTTATTATTTTTTCGTGATCAAAGTATTCAAAATAAATTCGCTGGTTTATATTTAATAACGAGCTGTTATTTCAATCATTCAATATTAGGTACAAAATCTCATCCTTTAAAACAGAAGAACAACAACAAAAAAAAAAACTTACTATGTTTATTTATTAATGTATGCGCGTTGTGCTATATTTTTGCATGTAATAACTCATGATGAAATACTTACATCTACACAGATATATTTTGAAATTACCATTTAAACTAGAACAAATAGTTGGGGGACATTTTATTATAGAAGCTGGTAGACGGAGAGCGACAGGTTCAAATGCAAATAAAGCTAGTCGCCTTAGTCTTCTGGCGTTTTCCGAAATTCTGGAAAAGGCAAACTGGGGTCCTTTGAAATTCCTCCTCGAAGAGCACTCCTCGCATATATAAGATTCTAAGAGAGTCAATTGTTCTTAACTTCCACAACGCTACTATCAGGATTTACATTTTTTAATGTAAAAAATATAAAAATATTTTATATATTTTTTAATATAGGTTATTTTTTTTAATATAGGTTATTTTTTTTATATACCATTATATAATACATTGTTACTTAAAAACGTATATATATATGTATATATATATATATATATATATCATTAAAGTTTACTATAAACATTACCTGTTCATATTAAAGTTATGTGAAATTAAATAATACATTATATATGTTTTTGAAATTAGCTTTTAAAATATATAAATAAATGTGTTAAAGAAGATCTATCTAAAGTATAAAACAATACGAAAACAACAATGGTATACAAGCATACAATTCAAACAGATTATGAAGCTCTCTCTACATGTTATATCCCATTGCATTATAAGTACAATGAAACAAATACTATTCAAAATTATTAGACTATGTAATCAGCTTTTAACACATTTGAAGTACGGAATCTGAAAAACATATTTGTGTGGTTTTGTTCAGAAAAGAGCTTGTCTACATGTACGACATTCAATACAAATATTATTAGAGTAATTGTAAAATCTGAATGACATATAATATGTGACCAAATGAAGAGGAGACTAAAGTTATATGTGAAGATATGTTAATAAAAATATTGTAATTACAGTTCATTGGGGAATAGTGCACTTAAAAGTAATTGTCATTGCCTTTGGCACACTGATCCCAACGCGTAGGAATAGAGTGGATGGCTCAACAGATGGGTCAGGCAAACACCCATTCTCTCCGTTTTTTGATTCTCTGACAGATGCTGGGGCACCAATTGTGCGCACACTTTGCCATAACGAAGCTTTTTGTGGATTATGTGATGCACAGTTCCTTTGGTTATCGACAATTCAACAGCAATTTCACGTGTGGTGCTCCGGCGATTCCGCCGGATGAGCTTATCCATAGCCGATCTCTTTGTGTTGATCTGGAGGAATCCATTATGTAATGAATTGCGGAAATGACTCTCCAACAATGAAGATATTGATGCAAAGACGTTAACTATGCATCTGCATCTAGCAATACCACCATACTATCCATAAGTTAACACATTAACTCACTAGAATTTGATATAAAGACGCCACAGCTAAGGTCTCCTTTTCATTTGGGCACACATTATACATCAGTTTAAAGAAATACTAGTAAAAGTTCGAGAAATAAATATACAGGCAAGCAAATGGACAGAAAGACAGATAGATGATGAATGTCAAGTAAATACTTTAAAAATTTTTTAGAAGTGTCAAAAATGCATAAAACTATTCCGAATGCACTACTTGCACTGCTTGTAATATCCTCTGAAATTATTTAATGCATCTGAATATAGTTGTATGGTCCTATAAACTGAAAATGAATGTCATGATCATAATGTTTTTAATTGTACTATGTTCTTTTTATCTAAATAATGCATATGAATAATACAAATAATGAATTTAAATTGCGTTTTAATTAAATTCCTCTCATATAGCTTGATGTACCTTAATTATTCTGGGTTCTCCATGCATAAATTAGCAGTGCTATATATACCACTTTCAATGGAGTACATGCCAACTGAAGTTCCACAACATATATCAGCTTCAAGACTCAGGGAATTCGAAAACAGCAGACAGACAGATTAATTTAAATTTTAAATTCACTTTTATGAGCAAAAAATAAATTAATAAATAAACAAAAATTATGGAAAATAATTAAATAATATCACTACAATGTGTCTTTGTGTTATAAAATATTTACACTATAATACACATTTATTCCTATGACCGTTTTATAAAATATTATTTGTTTTTCTTATTAGAAAATAAATGGTACACTAAGTTACACACATATTTGTTTTAGTTGCTTTATTATTAAGTACTTCTTTGAAAGAAACTGGTATGTTCTTTCATGCAAAAATATTTTTATTTTCCCCGAAAATATGTTTTATACTTTTTTAATTAAATTAGATATGGCAGTTTAATAATAAATTATCTAAAGACATCTAGTCCAAAGCCTTAATACAGAAGGTCATCCACACTTTATGGAAAATATTTCATATTCTATTTTTTTTCTTATGTATTTTGAGATAAAAATTTGGTAACTTTAGATTAAACGTCTGCTATTTTTATCTTTTGATTCGAATGTAAAAATAAAAGATTTATTTTTAAAATAGCTCCTAGAATTGATAGATGGCTCCTCAAAGTTTGTGTAACCGCACACTTCAAGGAGAAATATTGGCATCACCAAATTATAAAGCGCTGTAAAAATCGCGGTTATTACACTTCTAAAACAAAAGTTTATGATATACTAAATTTTAAAGGGGAAAAAGGAAAAATAAACACATGATCGCGAAGCTTCATCCTAAGGCTGTTACAACGCAGCTAAATATCGAGAAAATGAAGTCTCTGATCTTAAAAGGAAATCCGCCTATTGAAAGATCCCTCGTAACGAAATTAGGAATGTCTTCTGGCACTGTAAGTAAAATCATTCATAAAGATATGAAGTCAAACAAGAACGAAAAATTCATGTGGTAAGCATTGATTATTAACACTTTCCAACTGTACATATGCATTGTAGAGTAAAATCTTCAATATTCTTTACCTATGTTATCACGTAACGGAAAGACAGGACATACAGGCAGACAAAGAGAAAAAAGGAATTCTTAATCACTGTTCTATATTAAAAGCCAAATAAACTACTACGTCAGAAGCGCCAAAAGAAAAATATTTGCGATGCATACAGCTGTTTCGGTAGCTTTAAGCGTACCGTCTTCAGTGCAAAAAAAAATTCTGAATCTGGAGAAGTGCTCGTATATATAAGAGAGGGACCGAATGTAGTTCAACCAATAGGATTACGGGAAAGGCGCAGTGTGTGGCCAATAGGAATTTAGGAATGATAGCTGTGTAAACAGTAGAAAAATTAAGAAAATGTGGACTGAATGTAAAATTTCCAGCAATCAGACAAATAGGGAACAGTGAAACCACATTTTACAAGGTTTTTAAATTTTTATAAATATGAAAAGCTTCAAAGAAATCGAGTTCGTAAATGGATTTAGGTCTGCAAACTATTTTAGCTGAATTAAATTTAAAATTATGATTTTCCTACCAGCAATGTTTTAATAGCCGATTTATTAGTTTCTTGTTTGCGGACGTAATTCATATGTTCTTTTAGACGAAATTTAAGACTGCGTTTAGTTTGGTCAAAATATGATAAACAACACGGACAGGAAATACTGTAAATGCCCCAAGAATTATGCATGTCAATGGGATCTTTTAACTGAGAAAAGATAAGTTTATTGGAAGGCGAAAATATTACTTTAAAATCATATTGTTTGAGAATTTTAGCTATGGTTTGACTGGATTTAGGAAAATAGGGTAAAACAATACTGATATTAGAAGAGACTGATTTAGTAGACGAAATACGAGGGGGCTTTAATTTTTGGATGGCTTTCTCTATAATGGAAGGGTCATAACCTCTGTCAGTTGCAATGGCTTTCAGGTATTTAATTTCAGATTTAAATAAAATAGGATTTGAACAAATATTAAGGGCACCGTTTACAAAAGTATAAAAAGCAGTCATTTTTCTGTTAGTTGGGTGACATGAACGCACATGGGGAGGAAAGGAGACTGCAAATTTTTACGATAGATGGTGGTTGAAAATCCATTTACAGTGCAAGAGACGAGGGCATAAAAAAAATGGAAGGGAGCCATTATTTTCTATTTGATATGTAAACTGGATATTACTGTCAATTGAATTTAAAGTTTCTAAGACATGGTCAATATTGTGACGAGATATGTCAATAACCGTGAAGCTGTCGTCTACGTGACAGGTCCAAAAAGGAAAAGATATTTTCTTAAAAAGCTTGCTTTCGAAAAAGTGCATGTAAATATCAGCGAGAATTGGGGACAGAGGGGAAACCTTGGCTAAACCTTCAGACTGACAATAGAATTTATTTTGGAAAGAAAAAGTGGTTTGTGATAAACAAATGCGGGTAAGAGAAATAAATTATTGTATTTCAAAAGATGTGAAATGAAACTCTTTTAATCTATTTTTGAGACAGCAGAGGGCGCCACTTATTGGAACATTAGTGAAAAGAGATTTTACATCAAAAGAAACCATTGTGAGATTAGTGTGAGGGCAGTTTTGAATATTTTTTGCAAATTTTATGGAATTCTTTACAGTATAACTATTAGCAGCAAGAAAGGGAGCAAAAATTGTGGTGAGAAATTAAGCTAAATTATAGGAAGCAGTACCGATATTAGAGACTATGTGACGAAATGGAAAATTGGGTTTGTGAACTTTCGGTAAAGCATAAAATCTGGCGCAATTAGCTATAGAAGGAATAAGGTGAGATTTAGTCGAGCCCAATAACAAGGGGCAAGATTTTATAGCAGATTTAATTTTATTTAATTCTAGAGGAGAGGGGTCATGGTGCAGAGGAATATATGGGCCATCATTAATTAATTTTTGATATAATGGTGTAGACGGCTGATTTTTACCAACTATGTGAAAAATACCAGAGCCGGGAATCGAACCCCGGACCTACCGCTTAACGCGCGGATGCTCTAACCACTGAGCTACCCTGTTTGATAACCAGTTCGGCACTTCTCACATAATTTACGTTAGCAAGGTCACCGAGTCTCCATTAAAGCAGCTATATCACGTGACAAATTTGAACAATGAAAACTGCCACGAAATTTCAATTCAGAAATTTAATTCATCAACCTGGAAATTATTTTTTGATAAAATGGAGTAGAAGGCTGATTTTTACCAACTATGAAAAATACCAGGCCGGTGGTTCGATTCCGGGCTCTGGTATTTTTGACATAGTTGGTAAAAATCAGCCTTCTACTCCATTCTATCAAAAATTAATTTCCAGGTTGATGAATTAAATTTGTGAATCATCATTAATTAGTTCGGTAACACTTTCGATGTATTATTTTTTATCCAAAATAACAATCTGACCACCTTTATCAGCTTTAGTAATGATGATATATTCGTTAGATTTTAATTCCTTCAAGGCGTTTTTTCTGCAGGGCTCAGATTTGATTTAAAATTTTTAGATTTGAAATTGGCATTATTAAGGATTAAATGACGAAGATTTTCTTTCTGTTGGTCTGTCAGTCGATAATTTTTGAAAGCTTTTTCAACCGGTGCAATTAACTGAGGAAAAGAAGGAAGTTGTGGCAAAATTTGAATTGAGTTTGAGAACAGAATATTGATTAATGGAAATTTCAGCATTGGGAAGATTAACGATTGCATTTTTATTGACAACAGGGAAATCGTTCAAATGAATAGGACTCTGTGAATTACGAAGCCGAGTGAATTTTTCATGTAATTTAATTGAGTGTTTACTAGTGCGGTTGTCACAATGAACCTCCTTCTTTTCCTCAGTTAACTGCACCGGTTGAAAAGCTTTCAAAATTTTTCGACTGGCTGACCAACAGAAAGAAAATCTTCGTCATTTAATCCTTAATAATGCCAATTTCAACTCTAAAAATTTTAAATCAAATCAGAGCCCTGCAGAAAAAAACGCTTTGAAGGAATAAAAATCTAACGAAAATATCACCATTACTAAAGCTGACAAAGGTGTTCAGATTGTTATTTTGGATAAAAAACAATACATCGAAAGTGTTACCGAACTGATTAATGATGGCCCATATATTCCTCTGCCCCGTGACCCCTCTCCTCAAGAATTAAATAATATTAAATCTGCTATAAAATCTTGCCCTTTGTTATTGGACTCGTCTAAATCTCACCTTATCACTTCTATAGCTAATTGTGCCAGATTTTATACTTTACCGAAAATTCAGTAACCCAATATTCAATTTCGTCCCATTGTCTCTAATATCGGTACTGCTTCCTATAATTTAGCTAAATTTCTCACCACAATTTTTGCTCCCCTTCTTGCTGCTAATAGTTATACTGTAAAGAATTCCATAAAATATGCAAAAAATATTCAAAATTATCCTCACACTAATCTCACTATGGTTTCTTTTGATGTAAAATCTCTTTTCACTAATGTTCCAATAAGTGGCGCCCTCTGCTGTCTCGAAAATAGATTAAAAGAGTTTCATTTCACATCTTTTGAAATACAAGAATTTATTGCTCTTACCCGCATTTGTTTATCACAAACCACTTTTTCAATCCAAAATAAATTCTATCGTCAGTGTGAAGGTTTAGCCATGGGTTCCCCTCTCTCCCCAATTCTCGCTGATATTTACATGCACTATTCTGAAAGCAAGCTTTTTAAGAAAATATCCTTTCCTTTTTGGACCCGTTACGTTGACGACACCTTCACGCTTATCGACATATCTCATCACAATATTGACCATGTCATAGAAACTTTAAATTCAATTCACAGTAATATCCAGTTTACATATGAAATTGAAAATAATGGCTCCCTTTCATTTCTTGATACCCTCGTCTCTCGCACTGTAAATGGATTTTCAACCACCGTCTATCGAAAAAATTTTGCTGTCTCCCTTCCTCCCCATGCGCGTTCATGTCAGCCACCTAACCAAAAAATGGCTGCTTTCTATACTTTTGTAAACCGTGCCCTTAATATTTGTTCAAATACTATTTTATTAAAATCTGAAATTAAATACCTGAAAGCCATTGCAATTGACAGAGGTTATGACCCTTCCATTATAGACAAAGCTATCCAAAAATTACAACTCCCTCCTATTTCGTCTACTAAGTCCGTCTCTTCTAATATCAGTATTGTCTTACCCTATTTTCCTAAATCCAGTCAAACCATAGCTAAAATTCTCAAACAATATGATTTTAAAATAATATTTTCGCCTTCCAATAAACTCACCTTTTCTCAGTTAAAAGATCCCATTGATATGCATAATTCTTGGGGTATTTATAGTATTTTCTGTCAGTGTGGTTTATCATATATTGGCCAAACTAAACGCAGTCTTAAATTTCGTCTAAAAGAACATATGAATTACGTCCGCAAACAAGAAACCAATAAATCGGCTATTTCTAAACATTGCTGGGAGGAAAATCATCATTTTAAATTTAATTCAGCTAAAATAATTTGCAGACCTAAATCCATTCATGAACTCGATTTCTTTGAAGCTTTTCATATATATAAAAATTTTAAAAACCTTGTAAATTGTGATTTCGCTATTCCCTATTTGTCTGACTTTTGGAAATTTTATATTCAGTCCACATTTTCTTAATTTTTCTACTGTTTACTCAGCTAACTTTAATAAATTCCTATTGGCCACTCTTCCCACCTTTCCCGTAATCCTATTGGTTGAACTAAATTCGGCCCCTCTCCTATATATACGAGCACTTCTGCAGATTCAGAATCCTTTTTGCACTGAAGACAACACGCTTAAGGCTGCCGAAACAGCTGTATGCATTTCAATATTTTTCTTTGGCGTTTCTGACGTAATCATTTATTCAGCTTTTAATAAACTGCGATTGGTTTCACGAATACTGCAGTATATTATATCATAGTATTTCCTGTCAGTGTGGTTTATCATATATTGGCCAAACTAAACGCAGTCTTAAATTTCGTCTAAAAGAACATATGAATTACGTCCGCAAACAAGAGACCAATAAATCGGCTTTTTCTAAACATTGCTGGGAGGAAAATCATAATTTTAAATTTAATTCAGTTAAAATAATTTGCAGACCTAAATCCATTCGTGAACTCGATTTCTTTGAAGCTTTTCATATTTATAAAAATTTTAAAAGCATTGTAAATTGTGATTTCGCTGTTCCCTATATGTCTGATTGCAGGAAATTTTACATTCAGTCCACAGTTTCTTAATTTTTCTACTGTTTACACGGGTAACATACCTAAATTCCTATTGGCCACACACTCCTTTCCAGTAATCCTATTGGTTGAACTAAATTCGGTACCCTTCCTATATATACAAGCACTTCTCCATATTCAGAATTCTTTTGCACGGAAGACGGTATGCTTAAAGCTACCGAAACAGCTGTATGCATCGCAAATATTTTTCTTTTGGCGCTTCTGACGTAGTAGTTTATTCGGCTTTTAATATTCCAACGCCAAGTCTCCTGTTATTAACTGTTCTATATTCTTATAAATTCTTAAAAATGCATAACACTAACGACAATTCTGCCTTTAAGTTTCAATTGTGGACATTACTGTATCTGAAAACTTCAGTGTCGTCCTGAAATGCTGAAGGTTAAGAATATCATAATCTATACAAACCTATCTAAAAGCAAATTTTTTTGTGCGTATGAATAACATATTTTAATTCCATTCTGTTTGTTCAAAGTAAAATTATAAATGGTTTAAGAAGTACCTCTCATAAAATGCAATGCTTCTCAGTACTTTTGGTTTGTCCCTGTAAAAAAAAACTGTGATGGTATTTACTAAATTTTCAAAATAAACATCTCATAACATATAACTTAAAGAGCATCTTTCAATTTCATTAAGATTTGTAAAAAATAAAGGTGCTAAAATATAATATATACTCTCGTAGAACGCAATTCTTTAGTAATATTTACCCCATTTTCAATAGGGCACACGTGATATTGAACTTTAATAACAAATATCAGTTTCAAGAAATTTCATGAATATTTACGGAACCCGGACAGATACACAGACACATAAACCGAAGTCATTAACATTTTTCAACAAGGTTGAAAGTGTTAAAAAAAAGTTTTCACTTAAAATTCATCTGCTTTTACATAAGCATATTGTACAAAGAAAGACCAATAGTAGAATATTATATGAAAATATCTAGCTGCTGAAAAAGGGAAAATAGTAGAAACTTGATGACGCACGGGCATATTCAAATGACGGAAATAAAAAAATGGTCAACTTTTTACTGCTGGGTTGACGGAATTGACCGTATGAAATGGCTTCGTCGCTATACAGAAAAGTTCCGAAGTGGATTCATAAATCACTTAACCATTATCAGAATATTTTAGAACCAATTTTTAAAGAAGAGATTCCAGCCGTGTATGGAATGGTTATTGATAAATTTAAACTTCATACGAACAAAGCCTCTAGTCACACGTTTAAATCAACTGTCACTTATTTAGAAAAGGAAGAATCAGAAACAAGAATAAAATGTATCCAATTTAAGGAAATACCAGTAAAATCACCTAATACATTTCCAGTGGATTTTTGCGCTTTTGTTTTATTAAAACCAACCTTAGGAAAACCGCATCCAAGAAAATTGAACGAAGTTTGGAAAACGGTATAATAGGAATGGAATAAAATCATCGTCCTTAACTTAAACATCAATAAAAAACTTTTTTCGTGTTTTAATTTTTACACTAACTATATAAATGGATATGTGTAGTAATATAGTAATATGGTCAAACAGGTATGTCTTCAAATTGTAATAGATACTTTTTATTGATATCTTTGTTCTGAAGAGTTGTAGAAAATCATATAAATAGGTAACATAAAGTTTCTGCTATGGCATTATGTAATATAAATTTATGTAATGACATTCTTTTTAAATATCAAGATTTTTTTTCCCCCTGACTTAATATTCTTAAACAGAATAATATTTGTAACATTTGAAATTTATTCACACTTAATATATATATATACTATATATATATATATATATATATATATATATATATATATACATATATATTTACTTTGTTTATTAAATAAAAAATAATAATATTATTATTAAATTTTAGCAATGTATTTTTTTTATTATAAATTAAAACGATCATGTAAACCATTCATTATAGAGTTAAATGTTTAAGTATTCTATTTACTATTTAAACTATTCTCCCTTACCGGGCAAATTTTTAAACAATTAAACATTTTTACATCCATATCAGATGATGCTTATGCTTCATTTTAATTAATTAATTATTTCATTCATTTTTTGGTCGGTAAGATATGAATATTACTCTCATAAAACATTTTACATCGCGCTTTAAGTGATTAAATGAAATAAACACGTATAACTCTATCACAGTATTATTGATATGATTTTAAATGAGTGTACATTACTTTAATGCAAGCAAAATATTATTTTCTACTAAATATTACTTTAATTATTACTTTTTATTAAATCAGGAAAATAAATGTTTTAAATAAAATCACTTAAAAATACGATGTTTTTGAAAATTCATATGTTATTAATCTTATAAATTTTCAAGTGCAGCAAAACATTAATTTTACGTAATTATTAGTATCAAAATGAATTACTTACAACCCAATTGTAATTCTTCACTGTTTTACATTTACTGTTTTCTTCTTTCATTTATTTACTTTTTTATTATCATAATTAATCTAAGAAATGCGTTTTTAGGAATCAATTTCCTACTGTGTATTTTAAATTAAAACGGAGTTTTAAGCTACGCGCATTGATAATTGTGTGTCGTGTAAAAAAAAAAAAAAAAAAAACTGGACGTTTCTATTTCTAACCTAATAAATTATTTAAAAGAATTAAAAGAAAAATATCTAAAAATTAAATTTGTGTTATTGTTGATATTCTAAAAATATTTCTACTTGTTCGGTTTATGGATTTAACTTATTTATATATTTTTCATGATTTATTATTGTACCTTTGTTTCCCTAGTTCTCTATTTCATAAATTTAATGTTGTTTACAATTAGTAAAATCACCTCTATTTTAAATTATTTTAAATTGAAAACTTCTTACATCCTCTCCGACAACAAAAATTTATGTAACTTTTTACGTGCTCGTCCATTACCACTTAGACAAATATTTTAAACATTATTGTACGGTTTCTACACATTCCCTATTAAAATTAATGATCTAAAAAATAATCTTCATCAATTACGTATTGTTTTAATGTTCTCCTCATTTTGTTAATATATAATCAATATGGACGTTTAATTGTTACGATATTTACACAGAACAATTAAACATTAAGAGAGGTTTTAAAAAGTCAAACCTTGTCAAAAATCTTGAAACCCGACAGGTAAAAGAGCTTTAATATTGCACAGTAAAATTAATATAAATTACCGCAGTATTTCCTTTTCGTGTAACTTATTTCAGCCACGTGCATTCGGTTGATCTATGCAAAACTATTTCATTCTTATTTTCATTCTTATTTGGTCTACGAAATACATTTTGAGTTTTTAAAATTCTACTGGAGCATTTACAGTCCTATACAAATGCCTTAACAAGCATTTGAATATATTATTATCTGTGAGTATTTTTTTTTTTTTTTTTTTTTAACATTTTAGTGATTAGTAATATATAAAACATGTTCATTAAGAATCAAATTAAAATACTTGTTTAAAATACAATCCAGAAATTTTAAATACAAAATTTAATTTAATAATCCCTCGAAATTTAAGCGAATTACATAGTTTAAACTTTATACAATTATCATTTGAGAGTTCTGGCTAAAGAGAGAGATTGGAGATTTAATATACTAACCCCGTTGCAATATCTTCTACGTATGATGTACTGCTTTGGATTGCACCTTGTCTTTAAAAATAATATTTGAATTTCATTCAAGGTTTGAAAGAAAATATGGCTTGGTGGGATCAAAGGTTGTATATTTTTAGTTGTATTTGTATCGAAAGTATATTTTTAGTTGTATTTGTAAAATAATATAAGTGGTGTAAATAGATGGGCTATGCTGTTTTCTATTAATGGAAGGCTAATCGTGAGATTATAAAAACGAGGCAAACAACAACGTGTGGAATGTCAAATAGAAATAACAGAAAAGTAGAAAGCTGTTTCGGTAGTATTTAGCGTACCGTCTTCTGTGCATAAAGAAATGAGAGAGAAGTGCGCTTATATATAGTAAAGGGAACAGATTCAGATCATGAAAGTCGGCCGACAGAGTTACGTAGAAAAGAAGCTGAGATGAATTCGATTCTTTTTTTTTTTTTTTTTAAATATATATAACAACACTTCTCTCTCATTTCTTTATGCACTGAAGACGGTACGCTAAATGCTACCAAATCAGCTGTCTGCTTTTCTATTATTTCTATTTGGCATTCTAGATGTTGTTGTTTTCCTTGTGTTTATGTTGCTTTGTGTAACAGATAAGTCACATTTAATGAAATGTGAACAGCGCGAAACATAATGAATTCAATATTTACTATTCATATGCACCAAACAAGTGTTTACTGTGGGATATAGTATTAATAGTAATAAAGTTTACCATGTCAGAAAAAATGGTGTTGTTGTTAGAATTAAGGCCAATTATCGGCGCTAGGTTCCTATGTCTGTGTGAAATCCCCTTTATGGGAGTCTTTCTAAAGAATCCCAGCCCGCATTTACGCGTGCTTTAGAGAAAGCTACGGAAGACTGCGAAAGGCTCGCCGACGAGCGAGACTTATAATCGAATCCAGCACCTCTCTTCCGCATACGTAGAGAGTAGAACCTCTAGAAACTATTAAAGAGAGATATATTTGAAAATTACTTCAATCACATTTTCGTTTGTATAAAGCATTTTTCATAAGGTTAGCAATTTTCAAAAATTACTTGGCTGTAATTATCATTTCAATTAGCCAATCCCTCTCCATTTACCTTTGACTGTCTGTCCATCTTCTAATTTCGGTTCGTATTTATATAATGCTTGAAACATGATTGATAATTATAAGTTCATTATGGAATATTCTGTATTTAAAATGACACGAATATAGCAACTGCTTTCAGTACAGGAATTCCCAAACATTGCGAAGTATTAAGAATAATAGAAGCTTTTTTTTTTTTTTTTTTTTTTTAATGCATACTTTAAAATCTTGATACAGTAGAACGAGTTTAATATATATATTTTTTCATATACAAAAACCATTTAATACACTATAAAATGGACTATTATTACTCTGACAGAATAGTTTATGAGGCTCTAGAAATATGTTATTAATAGATATTAGGTGAAATTGTTTAATGTAAATTTGTGAAGTTTGGGTTGATACAAACTCCATCTTAACTTAATTAGATCACTAAATGGATACGTAAGAGAACACAAGACTTGGATTAACAATAACTAAAGTTTATTTGAGCAGATTAATGGGATGGTGGCCTGGCAATTAAACTGGCAATCAAAACAGTTAGCGTATTACTCAATCAAAATTTATGTATCAAAAATTTAACTAGATAATCTTAAATATCTCACCCCAGCAAATAATTGAAGGTGTAGAGACGGTTGCACTCGTAACTCCACTGCTGCGACTTCACTTTCGATCAGAGGATTCCCTACAGATCGAAATTCACTTTCACGAGCGCTAGCAAATACTCGTACTAACACTCATCACTACTTATTCCTCACTCCTCTAAATCTCTACTATTCAATACTCGCCAGAATAAGAATTTCCACAATTCACTATAATACTCCAATATCCACACTATAATATGCTCCGACATCCACTATAATATTCTCCGACATCCACTATAATATCATCCAACATCCACTATAATATCCTCCAACATCCACACCCATCTACTAAAACCATCGCCATTTTATACTTATTTCTACACCCTCCTTTCACTTCATTTCAATCCGTCCTTTTAAAATCACTTCTAATTTATCTAACACTCAGAATCTAAGTCTTTCATTGCAGCACCCTGCTGACACAAAACTAACTCAACCTCAACTTTCGCCGAGTCACTGGCGACGAAGCGATTTTAACCGTCCCCACTTTCTACTTTGCTGGACCCAGCATAATTCAAACATTTGTGGAGACTGTTGAGAAAAGGGTAAAATTATTTCAGAAAGTACACAATAGAGGGCGCTTTTGCTTCTGAAAAAGGAGATGTAAGATGTAAAAAATGTTGAGTAGTGAGTTTTTTTGATTTGAATGTCACTTGTGGAATTTTTATGATGTAGATTTTCAGAAGTAATAACGGGCCAAAAAATGGATCCAAAACAAAGTTATGTTTTAATTATGTATAAAGTGTAAATATTATTTGTCTGTCTGAACGGATTAAAAATGTGAACTGTGGAAATAGTGAATTTCTTTTGTGTTTGAAAAGTGATACTTTCTCCGCTGCCGTCCACATCTCTGGTCAAGGTAAGAACCTTTTATATGGATATTTTGGTTTATTGGAATAATTTCTCCACTAGAAAAATAAAAGTAAAATGAAATGTATATATTCATTGAAATATAAATAAGTTTCAAGTTTTCAAAGAGCCTGCTATAGTCGTCTGGTAGGCGACCGAGTTTTACTTGTTGGAATAATAAAATTCTGATTTTTAACGCGGGAAAAAATTAAATTAATATTAAAGTATTCTTTTTGTTCCAACAGAGACGTTCTGTAGTCTCAATCTCACAAATTTTACGAAATGGCAGGAAATTGTCTTAATATATTTTATGGTGCATACGTAAATATATACTATATACAAGGCTACATAAAAGTACACCTATTAATAGTTTCTCTTTAAAAATAAAGCTAAATTAGCTTTATTTTTAAAGATAAATTAATAAAAATAAAGGTGCTTTCGTGAGACTCTATACTGCATAGTTAAAGCAAAATATAAGTTAGCTGCTTTAATGCAGACTCGGTGACCTTGCCAACGTAAATTATGTGAGAAGTGCCGAGCTGGTTATCAGCCAGGGTAGCTCAGTGGTTAGAGCATCCGCGCGTTATGCGGAAGGCCCGGGTTCGATTTCCGGCTCTGGTATTTTTCACATAGTTGGTAAAAAAAAATCAGCCTTCTAGTCCATTCTATCTAAAATATAAGTTAGTAGACATGCTATTTTTAGACACAATCGCTACGTCAGGACTACGTTAAATAAATTTATGTTATGGATTTTCTTTAAAATAAGGAAACAAATATTAAAATATTGATGAGTTTACTTGATTCTTAATTAAAAACGGAATATTTTAAAAGCGTCACAATGAAGACATATACTTTTAAGATTAAACGGCTCCATCGAGTATGTACAATTAGAAAGTGGTTATAATCTATGCGCACTACATGGTTTTTCATTCTTGTTACTTTTTGCATTATATATATCCTGTTGTATCTGAGAAAATCTATTACGAATGTATAAAGGGAAGATTTGACTTTAGTATTTACTCTTGTTTTAATTTTATTTTATTTACAACATTAAGATGTTTATTATTTACTTCCTTCATCAAAAAAAAAAAAAAAAAAAAAAAATCATAAAATAAAATTTACTATAGAAAAAAAAGCTTGTTCTTGAAAATATGCAGCTATTTTGAGAAGTGCAATCTGAGACAAACATTAACCATAAGATAAATACAGTAAGCAATATTTCTTATGATATAATTGCTCACAGGGGAAAAAGTAACTAAAAGGACATGGATAAATATATACATTTATTTATTTAAAGTACGTTATATCTTTAAACGTTTTATTTTATTTTATTTTATACATTCATTAATTTTTGCAATGGTGTGCATCCAGTAGGAAGAACTATCACGATTCATGTTAAAAAAAAAAAAATAAATAAATAAAAAAAAAATAACACTCACAAAATAAGTATGTAGCAAAAGCATTTTTCAACATAACAGATGCAGAATGCATTGCATATATTTACATAAAAAAAGAGAAAAAAAAAAAAAAAAAAACATATTTCTTTTAAGTACGACATTTTTCCTCAAGAAAACGTATTAAAGTATCTAATTTACCAGGATATGCCGGGTTATGAAAAATTCCTTAATATGTTTTAGTGAAAAAAAAGTTTCTACTGTTTGCAGAAAAGAAAAAATAAAATAAAAAATAAATATAAAAAATAAAAACGATTAATACTTTATTTAAATAGACAACATTGAAACATTAAATTTGGAAGAAGAATTTATTCGAAAAATGTAAAATAGGATTTACAACTTAGCTGTAGTTTAAAATAGTATTCCCCGGGATTTCATATACGATAGTGAATAGGATCTGTTTCATGTATAATTTGGATTTACAAAACCAGGAAACTGCAATCATACATTTTACTTATTTCAATTTATTTCTATTTCTGCTGAAAATAAATTACAACACAGGCGCGCGCAAATATATACATCTATATAATTTATACAAAAGATTTAATTAAAAAAAAGTATATAAATATATATTAATTTGGATGTTCATATAAAATATTTTTTATTGTCATCTTTGTTACAAAAGAGGGGCTAAATATAGTCATTCATGAACAGTAATTCATTTATTCAACTATTTAGTTATGCGAAAGGTTTTGCATAAAAATTTGGTAGTTTCCAAATGCACGTAGAAATAAATTTACAATAAAATATTTTTTTAAATAATGAAAAAAAAAAATCCGTGCTAATGTAATTATCTTATTTTCTTTATTGTTGTTATTGGTGAAACAAATTATGAAAAATTTACACATACACATACATACGTAGATATATGTAATATTTTCCAATGCAAACAGCTCTTATCGTTACATTGTGCTAGGTCCCACATCATATTGTACAGTGTGTCCTAAAAGTTCAGGTACTCTAACTTAAAGAACTCATTGTCCATGATTTTTTTTTAATTAAATTTTATCGTCTGCTTATCATTGCATCAATACTTTTATTTTTATCGTCTGCTTCTTTTCTCGCTCAAGTTGTGTGAGAGTAAAGTTTTATGTTACTTTGTTCTTCATAGTGAAATGAGTTTATCACGCATTCAGTGAATTGCGCTGCTTGAGGTTTATTTTGAATACAAACCGTATGAAAAATGCACATATGTTTGGCGATATGAATATCCAGATGATGCAATACTGAGTAAAAATACGCTATATCAACTCGTTCGACGATTTCCTAATATAGGTTCTGTGGAAGACAAAGACAGGAGTGGAAGACCTAAAGTTGTTACACCAGCCTCTCTGCAAGACACTCAGCGAAGAACATTGTAAATTCCTCAAAAATCCGTTAGGCGTTTGGCACAAGAAATAAGCGCATCTCCTGGATCAACACATAAGGCTTTAAGAGCTTTGAAATTCCGTGCTTATCGTGTAAAAATGGTACAGGAGATAAAGCCGCCAGACATTGAGCAGCAGTTTCATTATTGCCAGTATTTCCATAGATTTATTCGCAACAACATCAACATTTTGGACAAAACATTTTTCTCCAATGAGGCATGGTTTCATTTAAGCGGTTACCTGAACACGCAAAACTCTCCTTTTTGGGCAACGATCAATCCTCATTGATTAATGCAAAAGCCTTTAGATTCTCAAAAAGCTGGCGTATAGTGTACTGTATCACGTAAAAGGATTATTGGATCTTTGTATTCCGAATCAACTGTTGATGGTTCTGTATTCAGGGAACTTATCCAGCAATTTGTTGCATTGTTAGAAGTAAATGAACGAGATTTTTGGTTCCAACAAGATGGGGCAACATTCCATACAAGTAATGAAACCATGGACATGTTTGAAGATTTTTTTAGGGATCGACGCATATCAAGAAATCTTTGGCCACCTCGATCCCCTGATCTGAGCATTTCGGACTTTATTCTGTTGGGATATTTAAAGAAAAAAGTTAATGCAGATAATTCTCAAACAATAGATGATCTAAAAATTCCCATAACGCAAAGGATACAAAAAGTCACTTCCAGCATGTTAAAACGCGTTTCTAAAAACATGCGCAAATGAGTTCAGCTTTACATCCTAGAGAAGGGTGGACATTTTGAACGTTTATTAGAAATAAAGGTTCTGTATTTTTTCATCCGTTATTTTAAATGTGCGTTTTATCATTAACATAAAATTAATCGTTTTAAGGTTTGTTGTTTTGTAAATAAAATACACATCAGCGTCAGCACTAGAACTTTTAGGTCACACTGTAGAATTGTTATTGTAAAAGGACGCTAAATCAGATTATACCTCTAATAGCATATTTTCACATTTTGATATTAAATCACGTATTTTGTCGTTTCTCTCAAAAGGTACAATTTTTAGTAAAAGGTTTATAGTCATATAAAAATATTGTCCTCAAAATTAGGTCTTTATACAAAAGAAAATTAATGTTTGAATTGTAATAATAAATGAGAAAAAAAAAAAAAAAAGTTTTTATTTTTGTAAAAATTTTGACATTTATGTACGACAATGTTGCCTAATTTTGGCACTTATTGATCCTATCTACCACTAAATTTTAATTTTAACAGTTGCCATCACTTCGAAGATTTATCGTCGAAATGAAATATTATTCTTAAAAGTTATTGGTGATTATTGAAAAATAAAGTGTCTAAATTTGGCAACTCTGATGAAGGGTGACCAGCATTTTTTTATTGAAATTTAGGACAAATATGGTGCTGCCCCCTCCCCCCATTTGGAGGTTAAAATAAATAAATCACCTTAAGTTGTATATATTTTTTGTAAATTTTGTGTATTAAGTACCTCAAAGAACTTATTTCAGTTTATTTATTATGCATAACATAAATCATTATAATATAACATTAATAACTTTATAACCAGCGCCCTCAAATGTGTTCTAATTTGGCTGGAACGTAAGTCAGTTTTTAAGGATTGTCAACGGGATTCGACGACACCAGGTCACCCTAATTTTTTTTTTATTTAAATTATAAGAATATATATATTTCTCAAAATGATCTAATGGGCGTTGATTTTTTCTTTAGTTTTTGATAAGATTTTGTTTTACTATGAGATTTTTATATTCAAATAAAATTTACATAAATAGTACATAAATATGGAAATGGATAGGTAACACATACGCATACGTTTATTGAGTGTTTTTTTTTTTTTTTTTTTCAATAATACTTTTATTTTTGTACAATTACACAATGGTAGTCCTTGGACTATTTTTAAAATTTTTCTTAACGGGAAATAAAAACTGTCACATACTTATGGATAAAAGTTTAAATAAACATTGCCTTAAATCATGTCTATTTTTACTGACAGTAACTTAATGCCCTATACAAGAAAGAAACGAAAGAAAGTTATTTGCGTTTATAACATATAGGTCCAAGGTAGTCCAGAAGCACCCTAACGATTTTTCTATCGCAGAAGATAGTTTCTAGTATTTCTATTTTGTTTTGTTTTATAAAGAGAAAAGTGCTTTCAGTAAATGATTCGAGACAAATTCCGTGCTTTTTGGGAAATAAACTGTCATTTGAAATTCTTTTATCAAAGCTGAAGCATCGAAGTCATTTTATTGGCTATTTTTATCAAAAAAAAAAAAAAAGAAAAGAAAAAGAAAAGAGATTGATTTTTACAGGTATAAGTGAATAATGCTTCTACCTGTTATTTCTTTTAGAGCTGTACATTTTATTTTTTTACCTATTTGTTACATGGTAATGTATAAAATTTCTCAAATAATTATCATATTAGTTAAAATATACATTTTGCAAAATGGATTAAAATATAATTTAAAAATATTTAACGACTTTGAATTTGTACTTTTAACTAAACAAATAGAGATTATAACTTATTGTAATTATAAAGGAGTATATTCATATATCTTTAAATTTTGAGCGTTTTTAACTTTATAGTAAGTTTATCATTGTTTCTTTTATTGTCGAAGAATCATTTTTGATAGAAATAGCACAATTATTGCTTTTATGGATAGTTACGATGTTGAATAACTCATTGCACTTTCTCGATATTTTATCATTCTTGTATTTCCCATAGCGACTGCTACACAAACAAATATCGTTTAATCATACCCTTTAGTGTCTAAGAATTTCTGTTGTTGAAGCTGGTAGAAGGGAAATGTTGGTTTCGATTCCAGGTCAACCATTCAGTATTATGCATAATTTACTACAAAATGCAGGTTAATAACTTTTAGAAAGAATCACCCCCCCCCCGCAAGACCCCTCATTTAGGGCTAGAGCCCTCGTGTAGCCAAGTTAGACTTAACCCTTATACCAACCTGTTAAAGAAATCAGGAATATGAAAAAATAATGAAAAAAAAAAAAAAAACAATTAAATAAACTGAGACACGAATAATGTAAAAATGACTTAAAATATTTTAAGAAAAATACCAGAAGCGCAAAAGAATGATGTTTCTTGAAGTCGACATGAGTGAAAGTTTTAATTAGTGCATTGCTGCACTATGAACTAGTTTTGTGTAGAGAAATTTTAAAAAGGTAAATTTTACATAAATATGCTTGTTCGTAAAACATTATATACAAAATAAATGTGCATAAAACATTCTCTCTGGTGGATTTATTATTTAATTATTTTTGCGAACTTATTCTACATAACGCATACATTTGTAGAGATATTCATTTATTTGCTTCATTTGAAAAGTTTCTAAAACCTTTGAAAAAAAAAGTCTGTTGTGACACCACTCGACTTTTTGCACATTGTGTAAATAATGGTTTTATAAATAAATTAAAGTTAGAGAAGTTGTTACACAAACGAAATAGAGTATTATAATAGTGTGATTGAGTATTATTATTTGTGCATTATGTTCTTTAATTTAATGCTATTGTCCTTCAAATTATTTCAGCTCATAGATAATAAGGATAAAGAAATGTTTCTTTGTGTCCCTGTAAATCTCTGTAAGTGCTAAATTACCCAACCTCTATACTGTTTATTTGACGGTGACCTATGGCTTGTATATAAATTTTCAGCTCATTCAGATAAGATGTCTAGACGTTATAGCATTTTAAATAATTGGAAGCTATAACCAACAGAGATAAAGAATATTCTTTGTATCCCTGTAAAACATATTAGTGCTAGATTCTCCAAAATTCATTCAGTTCATGTGACGGTTATATATAATATGCATATACATTTTCAGGTCAATCGAGTGAGACATTTTATCGCTATTGCATTTTAAATATTTTGAGCCCATATACCATAATGATAAAGATTTGTGTGTGTGTGTGTGTGTGTGTCCCTATAATATATATATATATATATATTATATATGTGATAGTTTCGCCAAAAATCGCGCAGTTTGTGTAACAGTGATATATATTATGTATATAACGTTTAAGCTCAATCGGATAAGCTGTTTTGACGCTATCACATTATAAAAAAAATGAGCTTTTAAGACATAATGATTTATTCGTTCTGTCACTAAAAAAAAAAAAAAAAAAAAAAAAAAAAACCTCTAAGATTTAGATTCGTTAAATTTAAGCAGTTCGTCCAACAGTGATCTGTAATATGCGTATAAATTTTCAAAATAAATTTTCAAATAAAAAAATAAGGCGTTCAGACGAATTCACTTGAAAATTTTTGAGCTCAAAAGGAATAGGTGTATTTGTGTCCCTGTAAAAAAAATAAAAAATAAAAAACGGCTGGAGTCGGCAAAATTAGTACAGTTCGTACGATGGTGACTTATAACATATTTAAAAAATTTCCGCTCAGTCGAATAAGGCATTTAGATGCTATCGCATTTTTAGAAATTTGGGCCCGTAGGCCATACTGATAAAGGATTTTCCTTTGTGTGCCTCTACAAAAACTTTAGGAGCTAGATTCACCAAAATCAGTAGGGTTCCCGCTACGGTGATCTATAACACACGTAGCAACTTTCAGCTCATTAGAACAAAGCATTTAAATGCTAAGGTATTCACTTACGTAACACATACACAGACACACATACATCACCGTAAAATTAGTAAGGGGTCCTCAAAACGTGTAGATAACCAAAATCTCAATGTCAAGATTTTGACATAATAAGAATACTTTTCTTCCATATGTATGTTCGGAAAGTAAAAAGGAAACACGTTTTGTGATTCTCATTTTATATATATATATATATGTTTACTATCAAATTTTGACGTAGTTTTAATTTTTATTTAAATATATATTTAAAAGAAAGCAAAAATATAAATGTAATGAACTTTTGCTAAATTTTTACGAAATTACTTCTTTGTGTTTGAAAATATTTCTTTGTGTCATAAGTAAACCTACAAAAATAAATTTTAATAAGGAAATTTAGTACAGTTTTAGATGTTCTAATTATATTCGTTTGGGGTTTAAAAATTGACTAAAAAAGAAAAAAAAATCTTTTATAATTTCAAGGTGCGCTTTAACAAAAAACCTTTTTAATAATTTAGAAGTAAAGGAAATATTCCTTTAAAGAATTATTTTTGCTTTGTACTAGGATAAATAATTAAATGCTTTCGTATAACTAAAGTAAAAATAGAAAGTAAAATTTCAGATTTTTTTTTTTTTTTTTTTTTTTTTTTTGAGAATACAGAGTAAAAAACAAATAAAATTTCTAATTACTTTTTATTCTTTTCAATTTATTTCTTTAAACTTCACAGCTTCACTTATCCGTTTCTGAGCCGAAACATTTTTACCGTAAAACATTACATTCTTCTGTTTTTACAAACTGACAGAAAAATATGGACTATAACCGACATTTGTTGATTAAAAATTGTACTTTACACTTTCTACTAATTAGCTAGATCATTCATTTCCTGTTTTTATTACATACGACTGTTCTAGATGCAAAAATGTAAGTGAATGTCGTGGATGTCTAACCCGGACGATCGTACTACATGGGTCGGAAAGGGATTTATACATTGATTTCCTTTTTATTCGTACGAGTATAATGTATACATAGATATATATACGCATATATGCACATTTATTGAGTTTGAAATTTTTTAAGGAGTTTAAATTATTTGTGCGTGCATGTATTGTATATGTTCTCATATTAATTTTTTATTTCTATTAATTTATCTTTAATCATCCGTTAATCTATCAACTTCTATTAATTTACCGATATATATTAGTCAATTAACATCTATTAGATTTTATTTTACTCTCTACATATATTAAATGAATGTGATGGATTCGTGAATATCTTTATTCGTGAATATAATTTACGTGTTTTGAGATATTCTGAACATAATTTTGCGAATTTAGATAAATCAGTTAGTTTCTGTGTAATTCTTATCAAATATTTTCTTAACGCTCTATCTCAGGAAGTAATGAACGTAATCCAACTAATATCTATATTTGGTTCGATCTTAATATAAATTAATGCATATAATACATTTTACGTACAATAGCTCAGCCTATGGTAATGTTATGCATAATTTCCACCGTGTATCAAAAGTACTATATCACAAATTCTACAGTACATAATTGCACAATATATTACAAGTAAAAAAAAAAATAAAAAAAAAAAAAAAAAGAAAGAAAGAAAACTTGCTGATTAAATTTGAGTGTATACATTCGTACACCTATGCTCCAGTTTACCTACTTATCGGAAGACTATTTCTCAGTATCTATAACATAAAATTTCACTAATCATGATAATATATATATACATATATAATAAAAAAAACAAAATTATGTTGTTTTTAATTGGGTTTCCCCGACATATGCTGCTACGTTTACTTTGTGTTTTTCCAAATAGATTTATATTAGTATGTACTGCATAAAATTGTCTCAAACTAGAGATATAAAATATTTATTGTGGGAAAATATGTGATTCAATTTTTGTTCATAATGACCTATAGATTGCGCTGTTATTATCAGTGATATTAAGGAAAAAGTTTGTGATGTCTGCAACATATATACTGCATTTATTGACAATATAATTGGCGTTATGTACAATCTTTCATGGCTTAAAGGATACATCTAGCACAATAAATTGAATAAATTAAATTCAATTATATAAATATATATAATTCAATTATATATATTCAATTTATATTGGTGGATTATATATATTCAATTTATATTGGTGGATTATGTATATGGATTTATATTGGTGGATTATGTTTTTACCTTTTTTAAATATGTACTAACTTTTCTAACTTGTTTCAAAAAATATAATTTTAGTTTTATTACATAAACTTTATTTATTTATTTATTTATTTTTATTGTATCTTTATTTTTTTTTTTTCATCTCGGTAAGGTTTTTTTTTACTTGTCTTATAAAGTTTTATTGAAACATGGTGACTAAAGATTGTCATTTCTAAAATTTAAGAATGAGTAGAAGTCTTACTATTCATATTGATTGTAAATACGTTTACATTTCCGAAATTTTTGTTGACTTTATAAAACTATTTGTAAAATAAATAAATAAATAAAAATAAATAAATAAAAATAAAAATAAAAATAAAATAAAATATTTATATAAAATATTGTATTATGTACATATATATGCTTCTGTTTCATAAGGTAACGTTTAAGACAAATTGTTTATAAAGAAATTTAGAAAAAAAAAAAAAAAAAAGGAAGAAAAAAAATTCGTTCAATAATATTTATTTTTTTTTTTTATAATGATATGTAAAATAAAATTTAAAATTTAAAAATAAAAGAATATATTATTATATATTATTTTTGCAATTTTAAATTAAAAAAAAAATCGTAAAACGTCGTTACATTATTTTGATCCAAAATGATTTTAAAAAAATGTTTAATGTTTTCTGATAGTAAAACTCCTATTTATTGAATTAAAATTTCGACGAATATAATTATAAATATGTGCATTTTAAAATTTATACATGAAATAGAAAAGGAATTGGTTTATTAAATATTTATTTAATGAATATTGCACACATTAATTTATATCTGAAAAAAATATTAAATTAATTATATGTTGAACTTATTTTATAATGTAACCTAAATTGAGTCTATTGTGTAAAAATGCATTTTTCGTATGGCCAGTTTAGTGTTTTTGCTTTTTAATTTATGGAAAGTTCAGTTCATTGTATTTTAGTATTCTAACAATTATTATTATTATTATTATTTAAACCAAACAACTGTTTCCTTTTTCTTTCGAAATATCCTTATTTAAGCCAAGAGAATCGTAAATTTGAACGATTTTTTCGTTTCCTTTTTTTTTTTTTTTTTTTTTTTTTTTTTTACACGCAGAAGCTACGTTTCGAGATTTACGCCTAATAAAGAAACTTTTTAAACTTTGTTTTCCTCTTTTATTTGATTTGTAGACCTGTAAAATAGAAATGTTAAATGAAACAAATTTAAATGTGTTTAAACTTATTTTCTGCTGCATTTTCAGTTTTCTTACTTTTTTAACAAATGCGCTTTAACTGAAAGGACATTCGCCCTCTTTCTTTGTAAACATGCTTACAAATATATATATATATATATATATATATATATATATATATATATATATATGTACAACAACTGCTGTGTGTCTATGCATCAGTGGATGTGTCTGTGAACCACGTACCGAAAAGACGATATCTTGAAGAATCACATGATTTGACACGAAGGCACCCCCCCCCCCTCTCCATCAAGGTTTTCGATTACACCTCAGTGTCCGATTTTTGAACTTTTGGTTACTATTTTTTCTTTTTTTAATTTAATAATATATGAAAATAAATTCAAAAATTCCTTTATAGAAATGATAAGAATAAAGACGAATATATATATATATATATATATATATATATATATATATATATATATATATACATTAGCATCTTAAAAATCTACTCATTAAATATGAGCAAATAATAAAACTTGTTACATTATAATATTTTATAAAACATTACACATACCACATATGTACATAATCGAAACTACAGTAATTTGCCAAAACAATGTAAGGTATCAGACATCGGTGTAAATGGCAAACAAAATTATTTATAATACATTAAAATAATAGTAATTTAAATCCATCATTAAACATTTGTTTTCACTTTCCTGTAGAAATTAAGGCAGCGTAAATTTTCTGTTAAATTTATGAGGTTCTGATGTTAACTTCAACTTCCTATATCCGCATGCTTGCAGGTGGAAAAGTACAAATATTGAAAAAAGAAGGACGAGAATTGTAAAACAGATTATTTCAAATCCAGTAACGGAGGAATATTGATGCCTAAATAATTGAGTATCAGTTCAGTACTATGTGTAATAAAGATATCTGTGTAGTGTGTTTCTCAATAAATAAATAAATAAATCGTGGCAGTGAGCCTAATCCAACAATATACTTTTCTTTACTTTGAAATAGCTCCATGTGCAATTAAATTCATTAAAAAATTTAATTGTATACTCGACCGAATACTTTTCAGAAAAAACCTTTATATATATATATATATATATATATATATATGAAGTTCTGTCATAAGTTTATGTTTTTATGTTAAGATTTTTGTTGAGTTAGTTTATGGTTCCATTTGTTTCGCAGGTTGTTAATTCATAAACTATGATTTCTTTAAATATGTGTATTTCAATATATATATATACACTACCGCTCAAAAGTATTTGCCCACCATCCAAATAATGCTGTAAGACGATTTAATAATAATTTATTGTGACAATTCATAATAATTTATATTTTATTCAAAAATACAGATGTAAGTAAACTGAAAGATAAACAAAATAAATATTTAAATCATATTTTTGATTCATCAATATGGTTTCCTTTATTTCTTATTAATGCAGCACATATTCTTGGCATTCTCTTGATTAGTTTTTCCAAGCATTCCTTGCCGATTTTCTTCCATTCTGTTTGCAAAAGGCTCCACAAATGGGTAATTGATGTCGGGCATGATTTTCTGACTTTTCTGTCTAATTCATCCCACATCAATTCGATCGGATTTAGATCGGGAGACTGTGGAGGCCACTGCATTACTTTTAAGACATTCTTTCGTTCTTGTGTTTCCAAATACGCTTTGCATAGCTTTGAAGAATGTTTTGGGTCATTGTCATGCATAAAAATGAATTCCTTTCCAATTAATTTTTTCCCTGATGGAATAGCATTCTTTTGAAGAATTCTCTTGTACCCCTCTTTCTTCAATATTCCATCTATTTTAACCAGATCTCCAACAGAACCACCTCCAAAACATCCCCATACCATTACGGAACCACCGCCGAACTTTACTGAAGGTACTGCGCATTGATCTAATATTTTTTCTCCAGCTGATCTGCGAACAAATATTCTTCTCTTAGATCCGAAAATCTCGAATTTAGATTCATCACTCCATAATACTTTTTCCCATTCTTTGGTTGTCCAGTCTTTATGTATTTTGGCCCATTGGAGTCTCTTTTTCTTATTTACAACTCGTAACAAAGGTTTCCTTACAGCAATACGACCATGAAGACCAGCAGCTTGAAGTCTTCGTTTAACTGTAGAAACGCTAATGGGTACATCTCTATTTAAATTTACGTGGGCAGTGATTTCAGGTGCCGTGAGTCTACGGTTACGTTTAGATGTTGTAACTAAATATCTATCATCAGTAGAAGTTGTATTGCGGGGCCTTCCACTGCGTTTTTTATTAGCAAAACTATTTGATACTTGAAATTTTTTTACATTATAATCTACAGTTCGGCGTGGAATTCGTAAATCTTTCGCAATTTGGCGATTAGATTTACCACTCTGATGTAGACCAATAATCATAGCTCGTTTCTGAGTAGAAAGTTCCTTTCTTTTTGGCATAATTTCAATTTCTACTTGTATTAATTGAACACTGTAAATTTACTCAATTATTAATGGATTAAAGCACAAATATGGCGATAACCTATAAAACAAAATATATATGTCAGACACATAGTATATTATTATCATTATTAAATAATAAAATAGTTAATTAAGATCTCCAAATTAAAAATATAAACCAAAAACAACGTCTATGAAATTTTCATTTTCATTGGTGTTTTTAATAAAATCAATTTACTTCTTGAAAAATAATTATATCTTAATTAATTTATAATATTTAGTAATGATTAGATGTGTATTTTATTAATTAATAAAAATTATATGTCTAAAAAATAATATGGTAAAAATATTAAAAAAAAACAAGGTGGGCAAATACTTTTGAGCGGTAGTGTATATATATATATATATAACCTCTCATTCAGTTGATAGTCCTGGTACTTAAGTAAGTCATACTAGAGTGTCACTTTAAAACTTGAACTGTCCCAGGCGTATATATTCATCTTGCTAAGCCGATGCTTTAAAGTGTATATACGCTTTTCCGAAGTACGAACCTCTGTGTTGCGCTGCTACCAGTGAAACTATTTCCACGGTTTTGGAATGGAATTAAATGACGGTTACAGTGCTTTTCGAAGGATTTACTTATTTTTATGAAGGTGGAGAGTGAGAGGAATCTCGAAAAGGAATGTTTCTGGAACAGTAAACGCATAACAACGCGTGCCTGTGATAGAAATGGTGGCACTGTGAAGCGAATCTCATTTTTTTTTGTCGGCAGGTAAGGGGTTAAAAAAAACACTCTAACAAACTTCCCTTAAAATAAGTTACGATCCAACTGTACAATAGGGTGGATCGAAAAACGCGTTTTTTCTGCAATACAATTCTAATAGCGCGGAAAACTTGCGCATAGGCGTCATTTTAAATGAAAAAATATTATTATTATTATTTTTTTTTTTCAAAATTTGAAATCGCGCAGAAGGCCTAAAGTTACCAAAAAAGTCAAAATACCGGTAAATTTAAAAAAAAAAAATGCAAAAATTACAAAAAAAAAATACATGTTATGTTCTAATAGTGAAAAAAGTGTTTTTAAGAGTGTCCTTAATGCATAGAAAATATAATTAGACCCATTCTTGTTTTACTGAATTCGCGCAAAAGGCCTAAAGTTGCGGGTTGTATCGTAAAAAAAAACGATATTTCATGATATTCGACGATTTTTAAACATGTGCCAAACCCATAAAAGTTTTATTTTTAATTTGTAATAGTGTAAAAACCATTCAAAATAGTTTTCCCAATCCAGAACTAATACTTTCAGACCTGTTATCCCTTAACTGTATTCGCACAAAAGGTCTAAATTATAGTATAAGTTAAGTTATAGAGTCCCGTAAAAACGCCGTTTTCCATATCTGATGAGTGTTTATTTAACACATTAAGATTTGTAATAAGACTCTAACAAGTGATTTACAAAAAATGTATTAGCCAAACATATCATATTGCAACTCTCAGCTCATTTCAACATTTAATCTGTGCTAAAATGACCCAGGACTCACGGCGAGGACGTGGCTGCAAGGCGAGCCCCACCTCCACCCTACCCAACCAACCAACCAGGGTGACTTTTATTTACAATATTTACAGTAACTATTTACTTTGTACAATGCATATATGTTCGTTGTAGGCAAAAGGTTATTTACATAGAAGCCTCTTTGAATTCTGACTTTGAATTAAATGTGGGCATCAGCTGTCTTGAATTTAAAGTAGCACTAATATAACCATCTCGATTTTCATGCCCGCACACTTTTTCTGCTGCTTCTGTAACTAGTTTTACACACCTCTCAACTGACTGGGTGTGGCATGGTAATTTGAGGTAGTTAAACTCTGGTAGTGCTTTGTCTTTCAATAAAGAAGCAATGTATTCAGTTGGCATCTTTGACAGTAGTGGCGGCGGTGTTAATTTGCAGATTGACCAATCAATTAGTTCGGTATAGTCGTTTGCACTAAAATTTATTGAAGGTATTTTGAAGTCTCTTACATAACCTTCAGCGGATGGCTCATTTCTGGATTTAAGGATCCTCCTGTAGCCAAGTTCTCTAATGTGTGGTCTCTCATCCATTATCATAGCCAACATCATATTTTCAGGGTGGTACAAGAATGCGTTCCTTTGAATTACTGTATCAATGATTTGCTTGATATTGTCCGGTAGATGCCTGGTTGTTTTAACTACCTTCAAAATATGCTTCGGTCCATCTTTCACAGTGTAGTTTTTCTTTATATCAAACCAAACAGGTTCATATGACTTCACTATGTAATTTGCAAGAGTCTGTAACTCAATTGTTGGAGTAGTTTGGGATACAGACAATCCTAAAAAATTTGAATGGTTTTTACACTATTACAAATTAAAAATAAAACTTTTATGGTTTTTGGCACAGGTTTAAAAATCGTCGAAAATTATGAAATATTGTTCTTTTACGATACAACCCGCAACTTTAGACCTTTTGCGCAAATTCAGTAAAACAAGAATGGGTCTAATTATATTTTGTATGCATTAAGGACACTCTTAAAAGCACTTTTTTCCCTATTAGAACAAAAAATGTATTTTTTTTTTTTTTTTGTATTTTTTGCATTTTTTTTTTAATTTACCGGTATTTTGACTTTTTTGTTAACTTTAGGCCTTCTGCGCGATTTCAAATTAAAATAAAAAATTTTTTTAAATATTTTTTCATTTATAATGATGCCTATGCGCAAGTTTTCCGCGCTATTAGAATTGTATTGGAGAGAAAACGCGTTTTTCGATCCACCCTACTTGTACAATCGAATGTCTTAGAAATCCGTAACTCTGTTTAAAGTTACATGTCTACTAGGGATGGACCGGATATGGATTTTACCGGATAACCGGTTCCGGATATCCGGTATTCCGAATATTATTTTTGTTTGCCGGATCCGGAAGTAATTAGCCGGATTTAAAATACTATTATTTAATGTATTATAAATAATTTTGTTTGTCATTTACACTGATGTCTGATACCTTACATTGTTTTGGCAAATTACTGTAGTTTCGATTATGTACATATGTGGTATGTGTAATGTTTTATAAAATATTATAATGTAACAAGTTTTATTCCGGATATATCCTGTATATCCGATCGGATATCCGGCAGTTCTTTTTCCTTGTACACAGGGGATTTTTAATTTTTTAAGAGCACACAATAATTAAAAAATGTTATTGCATTTGATTTTTATGCAAATGGATTTCATTCACAAACAAAAAAAACGTAAAGAAACATAGAAAATTTTAATTAAAATAAAAAAAAAATGTGAGTACTTCAGCCGTTGGGATTGTAAGAGATATAAATAAATAGACAATGCTTAATAAATCTCTCTTATTATTACTGTTGTGTATATATATATATATATATATATATATATATACGCTATACATTTTGAATTAGTGTATATATGCATACATACACAAATATTTTCTCTGAAATGCATCTAATAATGGATCTAATAATGGATAAAAATTCAGGGTTGAGGGTATTTTAAGATGGAAAATCGATCTGACAAGTGGTCATTATCAGGAAAATTAACTTTCACTCATGAAAAACATTACAATGCCTCCATTTCATGGGAGAGCGCTAACTTTTTTTTTTTTTCTTTTACTAAAATCAAGGAGAAAGGATATTTTGAAAAAAAAGGGTCTATATTACAGATTATGGAAAATCGTCTATAATTACAGTACCTGGCGAAATTATTAGGGCAAAGAAAATATTTAAAGTTTTTTTTGAAATTGGAAGTTTATTATACCTGACCTGCTCAAAATTATTATTATTTAATTAGTGTTTCCTTAATCTTATTTCAGTACCTTTATTAGAGAAACATTTTCAAGCTGGCAACACAAGACGGTTAGTTATTATTCTGTGATACAGTGGCATAGGTGTAAAATTGCATTATAACGTAAAATTTGTTCTGCTTGTTTATTTTGGATTGAAGCTAATATTTTGCTGCAAAAAGTAAGTTTACCATTGTTATTAATATCGCGTGGAATATTTAACATTTTTATTCATTTATTATCATAAAATTTTTTGCTCCTTTATTTTAGATGGGAAAAAAGGCTGACCTTTCACTAAAGAGAGTAGGGCAGGTTTATGGTCTACTGAAGGCCACTAAACTGACCCAAAATCAAATTGCAGCAATGGTAGGAGTATCCAGAAGCTCAGTAAAAAATATTAAAATGAAAATTGTCTTAAACATAAGTTTGGATCCATCACGAAAGAATAATAGTGGACGAGCTCGCATTACGACGCCGAGGATGGATCGAAAATACGAGACATTTGTATAAATAACAGAAAGGAACCGTTACGCATGTTAATGAAAGAAGTTCAAAATGAAGGCATTAATATATCAGAAAGAACTTTGAGACGTCGTTTGGCAGAAAATAAACTCATTGCCATGAAACTGGCTCGCAAGCCAAAACTTACATCAGAAATGATGAAAAAACGCTTGGAGTGGGCAATAAAGTACAACAATTGGACAATAGAAGACTGGAAAAGGTACATAGCTATTTATTTTGGCCAACAATATATTGACATTTATAATGAATGTAAAGAAATTAAATAAAAAGTAATTTTGTTTTATTTTCAGGTTTGCTTCGCTGATGAATCATTTTTTCATGTTTTAACTGAAAAAACCAGATCTGTTCGGCAGCTTCCAAACGAGAAATACAAGTCAGATAGTATTGTTCCCACCTCCAAATATCCTCCATCAGTCATGGTGTGGTCTGTCATATCAGGAAAAGGTTCTGGTTCTTTCTATGTGGTCAAAAATATAATGAAACAAGATCAATACCTGAAAGTCTTACAAACCAGTCTCATGCCACAAATGCAAGAATGGTTTCCTGGAAACGAGGAACCAGTCTTCATGATGATGGTGCTCCATGCCATAAAGCTAAAAGTGTGTCAAAGTATTTAGAGCGAAAAAAAAAAATCAAAGTTCTTGATTAGCCTGGCAACTCGCCTGATATGAACCCTATTGAAAATGGCTGGGCGTTACTGAAAGAAGAAATGTTAAACAAAAATATAACCAATAAGTTAGAGTTGCTGGAATCTTTAACATACCAGTGGATTCATAATAAACATCTTCAAGAAACATCCAAACATGCATAGAAAGTATGCCTCGTCGTGTTAAAGCCCTTTTAGTTGCCAAAGATGGCCATACGAAATATTGATTTTTCTGTTAAATTTAATTTATCAAATTTTTCTTTGTTCAATAAGTATTGTATTGTAACAATTTTTTTGTCATTGTATTCCTTAATGTATATGTTTTCGAAATATGAATGAAGAAAATATCTTTTTTAATAAATTTCTTCATTAAAAAGGTTGTAAACATGGAAAAATGTATAATTTGCCAATGGTCTAATAATTTCGCCAGGTACTGTATTTCAATAAAAATGAAATAGTGTGTAAATTTTCTTTTTAACTTTAAGAAAATATAACTGAATTATTTACATAAAAGTATATACTACCAACTGAAACTCGGTCTTCCATCATTTGACAAATAAAGTACGTGTATTTGGATTATAAGAACATTTAATTTGCGAAAAACATTAGCGAAAACATTTTCATTTAGTGACGAATTTGATGAACAAAGTGAACAAATGGCTTCGTTTGTGTTTTTTTCACAAACCAGTGGCATATCCAGGATTTTATTTCAGGGTGGGCTGAGTTAAGTTCGATAATGTGTTTCATAAGAGAGAGCATACCTCGCATAGAGATATTAAAAAAAAAACACGTGTATCGTTCTAACTTCCTGAAAAAAGCACTTAAAAAAAGAGACATAGATATATTTCTAAGCTTTTCGCTCTGATTAACAGGGCATAATCAGGAAATCTCTATAATGTGGTTTTACAAAATGTGAAGTTATACATTCAAGTTTATATAAATACTATAATATCAGGTGAAAAATACAGTTAAGTCCATCCAGAAAACACTCAAAATGCTGAAATTCTGGAGTCCGTCGGTTCGAGCTGCTCTGGGTTCACAAGGAGGCAACATTTGATACACGCAATTAAGTAGCTTACGTAGAAAAAGTCAGTTGTATGGTAATTTGAAAAGCTGGACATGCGGTAACAACTGTTGGAAAAAAATTGTAGAAAGCATACAGTGAATAGGAATCAATATTTTGGAGAATTAGATCAATTTTGAAGACAATATTAATGACAATTTTGAAGACAATTTTAAGAAGTAATTTAATTATTTTTTTTACCTTTTTTTTGACAACTAGGAATTTAATATGTATTAAATTTTAATACATCTAAAATATGCAAATTTAAAAAGTGACATAAAATCGCAAAATAATAGTCCAAACAAATGTAAAAGCAGAATGTTTAACGAAGAATGATTGCAAATCTCAATTTTAGTGGATATGATAGACCATAATAGTTTCATTCTTTAATATGAATTATTATGTTTATGTATCACTTTTGATAGTTAAGTTAGCAGAGTATAATGTGCAATGTTGTTTCAACTACGCACGGAGAAAAAAATCTGTAACTGACATCTAGAATCTAAATTGTGGTTCTAGAAAAAATAATTCCATTTTATCCTTATAAATTCTAGTTCCGTTTGAAAGTGAGTTCTAGAAACCCCTATTAGAATTCTAGAGAGTTTGTCTATATTATGGAGATCAAACCTATTTGAAAATATCTCCAAATAAATGCGAACACGAGGCGGGTTTCAGCAACTATAATTTTGGTTTATGACCCAGTTCTAGATAATCAAGCGAAAATTTCTCACCATATAAAAGATTCAGAATATTGCTTAAACATCTAGAAATGTGTAGACTAGAAATTCTCGATCATTTCGTCTACTCAATTTATTGGCGTGCCTTATGCGCATAGCTCGGAAATCTATATTTCTAGTTAAGGGATTTAGAAAATGGCACTTATTTATTCTAGATGAAGGCGGTATATATATTTTTTTCCTCAGTACGTGTTTTGTCTGCTTTGCTATGCATATAAAAGAAAAATCTTATTAAAGAAAAAAAAAGGTGTGCAAAAGGAAGCTGCTTAAATGTCATTATATATATATATATATATATATATATATATATATATATATATATACCGGGTGATTCAAAATAGATGCTACAGCAATTATCTCGTAAACTAAGAAAGATAGAAACATACATCCAATTACAAAATTAGGGCAAATTAAGAGTAGATTTCAGATATGGCATTTCTTTTGTCAAAGGGGCTGTATACATATTAAATAGGAAATTTAATTTTTATACGGCACCTCCTATCATGTGACTTATATTTAGAGAAATATTCCCCTCGCCCTAACAAGCAAAAAAAAAAAAAAAAAATCATTTATCTAAGTCAAAATCTCGACGAGTTATTGCAATTTGAAAATGATGACTTACACCACTTTTTCTTCAATTTTGGCATCTATTTTTCGACGCCATGTGGCTCACTTTAGGGGGTTATCTATGAGATGAGAAAAATTAAAAAAAGATCCTTTGTTTTAAAATAGCAATTAAAATCGTTCAAACACGTGAAATCAACAGTTTTAAGAATTTAATGCAAATTAAAAAAATTTCCTATTGTTAAAAAATTTAATAGTTAAATTTCTTAGGGGTCACCTGCAAATTAAAACACGTTAAGAGAGGGAAAAAACTAAAAGACTAGCAAAACCGTGTGAAATTTTCGTGCTTTATTTTTACCACTTTCCATCATGGTTGATAAATTTAATGACCTCTGCTCTTTAACAATTCCAGCAAGATTGAAATGTGTTAATGACTTCGATCTGTCTGTCTGTCCATCCGTCTTTCTGTGTGTCTGCGCTCTAACTCCCGTGAATATTCATAGAATTTTCTGAAACTGATATATGTTATTTGAGTTCACTATCGGATGTTCCTTTTTGAAAATGGAGTGAATACCTCTGCTAGGTTGTGCACAGGGACACCCGAAAGTATTCCAAAGCATTGTGTTCTATGAGAGGTATTTTTATAAACCATATATTAATACCTTTAATTTATGCATATATTAATAAAATTGAAATACATTATTATAGTTTTATATCGGATATTTTGTATAGAAAATAGAGTAAACACCATCACTGGTTTGTATACAGGGACACCCGAAAATATTCCTAAGCATTGCGTTCTATGTTAAGATATTTCTATAAACCAAAATTTATTACTTTTCATAAATCTTAATAAAATTGAAATACGTTATTCATATGCACAAAAGAATGCTTTCTATACTGTACAGTACGATTAGCATTAGATTTACAGGACACACAAAAATATTCAGTTACGTTAAGGGTTATTATTGGACATTTGCTGGAATTGCATTTTCGTTTACATAAAACATTTTCTAACAATTTTTAACTGTGAATACGATTTCAATTTGCATTTTTTTTTTCTTTTTTTTTTTTTTGTCCATCTGTCCGTCTGCCCGCCCCCAGCGTCTGTATTTCAGAAATTTTCAGAAATGATATATGTTATTCAGGTTTACTATATGATATTCACTATTTAAAATGACATTAATTAATTCTCTACAATTGGTTTATGTACAGGAACGCACAAAAAATGCCAATGTATTGCGTTTTGGGACAGATATTCTTATAAATTACATTTAAATAACTTTATACTGTAAAAGTCATAAGGATATTCATATTTATTGTTAATATTCTAAAATAATGTTTTGTATAGAATATGATATGGTATAGATGTATAATTCTATGTCAGGGGGGGGTTACCGCCCTTCTCAACCCCCGTTTAATTATAGTGCGTATACTTATCAAAACAAAAATCAAGTCTGTTATCAATTTCCTTGAAACTTGCAAACCTTCATCAACTTTTCAAGTGGCAACTAGATATGAAATCCAAAATACCAAATTCGCATTTCCTGTAGTTATTACTTACTCATACGCATAAGGTATAGAAAGTATTGTTTTGGGGCAAAATTTTCGAAAGTTAGTTTTTGTTATATTTAGACGTTTTGAGGTCCCCTGAATATGAAAATCGTGTTTTTAGCGGTTGGTCTGTGTGTGTGTGTGTGTGTGTGTGTGTCTTTTATCAGTTTATCTCAAGAACAAATAGCAGCAGATATTCCAAACTTGGTATTCTAAATATGTATCATATAGGGATGCTACACTAAGCTTTTCATTGAGATGAAGCATATGGTTCGTGTACAGGGACACTGAAGAAAATTCAAATACATTACGTCTATGGGGAAAATTGCAGGTAAGTAGAGTTGAACACCTATAGACTGCACTAACCAAATAAAATGAATATATATTTTTTATATGCACAAAAACATGCCTCATGTAGAATATAGCAGGGAAATCATTCACTGTTCATTTACAGGGCTACACAAAATAACTAGATTATAATGCGACAATAGATGAAAATTGATGGAAGTGCATTTTAGGTTGTGCCGTATATTATTACTATAGGTTTATATTTAGGTGCACTTTGTGGTTTGTACATATTCTTCAAAAGATATACAGGGTTGCAAATATTTAAGCTATAATATTCTTTTTTATTGTTAGTGAAAGTGCTTTACTATAATATTTTACCATGTCCAGGAAAGCTGCTCAGGAATGGAAATGAATTCCTCATAGACATATGATAAATAATGTATGTTTTTAAGCTAAATATGCATCGCTTCTGTTTTGTGTATTTACACGTTTTAAGGCTTCCTTATTACCAAAGCCAAGTTTTTTTTAAGTTTGATTATTGCCTGCGTCGAATAATTTCAGGAGATCCCCCTCCCCCTCACACAGAACTAATTACCATATAAAACTCTTCCGAAGCCTAATTTGAATTATTTTAACGTAGGTTTACATAACAGTACACTTTATGTTACCTCTTAATTTCCAATCTGTATTTATGGTATTAAATTTCAGGGTAAGAGAAAGTCGTGTGAGTGGAACACCAGATTATTTGTTGTTAAATTATGCTGATAATTCATATATATACAGAGCAACGAATAAAAATTTACCTTTCGTATTCAGGAGGCCTCAAAATGTGATATTATACAGAAAAAAAATCGCTCTCGAAAAGCTACTTTGTTTACAGTATGGGTATGAGAAATTAATTTTGCGTTCTGTGTCAGCAGTGTTCTTCGAAAAAAAAAATGGAACAAACACTTACACCAATTACATTTATTCATAATAATAAAAAAAAAAGTTACCTTAATTTTGGGTAGCCCTGTATATTGTCTATAAACTATATACACATGACTTTGTGTACGTAAATTTAGTGTTATATGTAAAACAAGTAACACAAAATGAAATGCACTTCCAGCATTTCTCAACTATATCTCCAATATATCGAAATACTCTGGGTAACCCTGTAAATGAATGATGAATGGTTGCTACACCAGAATCTACATAAAACATGCTTTTATGCGTATAAAAATTTGTTCTTTTCATTTTGTTTAAGGCAGTCTATACATGTTACACTGTACATATGACAAATTTCGCTCGCAGACGTAATCTGTTTGAATTCTTTTGGATAACCCTGTAAACAATTGTCTGATCGTAACGAATACTTTAGTGTAGCACCACAATATGATACGGATTTAGAATATCGAATTTGGATTTTCTGATACTATTTGTTCTTGAGATATTCTAATAACATACAGACACACACACACAGAGAGAGAGAGTGAGACCAACCGCTAAAAACATGATTTTTGAATTCAGAGGATCTGAAAACGTGCAAATATAACAAAAGCTAATTTTCGGAAATTTGACTCAAAAACAATTCTTTCTCTACACCGTGTATATGCGTAACCGTATGTATAAAGAAAGAAAAATGAATTTGAAAACTCCCTTTTAGTACATAAATTATTCATAAATTTTATTTGTTAAATTATCAATGAGTATTCTCTTGTGTATTCACTAGGGGAAAGAGAGTCATAACAGGTTAAAATAGCCATCTTTCCCTGAATGATTTCTTTTTCTTTTTTTCCCCCAAACGCTGATCAACGTGTGCCTTATTACAAAAGCAATAGTAATTACAATTTCTCACTTTTGATACAACCCCTTAAGACTTGGCGAAAAATGCTAGAATTTTCAAATTGCAATAACTCAGCGAGATTTTGACTTAGAAAGATGTTTTTTTTTTTTTTTTTTTTTTTTTTTGTTAGAGCGAGGAGAATATTTTTCTAAATATAAGTCATATGATAGGAGGGGCGGTAAAAAAATTAAATTTCGTATTTAATATGTATACAGCCCCTTGTACAAAAGAATGCCATATCTGAAATCTACTCTTAATTTGCACTAATTTTGTAATTGAAAGTTTGTTTCTATCTTTCTTAGTTTACGAAATAATCGCTGTAACATCTATTTTGAATCACCCGGTATATATAGTATATCTTTATATATATATATTTCTTTTGTGCGTGTGTATGTCACTGAACTCCTCCTAAACGGCTGGACTGAGTTTAATGAAATTTTTTGTGTGTCTTCAGGTGGATTCGAGAATGGTTTAGATTTACAAAGGAAAGTTGTAACTTAATTAGTTCTTTCTTAATTAATTTTTAACCAACTCTTTCAACAACTTTTCCACCTAGATGGCGTGAGTTGTCGTAAACACGATGTCAGAATTTATTTAATGTTGAAATGAATAATATTATAGTATTAAAAAAATTAAAGAACACGCTTTTATAGAAATGTGAACTAAAAAGCACGAAATATCTATCTTAGTATTATAATTCAGGGTAAGAGAAAATCGTGTGAGTGACACACCGTAATATTTACATACATTTAAATCTTTAATTAAAATAACTTAGAATTAACAAAAACCATTTTTAAAAAATCTCCCATCGAACGCTGGACCTTTAGATTCGTAGCGCGGCGCCTTACCTCGACGCCGCATCGTTCACGAAGGGAAAGTATTTTTTTTTACAATATAAAATTTTTGTTTGCTCCCAGAGAAGTTACAAACAAACATACATACATACATACATACAGGTGAAGCTAATAAAAGCGTGTTAAAAATGAATTTTTAACCGTATCTTACGAAGTGTTTAAAATATTTTTTCAAAATTAATATTTTTAGAATCGTAACCGTATCTTACGAAGTGTTTAAAATATTTTTTTCAAAGTTAATATTTTAGAATCGTAAACACGATGTCAGAATTTATTTAATGTTGAAATGAAAAATGAATTTTTAACCGTAAGTGTTTAAAATATTTTTCAACGTTAATATTGTTAAAATGTTAAAATTAGTTAAAATGGTATATTCTTTTAAAAAATTCGTCAATATCCGACGGAGTTATTTTATGTTAAAATGAAAAATGAACTTTTAGGCCATTATAATTTGTGCAGATGGAAAATGTACTAAAAGTTTTCCGAAAAATTTCACGATCACAAATGTTGACGGATATCCAATATATCGTCGAAGAATTCCCGATAATTGCGGGCAATCTTATCATCTATGGGTGTCATCTATGTCAACAACATAGATATTGACATTGATAACCGATGGGTGGTCCCATATTCGCCTCTGTTGAGCAAAACATTCAATGCTTAATGTTCAGTTCTGCAGTTCAGTGAAGAGCATCAAATACATTTGCAAGTATGTGAATAAAGGCAGTGATATGGCTGTATTACAAGTTGAAAATACCAATGTGAATGCTCTTCTGGTGAATAACAACGATGAAATAACACTTTACCAAACTGGCCGGTACGTGAGCTCCAATGAAGCTGTTTGGCGTATCTTTGGTTTCCCAATTCATGAACGGGATCCAGCAGTTCTTCATTTAGCCGTCCATCTTGAAAATGGCCAGCGCGTATATTTCACGAGCGAGACAGCGGTTGATCGTGCTATAAATCCACCAAAAACTACACTCACCGAATTTTTTGAATTGTGTAATCGTGCGGATGCTTTTGGTGCTTTTGCACGGACATTACTCTATTCAGAAGTACCACGCTATTTCACATGGGCTCCAACAAAAAAATGGATGCCCCGCAAGCAAGGCCCGCCGATTGATGCATGTCCCGGTTTATTCAAATCAAACACCTTGGAACGAGTATTTACGGTCAATCCAAGGCAGACTGAGTGATTTTATCTTCGACTGTTATTGGTTAATGTCATCGGCACATTGTCATTTCAAGATTTACTTAAAGTGAATGGACAACAGTATCCAACGTATAAAGATGCATGCCTTGCACTCGGCTTGCTGGAAGACGACAACCAGTGGGAGTGTATGCTTGCTGAAGTAGGACTGAACTGTACAGCAAAACAAATTCGTCTACTATTCGCTATAGTGTTGACTACATGTTTCTCGGCCCGAGCAGAGACATTATGGGATAATCACAAAGATTCAATGACTAATGATATATTGCATCAACATCGTTCACGGTGCAACGATCTAACGATAGTATTCAGTGACGCTATGTACAATGAAGCATTGATTGCTATTGAAGATCTTTGCATTATCATTGCCAACTTACCACTCAGTCATTTCGGGATGCATTCAACAAATCGAAATGCATCTGATTTAATAAGCACTGAATTGAATCGTGAACTACAATACAATACTGTAGAAATGGCAGCGATTGTTGCTCGCAATGTCCCACTAATGAATGAAGAACAAAGAACCATTTACGACCGCATCATTCTCGCAGATTTGGCAGGGCAAGGTGGATTCTTTGTTTTTGGGTGCACCAGGTGGAACTGGCAAAACATTCCTTATTTCGCTAATTCTCGCCGAAATACGATCAAATAATAGCATCGCATTGGCTGTTGCATCATCTGGCATTGCGGCAACTTTATTGGATGGATGCAGAACAGCTCATTCATTATTTAAACTGCCACTAAATATTCAAAATAACCCAGACGCAGTGTGCAACATAAAAAAACAATCGTCCATTGCCACAGTGCTGAAATAGTGTAAAATTCTTATCTGGGATGAATGCACTATGGAACACAAACATTCGATTGAGGCGTCGAACAGGACATTGAAAGATATAAAAAACAACGACAAACTATTTGGCGGCACTCTGTTACTCTTTTCAGGTGATTTCAGACAAGCATTTCCCATTATTCCGTGTTCAACATACGCTGATGAGATCAACGCGTGCTTAAAATCATCGTCATTGTGGCTTAATGTTGAAAAAGTACAACTGAAAGTAAATTTGTGCGTTCAAAAGCTTCAAGATCCATCCGCTGAAACATTCTCAAAACAATTGTTAGATATCGGCGATGGAAAAGTTACTACAGATGAAACTGGATGCATAAAATTACCGACCGATTTCTGCACAATCATTGATTCTCAAGATGCTCTTATTGACCAGATATTTCCCGATGTACACAGACGATACACAAATCATGAGTGGCTGGCAGAAAGAGCAATTTTAGCAGCAAAAAATGTGGACGTCAACGAATTGAATCTCAAGGTACAACATTTGTTACCAGGAGACTTGGTGTCATACAAATCTAATGATACAGTTTGCGATGCCACCGAAGCTGTAAATTATCCAACAACGTTTTTAAACTCATTGGATTTACCAGGCATGCCACCGCATATTTTACAACTGAAGGTTGGATCTCCGGTTATTTTGCTTCGTAATTTGAACCAACCACGGTTGTGCAACGGCACGCGATTAGTCATAAAAAAATAATGAAAAATGTTATCGAAGCCATCATTTTAAATGACAAATTCCGAGGTGAAAATATATTACTACTGCGAATTCCTATTATACCCACAGATGTGCCAATTCAATTTAAACGCCCTCAATTTCCAATTAGATTGGCATTTGCAATGACTATCAACAAGTCTCAGGGCCAAAGGATGTCTGTCTGTGGCTTAGATTTGAGCACATCATGTTTTTCACACGGACAATTATACGTGGCTCTCGAGTGGGCAAACCATCCAGTTTGTATTGGCGAAAGATGGGATAACAAAAAATATTGTACACTCTGTTGCATTAAGGGAATGATATTGTTTTTTAGTAATATTGTTATAAGTAGCGATATGTATATAATTTTAAAGAATCAATTTTACTAAATTAAAAAAATAAATGATTGGTGTTTTGTTATTTTTATATTCTTTCACCGTTCACAGCGCTCCATACATCTTTCACTTATATACCACATCCTAACACACTTACAATAAGTTAGTTATTTTGTTCCAGCAAAATATTCTCTAGAAATAATTTATATGACAAAACAACGTTTGTCGGGTCAGCTTGTATATATATATATATATAACATTGCATAATATGAAATCAAGTATCACATGAAATATATATATATATATATATATATTTCCATATATTAAAAGAAATAAATTGCAGGAATTTACATATATAAAGGCAAATCTCCTGACTGACTTGATTGCTCACTCAGCAGTCGAAGCCCAGTCAAACTAACGGAGATACAGATGTGGAATTTTATAAGATCCTTTCTTTTGTGACGTGATTTACGAAGCTATTTTTTGGAGTTTCTCCTAAACAGGGGGCAAAAGTAATTTCTTGGATTTTCCACCATATCTCAATGAAAAAACAAATATATATATATATATATATATATATATATATATATATATTCAAAAGCCGGATATCCAGCATATTAACCGGATATCCGATGGTTTTCATCCGGATATCCGACACTATTTCGGACTTTCAAAAATCAGCCGGATATGCCGGATACCGGATATTTTCCGGATATCCGGTCCACCCCTAATCTCTACTAAAATCTCTTTACACCATTCTCAAACGTTTTCACATCACTCCAGTTCCAATTAATATCTTGCTTTAACCAACCAAACCAATTGAACAATGTTTACCCTTGTAAAATTTCGCAAGTTTTGACATTCGTGCAAAATACACGTCTTTCTGGACTTATAAAAAATATGTATGATAATTATTTTCCGTGATATACGATATAATAAATAAATCTGAGTTTTTTTTTCCCCCACTGCATTCGTTGAGATCGGTTTATAGATTTTGAGGTGTCGGAAACTATCCAAATTCTATTGTTTATTGTTTCTTACAATTTGTCCAGTTTGTCCTTATACCGTCTCAGAAAAATTATGAAAATTCACAAAGAGTGTCCTAAGTACAAATCGTAGCTCTTGTCATATAATATTTTTGAAGGTTACTTCGTCTATTTAAATGCAACTTGGATGGTCTATTAAGACAAGTATAAATTCACGTAAGTATTCATCTGCTTTCTTTTCCGTTTCTACTTTACTGCTTGTACATTAACCATCTGACTGCAACTGACGGATATATCCGGTCTCTGACCTGTACTTTTTTTCACAATACACTTATACTTCAAAATTATATACTTATAGAATTTGAACTTATTTTTCAATTTTGAAGGTCATGAATAGTAGTTATAAGAATTTAATCATGTACACAGGTACATTTTTAATCTCATGTTGAAATAATTATTTATTTAACACATTGAGAAAACTATGCAGCGAAAATAACATTACAATTTTGTTCTTTTTAAACGTCGTCAGATGGTTAAAAACATTAAAAAACAAGAGAAAAAAAGTTATAATTAACCATTTACAAGGATTAGTTTTTTACACCTAGCCTCATAGAAAAAAACATTTATACTTACAAGGAGAGGTCACGACATGGAAAATTCAGATCGGGACGAAACTCCGCAGGATTGTAGTATACTATGAGGGTAACAACATATTAAAGCAGTAGGACCCACTATCCACAAAATTTCGAGAAAAAAAGCATTTAAAGTTTCAGCAATCTTTAAATACAAGTTATTTCGCAACCGAGTAAGCGCCCCAGTGGTGTGATCCTAAAGCACGAGTCTGCTAGCCAAACAACTTGGGTTCGAGGCTACCTCGAGACTACTTTTTTTTTTTCTTCTTTAACTTTTTATGTAATCTAAACTTTTTATTTATTTTTACTTTATTTTATAATTCAATTCAAAATTTGAAAATTTTAATAAAATATTATTTAATTTTTTTGAATATAAAATAAATAAATTTTTCTATTTTAATATTTATAACTTAAAAATACAATAAATTTCTATAACTTAAAAAATAAATTTTAGTTTTATTTTAACTGTAAAATAAGGTAAAACTAAAGAAACTGTTTTTGATTATTTATCGAAATATATTTTATTTTATTTTAGGTATGCTTGAAACAATAGTACATTTTGTTTAAAAAAAAAAAAAAAAATAATAATAATACAGAGAAATGATTATTTTAATTGCATATATAATTACTATCCAAATTAAATAATTACTTCTCCAATCAATACAGTTTCTTGAAAAATTATAGTATAGGATTACGATGCTATTAAATTATTACAGGTAAAGAAATGTTATCTTTAAATGTAGATTTTAAATGTTAATGAACATCGATAATGACTTCCTTTTTTTTTTTTTTTTTTTTTTTTTTTTTTTTATCCTTCCTTGCACAAAATAAAATTCCACCTGCCCTTTATTATTAACAAGCTAGAAGCGTTTACGTAATTTATACACATTCAAACAAAATCAGGAAGCTCAAACCAAGATTTAAGTAACACCTGCTAACTATTTTACACTTTGTTTACAGCTTGCTTATATTTTAATTATTTAAATATTTGTCTGTTTTCTTTATGTTTCTTATTTAGGGTTTTGTAAAACTAAATTTATTTTTTAAGTTACAGAACTTTATTGTATTTTTAAGTTATAAATATTAAAAATAGAAAAAGTTATTTTATACTCTAGAAGATTAAATATTTTATTAAAATTTTCAAATTTTGAATTGAATTGTAAAATAAAGTAAAAATAAATAAAAAATTAAGATTACATAAAATGTTAAAGAAGAAAAAAAAATAAATAAAGGAAGTCCCGTAGGTAGCCTCGAACCCAAGTCATCTGGTTGGGAGACTCGCGCTTTATGATCACACCACTGAGGTGCTTACTTGCTTGCGAAATAACTTGTATTTAAAGATTACCGAAACTTTAAATGCTTTTTTCTCGAAATTTTGTGGATAGTGGGTCCTACTGCTTTAATATGTTGTTACCCTCATAGTATACTACAATCCTGCGCAATTTCGTCCCGATTTGGATTTTCCATGTCGTGATATATATATATATATATATAGTATATATATATATATTGTGTTTAGCTTTGGAAATAAGCTATTATTATGTCAGACTTCAGCTACCCCTTTGCTTATCTACAGAAAATTTTAAAATACTTTTTTCTCCCTAAATTATGTAATTCTAACATGTTTTCGTCCACGTATAATTATTCCTACATAAGTTGTAAATTGCTCTTCCGTTTTTTCATCTCTTTTAAAAAAAGTATCTAAGAAATTACAATTTCTATCCCAAATCATATTTAAGAATATTACCTATATGTAAAACTAATAATTCTTAAAAAATGATAAGTGTGTCTAGAATGCAATGTAAAAATCGGATTAGCCTTTTGCAAAACCATTTGTTTTATTACGTAGATTTGCAAATTAACTTTCTCATTTATGATTTAAATTAACATGTTACTGTTCTCAGCTTAGACTATCAAACAATATCACGTTTTGCTAAGAAAACAAAAACAAAAAAAATATTTATCTATTTATTGAGTGATTTTAAAGATTTATTTTGTTATTTACACACTAATTTTGTATAATTGTTCTAAACAACTGGCTTTCATTGGACAAAAGAATATGATTGAAAGAATAGTCACTGTAACTTGATAATGGGACATGTTACGATATAAATATCTCCGGAAATAACCAATAAGCAAGCGCTGTGCTCCTCTCGATACTATTAACATTTTTTTTGAGGAAATCGTAAAACTGTGATTGTTTGAACAACGTTTTCTTGTTTCAACAAATCATTCTTTTATGAATAGTTACGAAAGTCCGATATATATATTTCATTGTGCATTTTTATTGCAACTTATCATTGTAGATTTGTAGATGCATTACTATTCCTACCTAAGTTGTGAAATGCTTTCCTGTGTTTTCAGGGGCTGCGGCAGCCTAGTTGGTAGAGTGCCGATCTCGTTATTACAAGGTTGCGGGTTCGATGGTGAAACCAGTCAAAGACCGTCTTGCACACTAATGGTGTCTGGAGCGCGTAAAGTCCGTCGAGGCCGCAATGTCCTCCATGTTTCTATCAAAAATATACCTCTGGTGGTCACCAAAAAGGGGGAGTCATGAACTTCGTGGAGGATCAAATTTATGATGGCATGTCTCCGTAAACATTTCAGTGATGATTTCCAGACCGTCACCAATTGCCACTAGTGCAACGTAAAAACCCCAACTAACTAACTAACCTGCGGTTTCAGATCATTTTAAAAAAGATACTTGAAGTAAATATTCCTATATTCCTTTTAATTTGCAATTGAAGCTTAGGAATATTACCGATAAATAATAACTAAAAATTGATAAATATATTGAAATAAAACAATTGTTATTATGTATGTGGATTAAAATTTGATGTGATTTATACTATTATAATTATAATTCCATTTTTTAATTTATGGTAAAGTTAATTTGATTATTTCTCTATTAATTTTATGTTAGTATATCTAAAAAGTGTATATTATATTTTAAACTGCATATTTAAAATAATTATTCCAAGAATATCTTTTCAACAATGTAACTTTCAAACATTTTGAAAATAGGAGCTACTACATCGCTGTCATTTGAGAAACGAAAAGAAAATTTAAACTTAGTTCAATAAAACAAACAAAATGTGATGTTTTGAGATTATTCAGGAAAAAATAAACAAATTTTAAGGAAAGAATAATCATTATGCGTAAACAAAGTAAGAAGACATTATTTTTTAATTATTTAAATAACAAGTGCACTTTAAATGTCTGTGAGAGTTACCGAAAGCAATTATGTTATGAAAAAAGTTTATTCAATTTTGAAATTAATTGACAATTTTTAATAATTAATCTAATTAAAAAATACATTGTAAAGTAAAATTATCTTTTACTAAGTGTTTATACATGATGAAAATAACGAACAGTTATTTGCTTTTTTGAAAATTAGAATAAAAAAGTACGAATAAGTAATCAGGTATTTTATATATATATAATATGTTTATAAAAAAATAATTGCTTTCATGAAATAATTAAGCTTTATTTATTTGAGACTGCCTAAGAGAAAATTATTTTTAATTAATTAATTTAAAATATTAAAATTTGGAGGTGCCTAGTAAGGCATATTATATAAATACTTCCTTTAATAACGTCTTTCGAAATAAATTTTCTGTCAATGACACTGACTTTTCGTCATAAATGTTCATAATTAAAAGCATTTGCAGCACAAAAGTTTACAATTAACATTAGTTTCTGTAAATTTATATTTTCATTTATAAATTCATTATTTTACCTTGCATGTATCAGTGTAATATACTGTTTCATAAAACTTATGATGCATATCCCCCCCCCCCCCCCCATTTCAGATTTAATTTTTACGTGAGCATATTTCTTACACATTTTTAAACACAATATTTTTCATTAATACTTAAATGTTAGAGGCCTATATTATTGAAAATAAAACCAAGTTAATGAAATGCAAGCATGATCTTCTTATTTACCTATTAAAATAACCGCTCTTCCACAGTTTTTTATATATATAATGCGATTTTTCATTCTTTATTTTTTATTAATAATTCTGTCGAACTTGGTGCTTCGCATAAATTTATCATGATCTAATCTAAATATTGACATAATTAATTTAGCAATTAGTTTAAATTAATCTTTTTTTTTTTTTCAAGTTGAATGTATAACTAACATTCTACATATTTTTATCTGTTCTTTTATATTTGTAAACTATTTATTATTTCATAAAATGCATTTTTTTTTCTACAATGTTTAATTTCAAATGCATAAAAACATAATTACAACGGGTGTCTCTGCCTATAATGCTAATATCATATCTAAAAAAAACATATTTAAAAATTCCAAATTAAAAAAATAGTTTGATAGATTAAAGGATGTGGGTTGAAAATTTTGTTATAAAAAATGTATATAATGCACTCGCGTTTACTCATGAGTTCATGTGGGGTTTTATGTGCGCGGGTATCTGTGCGCGTACATAAATGTTTTTAATTTAATCTGCACACAATAATATGGGAAACCATTTCATGAACAATTATATTCTGACAGGGAACAAATTTATTATTTCTTCAGGGATTTAAGTTTCGTTTTTCTGAAGAAATTTTAAATAAAAAGTGTTAAATTAGGGACTAATATAGTGTACTTTCGGTACGAGGGCCTTTACAAAATAGTGCAACACTAGAATGTAATCAATAATATACCATTCTAGTTCCCAAATCGCAGCATGTTACAGCATGAGTTATGATATATTACCACGAACTAAGTACCCATGCTGACTGAAATCTGGTGATGTCTGTCATCCGTTAAAAATTCTGCATGTCTTATGACACATCCGCCGTTAATGCTTTAATTAGAAAATGCACATTTTGTTTCTGTTTGGTAGCTAAGCCGTTAGTATAAAAAATGGGCGAGTTATTATCTGTCAGATTTATACATACTCGTCAATTTTCAAAAGTGGGAATCGATTTCGATGGAGCACTCATGACAAAAATCTAGCCTAAAAGAAAATCCAGTAACTTCGAATGGCTAACAAAGAAGGTCAGGTCAAATATGTATCTAAATTATCTACTAAGACTCACCTCGCCTTATGACGACTTTTTGTACCTTGCCGTGAGTATCAGTCAGATACCTATTCTGACAATGGGAAAAGCATTATAGGAGCCCATTCCTATCTCAGAAACGTATTCAAAATGCCCAAAGAAGTCGCTGTAAAGATTCTGTATCCCGAAAATAAATTTGGTGGCTTTTATCCCGCCGTATTCTCCAAGTTCGAGGGCTAGTGGGAAGCCTTCGTTAGAATCGAAATTAAGGTAAAGGTTACACAGAGGAATAACAACACAGGAACAGTCCATCACACAACACACTTAACAACACAGGAATAATCCATCGTCTTGTGACAATTAGAGGCATGCATTAACTCGCGACCATTGTTAACACTCTCAAATGATTCCAACAATATGAGATCATTAATACATGTGAGACAATGACTCCAACAATATGAGCAAATATTTTAACTGTTTCTGCTCTATTAGAATTACATGAAGATTCATTAACACATACCAATTTTAAGTCTTTCTTCTAGTATAGGTTTCTACTCAAAATGAAAGAAAATATTTGACAACGGTTGATGCACGATTACATACAATGTCTTCTCAACCATCACTTAAAAAGACAAAACAAGATCTACTGCTTCTCACCAGGAGATTTGATGCTACTGATATGAAGCAGTCATCATCACTAGAGTGGAACCTTTGCAAAGCATTGAAAATCCTAAATAGACACGATAACTTCACCAGAGTTCTTCAAATCCAAACATAATCCGGACCTGTTATTTGACCAGTCTTCCTATTGTTGGTACTATCTGTTGCATCCAGGGCTACCTTAGTGTCTGCCTCCCTCCAAGCAAAGCCACGGAAGACCCATTTCTTTAAAACTGAAATTGAGAGCGCGTAATATCTGCGATATATTCACGTAAAAATTAAATAAAGGGAATTATTCTAATTATTACTATTTGATGCGTTAAATAAGAAAAGGCTTTTTATTCGTGAATCTGTAAAAATATAATTATGTTTTAGTATAAATCAACACATATTCTTCTTTGCAATATTCAAAAAATGGTATATATCATTATAATATACCAAAAAAAGTATTCTTAATGTTTTCCAACAAAAAGGTTAAATTCAGTCTAATAAAAATGAAATCAAAGTAGTTTGTTTTTTTATGAATTTGGTTTTCTTGCTGCATTCTATCTAGAAGGTGAGAGAGATAAGAACGGGTAAAATATTATCCTTGCATAAAGAAAAATAATTCATTCTAATTCATGATTTATTTTCAATATTGTTATTCAATCTTACAAAAGAAATAAATAAAGAAATAAAACATATGAATTTTAAAATTTAATTTGTTTAATTTTTATATTACTATTACCTATATATTAATACCTACATGAAAAAGGTAAAATAGTTTTTTATTTTATTTTTTATTCTCTATTTTTAGAAGAGATACAGCATATTTTTTAAATATAATGTGCGTCGTGTTTTCGTTTAACCAATGAAATACAAGCAGTTACTTAATTAGAGAAGATATATGAATGCTTTAATTTATATACATATATATATATATATATATTAAATGTGTTGTTTTCATATGTTTACCAACACATTGCAGAATGAATAGTTTTGTAATGAAGAAATAAAAAATATTTTTCATTTTAATTAGGAAAAGGTAAAATGGGTTTTTTTATTCACTATTTTTAACAGACATACAACATATTTTTAAAAAGATAATGATTATCATGATTAATCGTGTTTTCATATAACAAATGAAACACTAGCAGTAATTTAGTTAGAGAAGAAACATAAAATGCATTCATTTACATATATATAAAGATATACAGATTACTAGTGTTTCATTTTTTCTTCTTTTTTTTAATCTCTCGAATTTAGTCAAATGAATCAAATATCGGTACGATTTCTCTCTACTATTGTTTATACACACCAACAGTTTTAAAGATTTACGCCTTATAAAGCAGATTTTATTTTTTGCGAAACAAACTAATACTGTTCTACTTGATTAAGGAGATAAACAAATGGTGGGGGAAATTACTTGGGGTTATAATTTTAAATAGAAATAAAATTTAAATTTAATTTGAATAAAATCTCTTATGAAAGAAATGTAAGTAAACACAGCGAGGATAAAATGCTAATCATATATATTAGTGGGAGCGAAAAGTAATGCTGTTTTTGCGCATGCCGATTTTTACTTGTTATTTATTAGCTAATTGCGTTCTTTAACTTATGCCAAATGCATTTCAATGTTACAGTGACCTGTTTACTCGCAAATGATTAAAGTTTTTCTTCTTTTTTTTCGCAACTTATACGGAAATGCCCAGCCAAATACTAGAAGAGGTACAGACCCGGCATCATAAACTTTTTTACAATAGTTTAGAAAGTGTAGTAACGCAACAATTGATACGAAAAACATTTGGGGCGTTTATCCAAGTGCACTGAACATTTGTAAATGCTTGCGTTGGTTTTATAAGTAAAAATCCGTTATTTTTTTTTTATCTTTTCTACTCGTATTGAGCAGGAAGACCAACAATTTTAGAAACTGACATGTTAAGTGTGGAAGTGGAAGGAAACCCGTGTCAGACAATCGAGGAAAAGTCAAACACACTTATCCAACCTTGGTCGACCACCTAAGAATATTTGCAGCAGATTGGTAAAGTAAGCAAAGCAAATGCTTGATTCCTGGATAATCTGTCTGTAGAAAACAAAGCTAACCGATATGGCACATGCTTCAGCGGCTCAATACAGACCATTCTATTTTTCGCTTGATCACTGGAGATGAGAAATGAATTCCTTATGATAATCCAAAACACAAAATGCAGTGTTTTTCACCGAATAAATCGTCACAAAGTACAGCTAAATCAAGTTTACACCCCCAAAAGTAGTATTTTAAAATTCAATGTTTAAATGAAAGGAATGCTAAATAAGTATAATCTTTCTAGTCTTCCTACGTAGACAGTGAGCCTTAACTCACACACATTGTTATGCATTTGAAAAATTCGAAGAAATTTTTAAGAAGCGTAGTCTTGCTTTTAAAACGTAGTTTGTTTAAGGGTTCAGATTTATGATAAATATTTATTTTAATGTTTGTGAGCATGTCCCTCATACATATGATTCAAAAAAGAAATGTACAGATTTGTGAAATTGTGTCTAGATAGAGATAATGTGTAGGTGAAAGAGATCACTTTACGTACCTGCGCCTATGTGGTTGAAAATGTTCACTTTATATGCCTACACCTATGGGAGTGTAATCGTTCAACTATGTGTTTTTTTAAACATTAATCAATTTGCTAAGTTTACTATCAGTGTAAAATCTGATGTATAAATCTCCAAAACGTGAAATAAAACATTTTAGGGAAATTTAATGTAATCGTATTTTTTTTTTTTTTTTTTTTTTTTTTTGGGGGGGGATTAATAATTTTATTAATTTCACCTGCTACATTATATTGTTTAAATATATAATCCACATTCCATGTATTACCTTTTAACATTAATTATTAAAAGCGTTCTTACTCTTAAACTGTAATCTCAATCTTGATATTACAGAATACGTTTTTTTTTTTTTTTTTTTTCATTAAGTTTTAATTAATATTTAGTAATTTAAATATTCTAATCTAACCAAAATTCCAATTTTCTAATATATTTTACACTTATTTATAAGTTAATTTTATTTTGTTTAAATTAAAATTAACTTCATTAAAAAATATTTTTATTGAATGAATGGAAAAAAATCATTTATTATATTTATGTTAAAATATATAAAATTTTAATCTTACAGTTTTTCTTATTAATTACTAGTATTTTTTGCTTTAAATGTCCAGAGTAAATTCCATCTATAAAATTGACATAAGCATAAGCGGAAACAATTAAGATAATTACTTTTATAACGGCTTACAATTAAATTTAAATCTTGCAAATATTCTAGAATTAAAATGATTTATAATAAAAATTTTCACATTCTAGCGAATTATTTTAAACTGAAATTGTATTTAGATAAAGTTTAAAAAAAAAAACATTTAAAATTGAAAAAAAAAAATCTAAAATTTAGTTCTTTTTTACCCTTTATAATTTGTAATAGCTCTATTGAATTAAAAAATCGTTTTATGCATGTACTACAATAAAGTGACACTGGTACTCTGGAGATGAGCCGGGTCGCGCTCTGTCCTTCAGGAGTGTTAGAGGTGATCAGACTGCATTCACCAGATATATCAATGGCCATGAAATTTGAGCAGCACCGAAAATTTTATTTTACTTGCAATAAATGTTCCTCCAGTGCAGCTAGTCCAGCCCACCTGCTCAGTTCTGTGGATTTTGCAATGGAGGATTTCCTGGGCGATCCGGTCTTGTTCTTTGATTTTCTGAGAGTGAATGGACTCATGCACCTGGTGTAGCTCCTCTAGACCGGTGGGGATTAGAAACAACAACAACAACACAATAAAATGCAAATATCGCAAGAATTTTTCGGTTTGGAATCACCAAACGGGTACCCTTCGTCAAATTAAAATAATAGTCGCAAGTTTTTATAAATGCTTTATATATTACGTTCATGTTATAATAAGAACAAGTATATAAATGTTATTCTGGTGAATATTATTAATTGTATTTCGAACAGCCGTATTACACAACGAGTTTTTCATTCTTTGACTACTTATGCACACTTCTGTCATTGACTCTATTAACAGCATCTTTTAAGCACCATTATTTTGTTACATCAAACTATGAGAACCTTCGTCGGTTAAACTCATTTTTGAATCAAGAAGATTGCTTAAAAATTTTGACAATAGTGCCTACTCTGTAGACAAAAATAAAATATATTGGAAAATTTCTGAAAGTTCTGAATATGATTGTGAAAATGAAAATTGTCTAGAGGAGCAAAAATGCATTCCATAAAAACTGAGAGTAAAATAATAAAAAATAAAGAAATATATTTACAGCAAAAAATACATCATTGTTTTTAAAAATACCTTCCGTCAGATGATATGTAACGGTCCCATCGTTCAACCCACTTTTCAAAACAAGTAGAGAAGCCCTTTTCTTGAAGCTGCTTCAAAGAACCCTCCACTGCTGAAATAACTTCAGCATCTGTATTAAATTTTCTGCCACGGAGCTTCTCCTTTAACGACGGAAATAGCCGGAAATAGCATGGTGCGAGATCTGGACTGTAAGGGGATGTGGCATGATTTTAATATTGCATTTACTAAGATATTGCTGAACAGAAATAGCGGCATGCGGGCGAGCATTATTGTGCTGTAATGTCCAATTCCCTACCAGTTCATGACGCTTTCTCGATATGTGTTGTCGCAAAATTTTCAAAACTGAAACATAATATTCACCATTAATAGTAGTATTTGGAGGCACAGCATGCTGATAGATTACACCTTTATGATCAAAGAAAATAATGATGAGAACAAATGAGGGACCCATCTGGAACAAACATAGCGAAGCTGTAAATTGTTGCGTAGAATGCGAAATATCGACGTTTTCGAAATGTTTGTTGATGCCGCTATCTCCTCACATGTCATTCGCCGATTTTCTTGAAGGATTACCCACACAGTGATTTCGATCATTCACAACACTTTTTGGTCGCCCGGGCCTAGGAGCCAGTTCTGCAGACAAACGGCCTTTCTTGAATTCCCCGTGCCATCTAAAAATCGTAGACTCACCAAAACATTTGTCTTAGTAAGCTTATTTAATTAACTTAACTGTTTCTGGAGCTGTTTCGCCCAAACGGTAGCAAAATTTTAAGGCACAGAGCATTTTATTTTTTAACTCTGAATTACTCATCTCCATTTCTGTAGGGCGAATAAAACTGTTCTTTAAACAAGCACGGAAATAAGAAAATAAAATCGTCTGCTGCGTTTAGAATTTTGTATAAACGTACAGTTAACAGTTTGAAAAAAATGCCTACACATCTATTTTTTAGTTTCGCGGTGTTGCCACTACGTAAAAAAATCTCTCTCAGTTTTTATAGAATGCCCTTTGTAAATTTTCATAAAGGATTCCAGCATCAAAGAAGGAGAAAATGATAAAGTTTCCGACATGAAAGATGATAAATTGAAATTTTTAGCGTCGGTTAAACGATTTCATAGTAAACAAGAAAGAAAAATCATGCGGTACGCATTGATTAGTAACACTTTCCAACTGTACACAATTGTTGTATCGAATAACTATTAATATTCCTTACCTACGTTATCGCACAACAGACAGAAGGACTGAAAAACATACAGATAGACTAATTGATTTTAAAATTACTCTTAGGCATTTTGGAATGTGTTAAAAAGGTTTAACGCAAAAGAAAATGCAGCCGTTAGATTATAATTACAGTTTTTAAACTCTCTGAATATTTTACTGTAGCCCTGTAAATCTGAAAGTTAATCATATCATATTCTATACAAAAATATATTTTATAATATTAACAATACATGCCAATGTTTTTAAGATTTTTGTAGTTGGAAGTTTCTTAAATATAACTTTTAAAAAATTCTGTCCTAAAACGTAATACATTGGCTTTTTTTTATTGTTGTTATTGATGGTGTCCCTGTAAACAAACTGGTTGTACAGGATCTATTAATGACATTTTAAATAGGGAACATTCCATAGGGAACTTGAGTGTATCGTTTTTAAAAAATTCTCAAAATGTTCTCGGATGATAGGTGCCGGAGACAAACAGATAGAAAGGTAGACAATCGGTCAGACAGATGCACAAATTGAAATCATATTCCCACTAAAATTATAAGAAAGTGTTAAAACGCTCATGTAAACAAAAGTGCAATTCCAGCAAATTTTTATTAGTACCTCTTAAAGTAACTAATTATTTTTGTGCGGCCCTGTAAATCTAATGCAAACTATACTATATTACATAGAAGGCGCACTCTTTTCACAAATAATATATTTCTTTGTGGAAAATAAAATTATTAAAATTTGGTTTATAAAAATAACTCTCATACAACACAATGCTTTTGAGTACTTTCAAGTGCCCCTGTATACAAACCAGTTAGAAATGTACTCTATTTTACATAGGAAACATCCGATAGGGAATTGAATAACATATTAAAATTTCATTAAACTTTCTATACATTAAAGGTATTAAAATATCATTTGTAGAAACTCCTCTCATAGAACACCATGCTTTCGAATACTTTTGGGTGTCCCTGTACAGAAACCAGAAGAGGTATCCATTCCATTTTCAACAGGGAACATCCGATAGTGAACTTCAATAAAATATATCGGTTTAAAGATATTCCATAAATATTTGCGGGAATTAGTGTGCAGAAAAACAGACAGAGAGACAGACAGACGGACAGAAGAACAGTCAGCCAGATACACAAATTGAAATTATATTAACACTAAAAAAATGATAGAAAGTGTCAAAAATTCTTAATGTAAACGAAAGTACAATCCTAGCAATTTTTTATTAATAGCTCTTAATATAACTGAATATTTGTGTGTCACCATGTAAATCTAATGGTAACCATGCTATATTCTATGTAAAGCATTCTTTTGTGCATATAAATAACATATTTCAATTTCCTAAAACTTCGTGGAAAGTAAAGTTATTAAAATTTGATTTATAGAAATATCTCACTAAGAACGCAATGCTTTGGAGTACTTTTGAGTGTCCCAGTATATAAAACAGAGTTGGTATGTAATCTATTTTATTTAGGAAACATCCAATAGTGAACTTGAATAACATATTTCAATTTCATGAAGATATTGTACAGTAAAGGTATGAAAATATGGTTTATAGAAATACCTCTTATAGAACACAATTTTTTAAAATACTTTCGGGTGTCTCTGTACAGAAACCAGTAGAGGTATAAACTCCATTTTCAATAGGAAACATCTGATTGTGAACTTGAATAACATATATCAGTTTCAAAAAATTCCATAAATATTTACGGGAGTTAGAGCGCGGGCAGAGAGACAGACGGACAGACGGACAGATACACAAATTGATATCATATTCACACTTAAAAAAATGTTAGGAAGTGTTAAAAACGCTTAATGTAAATGAAAGTAGAATTCTAGCAAATTTTTAATAAAGCTCTCAATACAACAGAGTATTTTTGTGTTACCCTATAAATCAAATGCTAATCATGCTATATTCTATGTAAAGCATTTTTTTGTGCATATAAATAACATATTTCAATATCCTAAAACTTCATGGAAAGTAAAGTTATTAAAATTTGATTTATAGAAATATATCTTATAGAACGCAATGCTTTACAGTACTTTTGAGTGTCCTTGTATATAAAACAGAGTTGGTATTTAATCCATTTTATACAGGAAAAATTCAATAGTGAACTTGAATAACATATTTCGATTTCATTAAGATATGTGTACAGTAAAGGTATGGAAATATGATTTATAGAATTACCTCTCATAGAAGATAATGCTTTGAAATACTTTCAGGTGCCCAGTACACAAACCAGTAGAGGTATAAACTCCATTTTCAACAGGGAACATCCGATAGCAAACTTGAAAAAGATATATCAGTTTCAAGAAATTCCACAAATATTTACGGTAATTAGAGCGCGGAGAGACAGACAGACAGACAAACAAAAGTCATTAACTTTTTGCAACCTTGTCGCGAAGTGTTAAATTGTTAGAAAGTGTTAAAAGCGCTTAATGTAAACGAAAGTACACATTTAGCAAATATTTATTAATTTTATATAACTGAATATTTTTGTGTCACCCTGTAAATCTAATGCTAATCATGCTATATTCTATGCAAAGCATTTTCGTTTGTGCTTATAAATAACACATTTCAATTTCACAAATCTTCGTGCAAAGTAAAGTTATTAAAATTTAGTTTATAGAAATATCTCCATAAAACGCAATGCTTTGGAATACTTTTATGTGTCCCTGTACACAAATCAGTAGTGGTATTTGCTCCATTTTATACAGGAAACATCCGATAATGAACTTGAATAACATATTTCAATTTCATTAAGATTTGTGTACAGTAAGGTTTTGGAAATATGGTTTATAGAAATGCCTCTCATAGAACACAATGCTTTGAAATATTTTAGGGGGTCCCTGTACACAAACTGGTAGAGGTATAAACTCCATATTCAACAGTTAACATCCTGTAGTGAACTTGTATAACATATGTCAATTTCATTAAGATTGTTGTACAGTAAGGGTATGAAAATATGTTTTATAGAAATGCCTCTCATAGAACATATGCTTTGAAATACTTTCGAGGGTCCCTGTACACAAACCAGTAGAGGTATAAACTCCATTTTCAATAGGGAACATCCGACAGTGAACTTAAATAACATATATCAGTTTCAAGAAATTCCATAAATATTTACGGGAGTTAGAGCGCGGACGGACAGACAGACAGACGGACAGACAGACAGACAGACAAACCCAAGTCATAAACACTTTTCAACCTTGTTGGAAAGTGTTAAAAAGACGAAATTAGTAAATTATTTGCTAAATTTTCCGGGTCACCAAATATCTATTGCGCAGTGATAGTGCGTCGTTAAAACATCGAACAATCAACCAACAAACAAACCTACATTTTCAGGAGTTAAAAGTGGTATTTGAAAAAAAAAAAATCTATTTATTTTTCATTCAAAGGTTTTTATATATACGTGCTGTCTAAAGACCATCTCGATGAACTAAATTTTGCTAGATTAGCTATCTATATTAAATTATACCGTGTCAATTTAGTTGTATTTTAACAAAACAATACTAAATACCGTTCAATTATCAAATTCTTCCAGAATTAAATACCATCGTACATATTGGTTGTTTTTGTTTTGGCATAAAAATATTACACTGCAAGTTAAACAATATATGTATAAAAATAAGTGTTTCTCTTATAACACAGGTCGTATTATATGCTTTTTAAAAATTCTAAAAAAAAGAAAAGAAAATCTTTAAAAATCCAAAAGCTTATTACATCCTTCAGAAATTCTTTTTTAATGGATATTTTTTTTTCTAAAAACATTCATTTTAAACAAGTTTTTTTTTTTTTTTTCAGGACTGAGGGCCTATTACTCTCAGACAGCGATTTTTGCGTTGCCATTTTTGATAGTTGCACAATTGACAATTGTCGAAATCATTTTTCGATAGTTGGACATTTATCGAAATCTAAAATTTATTAGGAATGAGGGCCTATTAGTCTCAGACAGCGATTTTTGCGTTGTCGTTTTCGATAGTTGCACAATTGTCGAAATCATTTTTCGATAGTTGGACATTTATCGAAATCTAAAATTTATCGAAAATATAATTGAATAATTTGAAAGCGATGGTATAATTAGGAAGAAAAAAAAACTAATAGTCCTCCGTCCTAAACTAAATTCTGCTTTTGCCAGAATTTCATCAAAATCTTTTCAAAATGACATTGACATGAGTCCCCCCAAGGCACAACTATGACATGAGTTTCCCCAAGGCCCAACTTTGACATGAGTCCCCCCCAAGGTACAACTTTGACACGAGTCCCCCAAGGCACAACTTTGACATGAGTCCCCCCAAGGTACAACTTTGACATGATTCCCCCCAAGGCACAACTTTGACATGAGTCCCCCCCCAAGGTACAACTTTGACATGATTCCCCCCAAGGCACAACTTTGACATGAGTCCCCCCAAGGTAGAACTTTGACATGAGTCCCCCCAGGCACAACTTTGACATGAGTCCCCCCAAGCCCCAACTTTGACATGAGTCCCCCCCAAGGCACAACTTTGACAATGAGTCCCCCCAAGGCCCAAATTTGACATGAGTCACCCCAAGGCACAACTTTGACATGAGTCCCCCCAGGCCCAACTTTGACATGAGTCCCCCCAAGGCCCAACTTTGACATGAGTCCCCCCCAAGGTACAACTTTGACATGAGTCCCCTAAGGCACAACTTTGATATGAGTCCCCCAAGGCACAACTTTGACAATGAGTCCCCCCAAGGCACAACTTTGACATGAGTACCCCCCAAGGCACAACTTTGACATGAGTCCCCTCAAGGCACAACTTTGACAATGAGTCACCCCCAAGGCACAACTTTGACATGAGTCACCCCCAAGGCCCGACTTTGACATGAGTCCCCCCCGGGCCCAACTTTGACATGAGTCCTCTCAGGCACAAGCAACAATTTTATGCTATAAAACACTAATACTGTCCGTAAACTTCATGAAAGCGAGGAAGGTTAAGTTTAAAATTTTTAATTATTATATTATTTTATTTTATGTGCAGAGAGAAATATTTTTTATTTATTTTTTTTTTTTTTATCTTAACCTTCGTTAAAAAATATATTTAGTGAATAACATATTATGTAATGTTATTTTATACAAATTTCAATTTTATTTTCATAAAAGAGTTTTATTATTTATTAGATTAGAATAACGTAAAATATATAATATATTATTTGAGAGCACATACAATTGTTATAAAAAGTTCGTAGAAAAATGTTATAACGGTAAAAAATTTAGAATTTTTGAATATTAAAACGTAATTAATATATTTTAAATAAGTTTAAAAAAAATCTGTAGAGATGAATAAAAGCAAAAATGCATCACTCATTACATCAAAAAATCTTTAATTTTTTTTTAAATATATTTTTTTTTCTTTTTTTCTTTCTTTCTTTCTTTCTTTATTTTTTATGACAGTATCATTTACTTTGATAATGTATGGCACTTATTATCAGTAAATTGTTCTTAAAAAAATGTATACATATTAAAGATTTATATTATAAATTATTCAGAAAATATTTTTCTAGCTGCGTTAAATGAACGTGTTAAGTCAAATTAAAATTTTAAATACAAAGAATTATTCCCTGGAAAAGAAAAATAAACTTAATCATATGTAACAGATCGCAAAACATTATGACTGTTAAGATTATAATACCTAATTATATTTTAAATGTAATATAAAAAACATATGCTCAGTGTTCCATTAGCCCCCTGTAAAGTGGCATTTATCAGTAATAGTATAAGTATAAAATTATGCTCAACACATAACTTTTATAAAATATTGTTTAACTTTCCAATTTTTTGGCAATGTTTTAACAAGAAAATACTGTGTTTAAAACATGTATAAGGACGTAACCATTTCTAGAAATAATAAATAAATAAATAATCACATAAAATACACCAATTGGAAAGTTAGGATAAACATGTATAAATATTTTAAAGTTGTACTTAAAAAATTGATGCTAAAACTGGAAATTTCTTTTCAGTACATGAAACGTATTATATGTAGGTGTAAACATTATTTTCAGAATAAGAAATATTCTCCTTTTTTCCATCTTTGAACATTAACAAATAATATTAAATGTAGGATTATTCACATTTTGCAAAAAAAGGACTAAATTACCATACGTATTAATTTTCTTGTAAAATCTATTAAAATTTCGTTTCCTCCCGTTTCACAGGAAAATAAAGGAATTAAGCATTTAAAGTTATTAAAAATAAAAATAATAAAAGATGTTTTTTTTTGCATAATTTGTATGGATTAAAATACATTTTTTTTTCTACAATAGGAAATTTAACCTATTAACTTTTATAAGATACTTATTGTTTTGAAGTAAGGAAAGTGCCACTTAAAGTATTCAACAAGAATAAGCGAATATATATATTCTAGACGAACATCTAAAGGCTGAGTCAGTTTTACTCGTACAATATTTAACAGAGGGATTGAAGGTATTTGTTTTAGATGATTTGAACTTACTCTGCGCAATCGATGCAATAAACGCCACTTGCGTATACATATAGGCAAGTAACATATAAAGCGTTCATTATGAATAGGCAAAATAATTTATTTTTTAAATACTGTATTATTTTAGAGTAACACCTAAAGAAGGAGCTCGTTTTTCTCTAAAAACGTATTTGCACTTAAACTGCACGCAATTTGTTGAAATTGCAAAAGACATCGAAAAACTAGATCTTTATTTAAATCAAAAAGAAAGAATATTGATAGCTGCTTATCGGTATCAACATAAAACAGTGGAAGTATCTCGCATTTAAAACTTCAAGTAATGAGAATATGATTGCGACACCCCCCCCCCAAAGAAAAAAAAAAAGAAAAAGAAAAAAAGAAAGAAAGAAAACGGAAACTAAACTGTATAACCCATAAGGATACATTTTCGCCGCTTCCACAAATTTAACGTATCCTAAATTTGTACTTTTTTTTTTTTTTTTTTTTTTTTTTAAATGAAAATTTAACATTTTAGTATTTTGTCAATCTCTGCCTATTTCTCAAGCAACGATTCCCTTAGTACATGTTTGTGCTAAATACAGCTCTATTTTCATATATTTCAACAAAATTACGAAATTTTTAAAGTAGAATTTTTATATACATAAAGGTTTATATTCAAGAAAAAGACATCACACTCGAAATGAAGTCATTACATAAAAGAATATTAATATTCCTAATAAATTAAAAAATAATAAGAAGAAGTGTGAAAAATTAAGTAAATCGTCTTTTGTTTTTTTCCTTTTAAATAAGGAAAGGACATGTTTACAAACAAACGCTCCTTTAATCAATCTTTCCCACTCACGAGTGGCAAAAGGACGATCTGTATTGGTGGAAATACCAAAGTTATGCCCTGAGCGTGACGTCAACTGCGCTTTCCTTATTGAATTTCAGAACAAATATGGCGGTGTCCCCCAATTTCGAGAAATTATAAAATATTAGAAATTTTTATGTATGCAATACTAGAAAACACTTATTTAAGCTTACTTATTACACTTATAATAAATTACACTGCGCTGAAAATAAATAAATAAATAAATAAATTGACCCATGGTAAAATGACCTCCTGAATCCGAATATAACTACCATTTTGCCCAGTCACCCACCGTTTTCTCGGGACACCATCCCCTCCCCCAACTTTTATCGATGTTCGGTAATTTTATGGCCATGAATTTGATTTGTAGAATGAAAAATAATTAATTTAACACTTAAAAACATATAAAAATATATAATGCTTAATAAACAAAATTAATAAGAGTAAAAAAATAAAAAAATATAAGAAATTTAATACATAATTTCAGTCAAAAATCCCCCCCCCCTAAAAAAATAAAAAAATAAATAAATAAATAAATCCACCTTGCCACAAATGTTGATGCTTTAGAATTTTTCAACCCTCTTCCCCTCAGAAGATATTTAACAGTTAAAAGTATCCCCCCCCTAAAAATCAAATTTATAACCATAAAATTACCGAAAAGTTATAAAAATAGGGGGCTGTCCCTAAAAAACGGTGGGTGATAAGTCAAACTCAAAATGGACGTCATATTCGGATTCAGGAGGTCATTTTACATAAGAATTTGTCAAAATGGTGTTGGGGACAATTGGCGTGCCGAGCACCGTTATTATAATAAAGACTTAATAACTTTATAACTGGCGTCCTCAAAAGGCTGGTCACCCTATTTTTTTCTAGCTTTTTGAGAAAATATTAATTACTCAAAAATATCTTATTTGAAAAGCGCTGATTTTTTTTTTTTTTTTTTTTTTTTTTTTTTTTAATAAGATTATATGTCACTATCATATTTTTAAAATAAAACAAAGTTAAAAAATATTCCGTCTAGTATTTGAATAGTTATTTAAATATAGAAATAGATAGAAAACACACATATATATATATATATATATATATATATGTAATTATTATGCGCATTTTATCAATAATATACTTAATTTTTGCATAATTATACAACGGCAGTGGTTGGACAATTTTTAAGATTTTTCTTAAAGCGATATAAAAATTGACGCATGCTTATTGATACACGTTAAAATAAACATTCTCTTAAATCAAGTCTATTTTTACTGTCAGTAACTTATTGCAATATACAAGAAAAGAAGCGGAAGAAAATTATTTGTGTTTCTAACATATTGCGTCCAAAATAGTCCAGAAGTCACTTTTAGCGATTTCTCTATCGCAGAAGACAATTTCCAGTGTTTCTATTTTCCTTTGTTTTATCAAATGAAAAGTGCGTTCAGAAAATGATTCGTGACAAAATCTGTGATTTGGGGGGAATAAACTATCATTTCAAATTCTTTTTTAATTCAGGAATCGAAGTTTCTTTATTGGCTCTTTTTAATAATAATAATAATAATAATAATAATAATAATAATAATAAAAAGACTGATTTTCACAGGTAAGAGAGGATACAATTTTTACATGTTACTCATTTTAGAGCTGTGCATATATTTCTATTTGTTACAAGGTGATGTATAAAATCTTTAAATTATACAGTATTAGTTAAAATGTACATTTTGAAATATGGATTAAAATATAGTTTAAAAATATTAAATGACTTTTAATTTGTATTTTTAGCTAGACAAATAGAAATTATAACGTATTATTATAATAATGAGGACTATATGTTCTATATATAGTCCTCATATATATATCCTATATATATGTATCCTATATTGTATCCTGTATATATATATATTTTTTTTTCAACTTTTGAGCCTTTTTCAACTTTTTTATAAGTTTATTATTATTCCTTTTATTGTCGGGGAATCTTTTTTGATAGACATTCTTGTTTATTAACAATTTTCAGATTATCACTACATTTTTAATCTGTTCCTTGTACATTAAAATAGGATTTTATGGATAATAGTCAATTCCATATAGAAATTTTTAAATTCTATAATATCTTTATTAAATCTATTATTGAGTATATCTAAACTTTTGGTTCTTCTTGATTATATTGACATTTGCTCCATTTTTTTTTTCATAATCAATTTAATAACATCCCATGTACAATTATAGCATTTATTGATAATTACAATGTTTAATAACGCCTTACCTTTTTCCAATGCACGTTTAATATCCTTGTATTTCACATGGCGGCTTTTACACATGCAAATATCCTTTAACCATATAATATACTTAATGGCAAAGACTATCTGTTGTTGAAAGTGGTAGACGGGAAATGTCTGTTTCGATTCCAGATCAAGCTCTGTGAATTAACCATTCAAGATTATGCATAATTTACTCCGGAACTCATGTAAATAGACATTTAAAAAGACAAACACACCCCCAACCTAAGTTTGAGGACAATTAGCATGAACTCTAATACCTACTCGTTAATACAATTATGAATATATATATATATATATATATATATATATATATATATGAATTGAAAAAAGAATATAAAGAAAGAAATTAAGAAGTAAATAATGTAAAAATGACTAAATTTCTAGCAAAAGTATCCGAGTACTGGCAAAAATTTCTGTATAAAAAAAGTGCATTTAATACAGTTTTGTTAAATATTTCCTTGTCAAATCCTGTAGTTAGTCAGTCTAAGAATATGTTTCGTCAAGGATCTATTTAACAAAACAGTATTAAGTGTACTTTTTTGTACAGGAATTTCTGCTAGCGCTAGAATACTTTTGCTGCCGACTGTAAAATGATGCTTCTAAAAGTCGACATGAATGATAGACGGCAGAGAAAGTTTCCACTCATATATTGCGGCGCTATGAGCTGGTTGAACGAAAATAAATGTGAACGAAAATAAATGAAACGAAAATAAATAAAGCAAAAATGCATCACTCATTACATCAAAAAATCTTTAAATTTTTTTTTAAATATATTTTTTTTTCTTTCTTTCTTTCTTTCTTTCTTTCTTTATTTATTTTTTATGACAGTATCATTTACTTTGATAATGTATGGCACTTATTATCAGTAAATTGTTCTTAAAAAAAATGTATGCATATTAAAGATTTATATTATAAATTATTCAGAAAATATTTTTCTAGCTGCGTTAAATGAACGTGTTAAGTCAAATTAAAATTTTAAATACAAAGAATTATTCCCTGGAAAAGAAAAATAAACTTAATCATATGTAACAGATCGCAAAACATTATGACTGTTAAGATTATAATACCTAATTATATTTTAAATGTAATATAAAAAACATATGCTCAGTGTTCCATTAGCCCCCTGTAAAGTGGCATTTATCAGTAATAGTATAAGTATAAAATTATGCTCAACACATAACTTTTATAAAATATTGTTTAACTTTCCAATTTTTTGGCAATGTTTTAATAAGAAAATACTGTGTTTAAAACATGTATAAGGACGTAACCATTTCTAGAAAAAATAAATAAATAAATAATCACATAAAATACACCAATTGGAATAAACATGTATAAATATTCTAAAGTTGTACTTAAAAAATTGATGCTAAAACTGGAAATTTCTTTTCAGTACATGAAACGTATTATATGTAGGTGTAAACATTATTTTCAGAATAAGAAACATTCTCCTTTTTTCCATCTTTGAACATTAACAAATAATATTAAATGTAGGATTATTCACATTTTGCAAAAAAAGGACTAAATTACCATACGTATTAATTTTCTTGTAAAATCTATTAAAATTTCGTTTCCTCCCGTTTCACAGGAAAATAAGGGAATTAAGCATTTAAAGTTATTAAAAATAAAAATAATAAAAGATGTTTTTTTTTGCATAATTTGTATGGATTAAAATACATTTTTTTTCTACAATAGGAAATTTAACCTATTAACTTTTATAAGATACTTATTGTTTTGAAGTAAGGAAAGTGCCACTTAAAGTATTCAACAAGAATAAGCGAATATATATATTCTAGACGAACATCTAAAGGCTGAGTCAGTTTTACTCGTACAATATTTAACAGAGGGATTGAAGGTATTTGTTTTAGATGATTTGAACTTACTCTGCGCAATCGATGCAATAAACGCCACTTGCGTATACATATAGGCAAGTAACATATAAAGCGTTCATTATGAATAGGCAAAATAATTTATTTTTTAAATACTGTATTATTTTAGAGTAACACCTAAAGAAGGAGCTCGTTTTTCTCTAAAAACGTATTTGCACTTAAACTGCACGCAATTTGTTGAAATTGCAAAAGACATCGAAAAACTAGATCTTTATTTAAATCAAAAAGAAAGAATATTGATAGCTGCTTATCGGTATCAACATAAAACAGTGGAAGTATCTCGCATTTAAAACTTCAAGTAATGAGAATATGATTGCGACACCCCCCCCCCCCCCCCAAAAAAAAAAAAAAAAAAAAAAAAAAAAGAAAGAAAGAAAACGGAAACTAAACTGTATAACACATAAGGATACATTTTCGCCGCTTCTACAAATTTAACGTATCCTAAATTTGTACTTTTTTTTTTTTTTTTTTAATGAAAATTTAACATTTTAGTATTTTGTCAATCTCTGCCTATTTCTCAAGCAACGATTCCCTTAGTACATGTTTGTGCTAAATACAGCTCTATTTTCATATATTTCAACAAAATTACGAAATTTTTAAAGTAGAATTTTTATATACATAAAGGTTTATATTCAAGAAAAAGACATCACACTCGAAATGAAGTCATTACATAAAAGAATATTAATATTCCTAATAAATTAAAAAGTAATAAGAAGAAGTGTGAAAAATTAAGTAAATCGTCTTTTGTTTTTTTCCTTTTAAATAAGGAAAGGGCATGTTTACAAACAAACGCTCCTTTAATCAATCTTTCCCACTCACGAGTGGCAAAAGGACGATCTGTATTGGTGGAAATACCAAAGTTATGCCCTGAGCGTGACGTCAACTGCGCTTTCCTTATTGAATTTCAGAACAAATATGGCGGTGTCCCCCAATTTCGAGAAATTATAAAATATTAGAAATTTTTATGTATGCAATACTAGAAAACACTTATTTAAGCTTACTTATTACACTTATAATAAATTACACTGCGCTGAAAATAAATAAATAAATAAATAAATTGACCCATGGTAAAATGACCTCCTGAATCCGAATATAACTACCATTTTGCCCAGTCACCCACCGTTTTCTCGGGACACCATCCCCTCCCCCAACTTTTATCGATGTTCGGTAATTTTATGGCCATGAATTTGATTTGTAGAATGAAAAATAATTAATTTAACACTTAAAAACATATAAAAATATATAATGCTTAATAAACAAAATTAATAAGAGTAAAAAAATAAAAAAATATAAGAAATTTAATACATAATTTCAGTCAAAAATCCCCCCCCCCTAAAAAAATAAAAAAATAAATAAATAAATAAATCCACCTTGCCACAAATGTTGATGCTTTAGAATTTTTCAACCCTCTTCCCCTCAGAAGATATTTAACAGTTAAAAGTATCCCCCCCCTAAAAATCAAATTTATAACCATAAAATTACCGAAAAGTTATAAAAATAGGGGGCTGTCCCTAAAAAACGGTGGGTGATAGGTCAAACTCAAAATGGACGTCATATTCGGATTCAGGAGGTCATTTTACATAAGAATTTGTCAAAATGGTGTTGGGGACAATTGGCGTGCCGAGCACCGTTATTATAATAAAGACTTAATAACTTTATAACTGGCGTCCTCAAAAGGCTGGTCACCCTATTTTTTTCTAGCTTTTTGAGAAAATATTAATTACTCAAAAATATCTTATTTGAAAAGCGCTGATTTTTTTTTTTTTTTTTTTTTTTTTTAATAAGATTATATGTCACTATCATATTTTTAAAATAAAACAAAGTTAAAAAATATTCCGTCTAGTATTTGAATAGTTATTTAAATATAGAAATAGATAGAAAACACACATATATATATATATATATATATATGTAATTATTATGCGCATTTTATCAATAATATACTTAATTTTTGCATAATTATACAACGGCAGTGGTTGGACAATTTTTAAGATTTTTCTTAAAGCGATATAAAAATTGACGCATGCTTATTGATACACGTTAAAATAAACATTCTCTTAAATCAAGTCTATTTTTACTGTCAGTAACTTATTGCAATATACAAGAAAAGAAGCGGAAGAAAATTATTTGTGTTTCTAACATATTGCGTCCAAAATAGTCCAGAAGTCACTTTTAGCGATTTCTCTATCGCAGAAGACAATTTCCAGTGTTTCTATTTTCCTTTGTTTTATCAAATGAAAAGTGCGTTCAGAAAATGATTCGTGACAAAATCTGTGATTTGGGGGGAATAAACTATCATTTCAAATTCTTTTTTAATTCAGGAATCGAAGTTTCTTTATTGGCTCTTTTTAATAATAATAATAATAATAATAATAATAATAATAATAATAAAAAGACTGATTTTCACAGGTAAGAGAGGATACAATTTTTACATGTTACTCATTTTAGAGCTGTGCATATATTTCTATTTGTTACAAGGTGATGTATAAAATCTTTAAATTATACAGTATTAGTTAAAATGTACATTTTGAAATATGGATTAAAATATAGTTTAAAAATATTAAATGACTTTTAATTTGTATTTTTAGCTAGACAAATAGAAATTATAACGTATTATTATAATAATGAGGACTATATGTTCTATATATAGTCCTCATATATATATCCTATATATATGTATCCTATATTGTATCCTGTATATATATATATTTTTTTTTCAACTTTTGAGCCTTTTTCAACTTTTTTATAAGTTTATTATTATTCCTTTTATTGTCGGGGAATCTTTTTTGATAGACATTCTTGTTTATTAACAATTTTCAGATTATCACTACATTTTTAATCTGTTCCTTGTACATTAAAATAGGATTTTATGGATAATAGTCAATTCCATATAGAAATTTTTAAATTCTATAATATCTTTATTAAATCTATTATTGAGTATATCTAAACTTTTGGTTCTTCTTGATTATATTGACATTTGCTCCATTTTTTTTTCATAATCAATTTAATAACATCCCATGTACAATTATAGCATTTATTGATAATTACAATGTTTAATAACGCCTTACCTTTTTCCAATGCACGTTTAATATCCTTGTATTTCACATGGCGGCTTTTACACATGCAAATATCCTTTAACCATATAATATACTTAATGGCAAAGACTATCTGTTGTTGAAAGTGGTAGACGGGAAATGTCTGTTTCGATTCCAGATCAAGCTCTGTGAATTAACCATTCAAGATTATGCATAATTTACTCCGGAACTCATGTAAATAGACATTTAAAAAGACAAACACACCCCCAACCTAAGTTTGAGGACAATTAGCATTAACTCTAATACCTACTCGTTAATGCAATTATGAATATATATATATATATATATATATATATATATATATATATATATATATATATATATATATATATATATATATATATATATATATGAATTGAAAAAAGAATATAAAGAAAGAAATTAAGAAGTAAATAATGTAAAAATGACTAAATTTCTAGCAAAAGTATCCGAGTACTGGCAAAAATTTCTGTATAAAAAAAGTGCATTTAATACAGTTTTGTTAAATATTTCCTTGTCAAATCCTGTAGTTAGTCAGTCTAAGAATATGTTTCGTCAAGGATCTATTTAACAAAACAGTATTAAGTGTACTTTTTTGTACAGGAATTTCTGCTAGCGCTAGAATACTTTTGCTGCCGACTGTAAAATGATGCTTCTAAAAGTCGACATGAATGATAGACGGCAGAGAAAGTTTCCACTCATATATTGCGGCGCTATGAGCTGGTTGAACGAAAATAAATGTTGAAAAGGGTAGCTTTTACATAAAGGGTAGCTTTACATGTATATAAAATATTATATATAAACTAAATGTGCATAAAACATTCTCTCTGGTGGATTTATTTCTTAATTATTATTTTTTTAAGTTATTCTACAGTCGGTAACAAAAGTATCCGAACACTAGCAAAAATTAATATACAAAAAAAGTAGAGTTAATTCTGTTTTGTTAAATAAATGCTTGTCGAACCATGTTCGACATCATGTCGAATCATGTCTTGTAGAACATGATTCGACAGGAATTTATTTAACAAAACAGTATTAACTCTACTTTTTTTTTACATAGGAGTTTTTGCTAGTGTTCGTATACTTTTGTTACCGACTGTACATAACGCATACATTTGTAGATATATTCATTTCTTCACTTCATTAGAACAGTTTCATAAATCTTTTGCAAAAAAGGAAACACATTTTGTGGTTCTGATAAGGATGCACGAGGTAAGTCATAATCTGACTTACCTCGGGAAAAATCCAGCCTCACCCAGCTAATTCCATTGTGCAGACTCCGTAATGATCGTACAGTTGAAACGCAAAACGCAACATCTGCGGTCCTGAATACACAATTGATTCTTCAGCAGGATTTATCAGAAGGCGTTCCTGTCTCACATGTATTCAAATTCAAGATGTTGAAAAAAAGTATAGAATAGTCTAGTCAGCCACATATAGATTGTTTCTTTTTCTTTTGCCTGCAATAACAAAGCAGCCGGCAGCAGCTCTATATTCTTTCGGGGTCTTTCCAGTTGGAAACCTGTTAGCACAACACTGTAAAAAATTTTACGGCAATTTACAAATTATTACTTAGTAATAGTACAGGTATTATCTCAACTACTAGGGAAAACTTTGTAACCAGATTCTCTTTGTATTCAATGCTTAAATAACATATGTAATTCTACTACATTTTTTCCCAGTATCGCTACATCTCTGTCTCTTCTCTCCCCGTTTGAAGAGAGCGATTTCATTTGAGCAAACGCCAATACTGTGCGCATGCGTAGAAGATACCAGAGAAGAACGAGCCGAAGCGTAGCGTCGGGTCTGTCGTAAATCGTAATCAGGCGGACTTTTTAAATCTTAATCTCTGATATTGTATTTATTCTTAACGTTATACACATCTGCATTTTAGAAAAAGTAAGAAGTCATAAATATATATCCTTAATTTGTAATACAGTATGCTTAATTTGACGTTATCTTATTTTAATTTAAACTTTATCAGTTCTTAAGCTTCATTTTGAACTATGTGTTGGAAAACTGGATTACTGCATGATGGACGCGTTTCAAATATCAGCCCCTGCTAGGTGAAGGTTTGTGTTAGTTAGTGATTATTTATTTAAAATTGCTAGCAACGCAAATACTTTCCTGACAAAGCTTTTATTATTATTATAATTTACTACGGATAACACAATCAAAAAGTTAAAAAGGTATGTAGTTTTAATTATTATTATTCTGAGGTACTTATTTAATTTAATGTTTTTATTTTTTGTAAAATAAGTATTACATAATTAACCCCTGAAAATGGTATGCATAATTTATGCAGTTTAGAAATACCATATTAAGTTTCACCGAAATATATTTATAAAAATATTAAATGACCTTTATTGTTATTTATTATTAAAATTCTAAAAGTGTATTTTATTTTACTTTATTATATTTAATCATATATTTTTTTTTAATGTCATAACAACATGTTATGGATGTTATTTCACTGCCTAATAATATATATATATATATAAATAACAGTTTACTAATTCATTGTGTATAAAGACAGTCAGTTTTATTCCAGTAAAAAAAAAAAAAAAAAAAAAAAAAAAAAGGATAATTAAAAGAAAAAACATAATTTTAGGAAAGATTTGTTTATAAAAATAGATTTAATATTTATTGATAAAAGGTTTGAAAAAACGTAAGCGTATAAATATTACTTTTTTCTAATCAATTTTATGACATTAATCAATTAGAAAAACATTGAATAGGTGCATAAAACTTAAAACTATAAAGCTTTTTCTTAATGTATATACTACGTTATTGGAAATAAACTAAATTTCTTCTTGTAATTATGAAGAAGATTTTTGATGACAATAATAGACATGGATAAATATATTGAATTATTGGAGAATACTAAATGCATAATATCCCACTGAAACTTTTGTTATTATGATTGTTAAAGTAAACTTCAGTTTTATCAAGGTTTTTTAAATTTTAAATGTAATGTACTGATTATTTTGAAAAATATGCTGATTTTTTTTACCGAATAAAATTTGGCATAGTACTGCAAAAAATATTTTCTTTTCACATCATATTTTAAAAGTTTCGATTCTTTAAAATAAAATTTATTAATTAAATGTACAATATTAATATATATACGTATTTATTTATTTATTTTGACTTATTCAAAAAGAAAATATCTTTTAAAAAACATATTTAATATATTATGTATAAAAGTTAAGGCAAAAACTTTTCAGAGGCTACCCCTGAATTCAGGGTTTTTAAAAATTTTGCTGTCTGAATCACATGTTAAATTATTTTGGTTTCGTATTATTTTTCTATTATTATTTCATTAAATTTTAAATTTAACATTGTGAAATAAATGCTCATATTTACCAAATAAAGTTATGCATATATTATTGCAAAAAATGTTTTCTTTTCACAATTATATTTTAATCGATTTTTTTAGATAAAGTTTGTCAATAAAAAGTGATTCCATATACGTACTTATTTATTTATTTATTTTGACTTAAAAAATTTTTTTTAATAAATTATATATAAAAATTAAGGTAATGATATTGATATATGTTTTTAATATTTCAAACAATTTAGATTTTGTAAAAGTATATATTTAAATAAACATTTTCGATCAGCCATCATTTTTAACTAAAACTAAACATAAAAGGTTTTCTATTATTTATTTAAATTTTTTAGCAATATTACTCATAATATTAAATATTGTTAATTTAAAAATTTTAGTAAGGTAACATGGTGTATTTAAGGGTAAATTTATTTATATTACTTGTAGTATTTCTGTAAACTTAACTGTAAAATTTTTGTGAATATAACCGAAATTCATTTGCATTATTAATTACATTTCCTTAGCACAATTACTGATAAAAAATCTGTATTCTAAACAAAACAAATTTAGTAAGGTTACATGGATATTATTTGAATTTACACTAATAATAACCAAGTATCCTACACAAAACATTTCTTGGTAAAATTGCAGTATTACTTTCAGTAATGTTACTAACACAATCTTAGTAAACATACAAAAAAAGCACTTGACCCGTTAACTAAGAGTTTCTTAGTATATTTACTAACTAAGTGCATGTAATGTTTACTAACTCTAATGGAGTAAGATCACTTTTGAACAATCTGTATTGGCTACTAGAAAAGTTTATGGAATACCAGTTTCCTAGAATTTTTCTAGTAGTACTACAGAATTTTTTTTACAGTGAAGGTTCAATGCTCAAGATATGTTTATTTTCTGGAATTACATAGTTATGGTTGAACATGTAATTGTAATGATACTTTTTCTGTTGATTATCAAATAACTTTCTTTACTTTCTACACTTTACAATTTTTTTGGTTTTTTTAATCTAAATATGTTTTTAAATTTGTTTTATTTCCATTGTTATGTGTGTTTTTAAATTAAGTTTAGTTTTTCTTTAATTAGTTTTTCTAAATTAAGTTTAGTTATTCTAATTTTTCAACGAAATGATTGGAAAGACATTAGTCATAATTAATCTTGTTATTTACAAATTTGATTTAATAAAGTCAGTAGCTAAAGATTTATTTAAATGATCTATTTGAATTTAGTTGCTAAAGATGTAAAGTTAATGGCTAAGAATTGTTTTTCTAAAGTATGATTTTAGACATATTTTTAAGCTTTTCCAGATTTAAATAAATATAGCTAAAAACAATAACCTCGCTCCATTGTTATTCGATCACTGAAACAATATAATTGACTTTTCATGACAAAAATTTTACTACCATTTAGGATAGCCTTACTAGCAAAGTACGATGTAGTTTTAATTTTTAGTTAAACACAAAATATTTAAAAAAGCAAAAATGTAAATGCACTTTTAGAAAATATAAGAAAATATTTTTTAAATACTTACTTGTGTCGAAAGTAAACTTACCAAAAAAATTTTGAAATAGATAATTTAGTACAATTTTAAATGTTCTATTTATATGAGTTTGAAGTTTTTAAATTGTATAAAAAAGAAATGTTATCATTTATAATTTTAAGGTAAGTATAAAAAAATTCTTATGAATAATTTAGAAGTAAAGAGAATTTCCTTTTAAACACATATATTTGTCTTCAACTAGGATTTTTAATTAAATGTTTCCGTGTAACAAAAATGAAAACATAAAAGTAAAATTTCAGATTTTTTTTTTCTCAATTCAGAGGGAAAAAAAAAAAAAAAAAAAAAACTTATTATTCCCTTTTTTTTTTTTTTTTTTAATTCTTTTTAACATGTTTAATATTGAAAGATTCACTTATACATTTTTTTTTCTCTGTAAGTTTTTTATGTTTATTCTTATAAAGTTTTATTGAAGAATCATGGATGGATGCATGGATGAATGGTTGGGTTTTACGTCACACTAATGTTGCGCAGATGGGCAATTGGCGACGGTCTGCGACACATTTCAAGAAGTGGTCCGGAGACATGCCATAACAATTTTGATCCTCCACGGAAGGGATGGCTCTCCCGCTTTGGTGACCCCAAGAGGTATAATTTTTGATGGGAACATGCAGGACATTGCGGTCTCGACAGATTTTACGTGCATCAGCCACCATTAGTGTACACGATGGTCTTTGAGAGGCTCGAGTACCGAACCCGAAATCTTCCAGTTACGAGGCCGGCGCTTTACCGATTGGGTTACCACGGCCCTTGAAGAATCATGAAAAATGTTTTTTATTTCTAAAATTTAGGGATCAGTAGAAGTTTTATTATTCATAATAATTATAAATACGTCTATATTTCCTAAATTTTTGCTGAGTTTGTAAAGCCATTTCTGATATAGGGGAGGACGGGGTACAGTGGACAAAGGGGCACAATGCACAACCCATATTTAAATATATTAATATTTAACTCTTTTAGTTCATGGATTAGTTCATGGTCTCATAGCTCATGTATGGCAGCATGGTACTAGTTGTATGCAGTCAAAAAATCACTTGGAAAATAGCAAGTTAACTATTTTGAGGAGTTTTTATGTTTTGAGCTGCTGAAAGTAATTTTTCCACATTGAGTTTTTAAAAAGTTTATGAAAATTGAACTAAGACTATAAATACTATATAGCTTTTAAAAGAAGGCCAGATACTGAAATTCCTAAAAAATATTAGCATATTTATAGTCTATAAATTATTTTCTTATTATTATATGTTTTACTCTGGCATGGGGCACAGTAGACCGCCTATATATGGGGCACAGTGGACCAGCTTCCAATGTGCCTAAAAGTACAAACTAAATTTAATTATTATATTTGTTTTAGTAAAATTTATAGATACAAATATAAAGCAAATTATAGTAATATCACAAAGTAATAAATATCTTAATGTTATAATAAAATAAATAAAAAGAATAAATTTCTGAGAAGAATAAATATTTGAATAGTAACATAATCATTATTAATGTCTAAATTTATTAACTATTTGAATTGTATAGCATTAATAATAATAATAAGAAGAAAATCTAATTTAATAAATAGTAGTAATGATATATTATTATTGTTGAATTTAGATATCACATGTGGAATATTTATTAATATTTGGATTAAAAAAATGGTTTATATAATATTAATAAAAGAGTAAAAAACAATTATCTATTTAAACTTTATAAGTTTTATAACTGAGATTTGATTTCTTATTTGTTTATTTTAATTTAATTTTCGTCCTTTTATTTCATGAAATTGCTTGAATTATGTTCTTTAAACTAGAATATTACAAGAAACTGATTTTAGAGACAGAAAAATAGTAATTTACATTAATTTAATATAAACAAATGAGGCTGGTCCACAGTATCCTGGTGATGGGACACAGTGGTCCACTTTGTGAGTGCTCACAATTTATATATTTTTATGCATAATGTATTGAAAATATTGTTATAAAAAATTAAGACATATCGAGAAGGGTTTAGAGATTGTTTTATTTTTTATTTATTTTTTTATTTTTATTTTTTCAAGTAAATTACTTTTCTGTTTTTTGAGATAAAAAATTAAGATCGTAAAAGTGGTCCATTGTGCCCCGGTCTTCCCTACATTTATTGTATTATGTAAATATATATGCTCTGTTTCACAAGGTAACGTTTAAGGGAAATTGTTTATAAAGAAACGTCCAAGAAAAATTGACGAAGACTTTTTGCTGAATGATATATTTATTTATTTTTATTTTATTTTATTTTTCTTTATTTTTATTTTTTTGAGAATATAATGTAAAATAAAATTTTAAATTTTTATATAAAGGACGAATATTAATATATATATATATATGTACTCATTTGTAAATTTAAAAAGAAACAGAAAAAAAAAAAAACTTTTAGATGCGAAATCGTAACACATTTTTAAATTATTTTCATCAAGAAAATTCTTAAAACAGAAAATTGTGGATTTTCGATAGTAAAAATCGTATACATTCGATTAAAATTTTGTTGAATGTAATCATAAATGTGTGTATTTTAAATTTTCATACATCGTAAAAAAATAAACAAACAGAAAAAAAAGAAAAAGGTTTGCCATATATAAAAATTTATACATTAAAAAAATCATCTCCGTCCTTTGATAGTTAAGGTCATACTAGAGTGTCACATTAAGTAACCATTCTAACAAACTTCCCTTAAAATACGTCCCGGTTCAACAATGTAATCAATTTCTCTCCGAAATCCATAACTTTGTTTAAACTCGCATCTTTACAAAAATCTCATTACTCCATTCTCAGCCTTCTTCCCATCGCTCCAATTCTACCTAATACGATCCTTAAACCAATAGAACTTGTTGAACAAATTAAATCCGAGTAAATATTCACAAGTTTTGACATGCCTTCGAAATACTAGCCCACCAGCGGTCGATTGGTTCTGCGCACAAATTTGGTAAACGTGAGGTGCCGGGTTCGATCCTAGGCAGAGCTCGTCGACTTAGCCGTTCGGAATTTTCCGTGGTTTTCTTCGAAACTTGCTTAAACCTTAGAATAACCCCAGAACACTCTCTCTCAGGCCTAGGACCATAGAATAGTCAATCGGCCTTACTCCCAAAACTCCAAACACCTGTGAAATATCTGTCTGAAAGCACATATAAAAATTATTTAAGGTAATTATTTGCCATGATAGAGAATATTATGAATATATCTAAGTTTTTTTTTTTTTTTTTTTTTGAGATTAATCTATAGATTTCGTGGTGTCGGGAATTATCCGAGGTCCATTATCGACTTCTTCTTGCAGGTTGACTTATATCGTGTCAGAACAATTATGAAAATTCACAAGGCGTTAAAGAAAATTGAAAATTACAGCTCTTGTCAGATAATAAATTTCATGTCGTTTGATGTCTACTTTGGAAATTTAAATATAACTTGGATGATCTCTAAAGTCAAGCACAGTAGGCATGAGTGCATTCATCTGTTTCCTTTGCCGTTTCTATTTTACCGCTGAAAACATTAAAAAAAAGTTATAATTAGGAAGTTATAGGAATTTTTGGTACATCTAGCCGCATGTAAATTAAATTTAATATTTTGTCTAAAAATTTAATTTACCTTTACTAAAGACCCATAAGTTAGAGAAAGTATTGTTTTTGGGTCAAATTTTCGAAAATGAGTTCTTGATTTATTGCACGTTTTGAGGTTCACATAATCCAAAAATAATGTTTTCAGCGATTGGTCTGTGTTCTTTTCTTCTCTTTCTTTTTTTTTTTTTGTGCGTGTGTCTGTTATTAGCATATTTGAAGAACAAATAATAGCAGAAAGTCCAATTATTGTATTATAAATGTGTATCAAACATGGATGCTACACTAAACTTTCCGTTGAGATCAAGCAAAAAGTTCGTGTACAGGACAATCCAAGAGAATTCAAATACATTACGTCTACGGGGAAAATTGCAGGTAAGTAGAGTTTAACATCTATACTGGAAAAAACACAATGAAACGAATATATACTGCCTTAAACCAAATGAAATGAATCCGTATTTTTTGTATAAGTAAAAACGTGTTTCACGTAGCATATGGTACGGAAAAAAAATCACTGTTTATCTACAGGGCTACACAAAATAACTGGACTATAGTGCGACAATACCTGAAAATATGCATTTTCTTCTACAACCAGTTATTTAACATCCATTTATTTTTTCAGTAGACTATATGGTTTCTAATCGAAACGTTGCATGTTTTCTAAAAGTTTTCTAGACTATTGTACAGTTTTTTTCAATAGTTGTTACCGCCAGTACAGCTTTTTCTATTCCCATCCGCTGATTTCTCAAAGCAAGTTCCTCAACAGTTCCGGATTTTAGATGTTGCCCCTCTTTAAACCGAAGAAAGTTCCAACCGACCGACTCCAGAATTTTCGACATCAACTGATTTTTGACGTTCTTATCAATCTTAACTGTATTTGCCGTCTGATAATGTTATATATATACTTGAACGCATAGCTGTACAAGGTGAAACTAAATTTTGTTAATTTCCTGATGATGCTCTTTTGATCAAGGCAAAAAGCTTCGCAAAAATGTATTTTAATATAAATGTCTTTTAATTATATATATATATATATATATTAATTTTACGAGTTTTTCAAGTGTATTTTTTGTTGTACCGTGTGTTATTAATGTCGGATTATATTTATGTGCACCATATGATGCGTACATACATAATCTTCAGAATATATGCCATCTGCCACTATTTAAGCCATAACATTTTTTTTTTTACTTTCTCTTACCCATAAGGTAGAGAAAGTATTGTTTTGGGTCAAATATTCGAACGCGAGATTTTGTTATATTTACACGTTTTGAGGTCCCCTGAATACGAAAATCATGTTTTTAGCAAATGGTCTGCGTGCATGTTTGTGTGTGTGTGTCTGTCTGTTATCAGCATATCTCAAGAACAAATTGTAGCAGACATTCCAAACTTGGTATTCTAAATGTGTATCATATATATAGATGCTACAGTAAGCTTTTCGTTAAGATCAAGCAAATGGTTCGTGTACATTGACAATCAAGATACTTCTAATGCATTACGTCTATGGAGGAAATTGCAGGTAAGTAGAGTTTAACGTCTATAGACTGCACTAAACCAAATGAAACGAATATATACGTTTTGTAATAGAGATAGTCAACTGGGAAAAAAAATTTGTGTATGCAGGAGGAAATCCCCCCTCGAGGGGAGTAAATTTTCATGATGGGTATCTTTCAAAAGAGCTCACCAATACCTTTAAAACGAATGGTTGAACCTTCGATCTGCGATAATTTAAAACAAAGTTATCGATTTTGTTTTTACTTTTACCGAAAAAAAAAAAAAAAAAAAAAAAAAAAAAAACTGATTTTTTTTTTTTTTTTTTTTTTTTAATATAGAGAATAAAATGGACTTTTTTTTGGATATTTAGTGTTAAACTACTTCTCTAATATGGAAATCGTCTGCATTATCATAAAAGATAATTTTTTTAAATAATAATTTTAATAAATTATTTTTATAAGAACAGAATTATTTTTTAATAACCGAATTAAATTTTATATAAATCTAGATGCATTAATAAAACGGGGGGTTGAGGGAGGCGGTAGCCTCCCTCACACAGAACTAATTATCATATAAAGTTCTCCCGATGTCTAATTTGAATTGTTTAACATAGGTTTACATAGCATCGTTATCTTACCTCTTATTTTTACCTCTTACCTGTATTTATAGCATTAAATTTCAGGGTAAGAGAAAGTCGTGTGAGTGGCACACCAGATTATTTTCTTTTATTGTTAGTGGAAGTGCTTTACTGCAATATTTTACCACTTCTAGGAAAGCTGCTCAGGAATTGAATTAGGAAAGAAACATCGCCATATGGTTAATAAGTATTTTTTAAGATAAATATTCATTGCTTATTATTATTATTATTTATTTACACTTTTTGAGGCTTTCTGAATACCGAAATCAAGTTTTCAACGCTTGATCCTCTGTGTCACTTACAGTAAATTAAAAACAAACAATCTTTGATGATACAAATGTTGTCTTTTGAAGTTAATACATTTCTCATCAGGAAAGTTTAATTATGATTAAAATTTAATTAAGATAAATTTCAAGGAGAAAAAAATAAGAACAAGAACAAGAAAAAGAAAACAATGCTTGTGAAATTTTTTTGATAATTTTAAATGAAGTTTTGAATTAATAACAGATTTGGTTTCTATTTAAATGTAGGAACAATAATAAAATGGAAGGTCCTAGCCGGCAGTAGCCGCCCTCACACAGTATTACTTGTCAAATAAATTTTTTCCGCAGCCTAATTTTAATTGTTTTGTCATAGGTTTAGAGAACTGTACTCGTTATATTACCCCTTAATCACCAATCCGTATTTATAGTATTAAATTTAGGTTAGAGACACCATATTGTTATTTTATATTTAACTCTGAAAATAAGCTTTTATTTATAGTTTGACTTACATGTTCTGCTTCTACCTACTAGGCTATCTACTAGGCTACCTACTAGGTATCTGTCCAAACTTCAGCTAAACCTGTGTTTATCCACAGAAATTTGAAAACAAAATCATTCTCACTAAATTATGTATATTTAACTTGATTTTATATATGTTCAACTATTCCTAAATAAGCTGGAAGAAGTTATTTTCGTGTTTTCAGCTCTTTTAAAGACAGCATCTAAAAATAACTCTCTCTCTATTCATTTTAATGCACATATCATACTCAAGAACAGTATCAATATGTAAAAACTAATATATGTTTTAAATGTTAAGCGTGTCTAGAACGTAATGTAAAAATCGAATTTTCTTTTTTTTTTTTTTTTTTTTTTTTTTTTAAACCTTTGTTTTATTAAATAGATTTGCAAATTAGCTTTCTCGTTTAAGATTTAGATTCACCTGTGCGCAGCTACGACTGTCAAGCCATACCAATACTCCAAAAATATGTTTAGCCGAGAAAAGAAATTTCTTCTATTTTATTTATTTATTTATCTGTTTAATGACTGATTTTAAAGATTTATTTTGCTATTTACACAATAATTTTGAACAGCTAATCAAACCAACTTGCTTTGATTGTGCAAAAGAATGTGACTGAAAGAAAAGTCACTGTCACTGGATAATCCGATAAGATATGCAGTAGATCTCTCTGGAAACAGTGCATGAACAAGTGCTATGCTAATCTCGATACTGGTAACAATTGTTTGAAGTAATCGTAAAAAAGAAATTAATTGTTTGAACAAAGTTTTTGTAACTTCAACAAATATTTTTTTGTGAGTAGCTCCGATTGTAGGTAAATCCCTATCTATCTATCTAACTATTTATTTATCTATCTATCTATCTATCTATCTCTCTCTCTCTCTCTCTATATATATATATATACATACTCTTCATTATGTATTTTTAACTTGTTATTGTAGATGCATTTCTATTCCTACCTAAGTTGTGAAATGTTTTCTGTGTTTGACGAGGCCGCGGTGGGCCAGACGGTCGGGCACCGAGCTCCTTATTGGAAGATTTCGGGTTCGATACTGGAGTTGGCTAAAGACCGTTGCGTACAGTAATGTTGGTTGGTGCACGTAAAATCAGTCGCGGTCGCAATATCCTCCACGTTTCTATTCAAATTATAGCTCTGGAGTCACCAAAGCGGGTGAAACATACCCACCGTGGAGGATCAAAATTGTGATGGTATGGATCACTCCTAGGGGTGTGTCCCAGCCATTTTCCCCTTGTGCAGCACTTGTGTGAATTGAAAACACCAACAAACCAAAATACAAGTGTATTCAGTCCACTTAAAACACAATACCTAAAATGAATATTCCTCTATTTCTTTTCATTTGGAATTCAAGCTTAACAATATTACCAATACATAATAACTAACAGTTCATAAATATGTTAAAATAAATTACTTCACATTATTTAAGTATTTAAAATTATTTATTCAATTATAATTATAATTACAACTTTTACTGGTAAAGTTAATTTGATCCTTTACCTATTTATTTCATGTTAGTATTTTTTAGTAAGTGTAAATTTTATTTTAAACTGCACATTTAAAATAATTATTCGAGAGGTATCTTTTCAAAAATGTAATTTTTAAATAGGAGCCATTAGAATGCTTTGATATGATAAGTGAAATTAAAATTGATTTAATAATAAATTTTACTTTTGTAAACTTGCAAAGTATGATGTTTTGAGATTATTAATGAAAAAATAAACACATTTTAAGGAAAGAGTAATCATTACGCGTAAACAAAGTAAGAAGATATACTTTTTTTTTTTTTTTTTTTTTTTTTTAAATTCAATATTTAAATAAAAAGTGTACTTTAAATGTACATAAGAATTACAGAAATCAATTATAAAATTTTCTGTTATAAAAAAAGGTGATTAAATTTTGAAATTAACTGACAATTTTTTATAATTAATCTAATTGAAAAATACATTTTAAAGTATAATTATATTTCATTAAGTGTTTATACAAGATGAAAATAACGAACACTTATTTTCTTTTTTGAAAATTATTATAATAAGTGTAAGAATAAGTACTTGTGTATTTTTAATGTTATTTTTTTCTTTATGAAAAATAAATGTTTTCATAATAATTAAACTTAATTTATTTAAGACTGCATAAGAGGAAAGTTAAAAAAAAAAAAATAATAATTAAAAAATTAAAATTTAGATGTGTTTAGTAAGGTATATTATATAAATCCTTTCTCTAATAACGTCTTTGAAAAAAGATTCTCTATCAATGGCAAAGAATTTTGATCTTCTTTTTAATTTTTTCATAAATGAAAGCATTTTGTAACATAAAAATTTACAATTAACATTAGATTCTATAAATTTACATCATAATTAATAAGTTAATATCTTTATTTCGTATTTATTAATTTTATATAATGTTTTATGAAATTTATAATGCAATAAATTTTATTGCATTCTTGCATTAACCGCAGTTCTTGTAAGCTTTCCCCTGGTCTCTGATGACGGGACCTTAGCTGGAGTCGACTATACTCTTTGGACCATTTCTCTCCAAAACGTAGCTCTAATGCTCTGGTTAAAGCTTCGAAGTCATGTCGCTGTTCCTTCGAAAGGGTCTCCAGAATATCTGCGGCGGCGTCCCGCAACGACCCTACCAGATGAGCCGTCTTTGCAACAGAGTCCCAGCCGTTAGCTTCAGCTACGATGGAAAACTGCGTCTTATATACATGCCAGGAGGAACTGCCGTCGTAGGTGGCTAGCTTAATAAATTCCTGATTCTGGATTCTTCTCTCTTTCTTTTCAGTTTCCTGGGGCATGGATTCTTTTCTTCCACTTTTCTCTCCAGATCTTCTTCTATTCTCTTCAATTTACCGTCTATCGCTGAAAACGTTCCTTTCAGTTCCTGATAAAAATTCTCTTTAACTTTCTCTTCAAAATTCTCTTCCATCTTCATAAATCTCTCTTCAAAATTTCTTTCTATTTTCATAACATTTCCTTCTATCTTTATAGCTTTCTCTTTCAAACTCTCGTCTATTTTCAAAACTTTCTCTTCTGTTCCATCTACTCTGCTTTCCATATCCGATAATTTACTTTCAATCAATTCCTTTACTGCCGAAAGTTCTCTCTTCATCTCCTCTTGACTGCATTCAACTTTTTTCTTGGATTGACTTAATTTCTCCCTGAACAGCTTTCACCCAGGCGGCACGGGTTCGATTCCCGGCATGGGAACCATTCACCCAAACTGCATTTCAATTCTCTTTGCGATGTTTCCATACTTTCTTTCATCTCTCTTTGTCCTTCTTTCAATTCATTCATCTGGGTAGCTAAACTTTCTAGAAGTTTCTTCATGTCTTACTCCATAGCTCTAGTTATCACCATTCACAGACAACCCCACTCCTGACACCAGAAAAGTTGCGTACTTGGGGGTTCGTGAGTTGTCCGAGAATGAAAGGCAAAACTTGCAAAAATTCAGTAATTTATTCACAGAAAGTTCAAGAAAAATACAGGTCTATAAACCAATTATCAGCTTCAGTTCAACCAGTAAACACTGTTTAAACAACAGCTGTCAATAGCAAATCCACAGTACAAACTGTATAGCAATAACACTTAAAGCAAGTCTCTTTCAAAGAGGCTCAAAACAATGCAAGCATTAGCGAAGCTGGCTGAGAACTGAACTGAACTCGCCTTGGCGAAGAAAACAGGCTTTATATACCCCTGTAGAAAAGTGTGGGAAGTTCCAGAAATTTCCGTATCTCATCAGCCAATGAGATTAGAGCTTCCATATTTGATATATCCCTAATAAGGGTTTTCTCGCCAAGGTGGGAAAAACTCGCCAAATTTGGCGCCAAATTCATTATCTGCCTTATTGGGGTTTTTTTAATGCGTTTTTAAGGGAAAATAAGGCTATTTCAACGCTAAAACGACTAGAAATGCACAAAATTAGCACTTTATCAACTTACTAAGCCTCTTTTAAAGAATTTATACAAAAATAAAACACAATTATTTACAATTTTGTAACAATATGTTTATATTTTATGAGTAGTTTTTTAAGCTGTCGTTCCAATTTTCTTAAATAACAATCCCCCCCCCCTCCAGCTCTCCATTTCAGATTTAACTTTTTATGCGTGCATATTTTTTTCACTTGTTAAAAACAATATTTTTAATTAATACTTTAATGTTAGAGATCTATATTTTTTTAAAACAAAGGCATGTTAATGAGCTGAAAGCATGATGTTCTCTATCAGTTACTAAAATAACTGTTATTTCCTAGATTTTCTATATATATATACATATGTATAAGAACTACAGTTTTTGATTCTAAATTATTTCTTAATAATTCTGTTGAATTTGATACATTTCTTGATATTTTGCACGTGCTTTTTTCTCATACGAGCATACGGACTCGTGTATAAATGGCGTGCTCGTCCATAAGTGTTTTTAATTATAACTATGCCTAAGAATATGAAAAACTGTTTCATAACGTTTCTATTCTGACAGGAAAAACTAGCATGTTGCAGACAACACAGAACTTTCTTCTATATTTTCCTGTACAAATTCACTAAGTGCAAATAATTTATTATAACTATTATTTATTCAAATTATCTAACATAATGAATGCAAATGATTTTCTTCTTAGAGAAAACTAACACTAAATATATAAAGAAAGACAAATTTATCGTATAAAAATAACATTTTTAAAATACGTTTTTAAAATGGTTATCTCATATACCAAGTTCCTTACAGTTATATGCCATAAAGTTGAGATATAGACTTCAAGTTATGGAGGAAATATGCAGTATAGCAGCGTCACCTACTGACTGATATGCATCTAAATTAAATCAGCATAATGTCTCATTATCGCCTTTTCACATATTAAGCTTTGTTTGATGATACGCAATAGAACCTGAGATAAAGCCTTTGATTACATTGCGGAAATCGCTGTGTAGTAAACATAACTGTTGAGTAGTTGCCCAGGTAAAAAAATCAGCAAAAAACCTTTAAAAAAAACCTTCAGGAAAACTGCAGTTATTTCGGACTATAGCCTACATCTTTTTTACAGGTAAAAAACCTGCACTTTTCCTGAAGGTAAAAAACCTGCAGTTTTTCTGAAGGTAAAAACCCTTCACTTTCCCTTTTATTTGTCCGAAATAACTGCAGTTTTACTGAAGTTAAAAAACCTGCAGTTTTTCTGAAGGTAAAAAACCTTCACTTTCCCTTTTATTTGTCCGAAATAACTGCAGTTTTCCTGAAGGTAAAAAACCTGCAGTTTTCCTGAAAGTAAAAAACCCTTCATTTTCCCTTTTATTTGTCCGAAATAACTGCAGTTTTCCTGCAGGTAAAAAACCTGCAGTGTTTTTGAAAGTAAAAAAAAAATATATATATATTCATTTTTCCCCTTTAACATGTCCTATATATCTGCAGGTTTCCTTAAATTTGTTCCCGAAATAAATTTTCTTACATATAAAAACGATCTATGCAGTTTTCCTTTAGGTATAAAGTTTTTGTACCTAATCTGGGTTTGATTTTTAGTACCCATTATAATATATGAAAAACAAAATATTTGCAAAATTTTATTTACTTTTATGAAAAAAAAAAAAAAAAAAAAAAAAATTATAGAACCTTTAACCAACAATTTTATGTTTAATAATATCAATTATATTTCTTTAAATAAAGTATAGGCAGTCATATAAATAGTCAGTACTAAAATAAATCGAAATTTTTTGTGAAAAGGTTACATAATTTTGTGTACGATAGCTAAAGCTTAATAAAAGGGTAACACCTGCATGAAATATGTACGAAACTTTGAATAAACATCATAAAGCAGAAGAATACTCACAGCAATTGCTTTGTATCAAAAGAAAACAAGACTTTTCATCAGGGAACAAAAAAGGCACAATGGTGAGGTTCATTCTGCTTTGTTTGCGGCACTCATGTCTACTTTATTCCCTTGAGAATTTACCTTTTTTTTTTTTTTGGCATTTGTTGCAAGCTCTTGCATGTTATGGTGTCAGGGATCGCGTTGGTGAGCTATAGCGCACCATTGATCCCAATTTTAATGATGAAAGAGATGCAGAATTTTTTTTAATTGCGGGTCACGACGACCTGTACTTATTTCACACAAAATATCCTTTATTCTAAAACAAAAAAATTTCTTTTATTTTATTTAATTCCGTGTCATCATTTCAAAGCAAATTATTTTCCTGGGCTATATAGCTCTGAATTTAGAAGAATGGGAGAGAAATTCTTTTTACCTCCTTCAAAACCAAACAAATCGCTGGCTGTATCCTTCTCTGTGGGCTGCATCTGCTCCATTCGAAAACAATGAGTCACTTTTCTCCCTTTTCTTGTGCATTCTGTCTGACGGAGCACATGCGAAATGACCCAAAACCAGCATCAACATAAAGTGATAATAGACTGGAGATGAAATGCCTTTTTTTTTTGGGGGGGGGGGGAGGATTTGTTTGTTTATTTAGTTAGCAGAATCAATCTCATCAGAATTTGCAACATTATTAGCAAATGTTATTTCATGGAAAAAAAGTGCTCTTTTGAATAAATTGCAAAATACAATATAGTACCAATTATCTAAAATTCCAAAATCCAGAATAATTTCAATTTTTTTTTTTTCTTTTATGATTTTAAAAACATTTAGTATTGAAAAACAAAACTTACTTCACTAAAAAAAAAAAAAAAGAAAAAAGAAAAAATGTTAAAATGAACAAAGTCTTTTATAATGTTTTTCAATAATCAGAAAATAAAGTAGAATTTATTTTTCTCTGGAAATTGTTAAAAATGTTTATGGTCTGGAAAATCTTCTTCAACCAACTACATAAAAAATTCTCCGATTTTATTTGGTGGTCTATTTCAAGGTTTTTTAATTTCTTGTTAAGACAGTCTTACTTTCTAAAAATAAAGAAAAAGTAAAATCTTTTCTTTTAGCGATTTGCTCTTATGATCCAGTCACTATTACATTTGGTAGGACCAACAACGCAGCAACTATGAACCACGGCGCTGACGGGAAGGCCGCGAGCAACCAACCCATGTCGGTCGAGGCCAATTTCTGAAACGAAATCTGTGTGAAAGCACATACAGCAACTGAAGATAATGCAAGAGAAGAGAAAATATGCTTGAAACTTCTGAAGATGAGGGAGGGTGGAAATTTCATTTCAATATTAAGAGGGGGGGGGGGGGGACTGAAATGAAACAAATGGCCAGCGTGTGTATAGGAGGGGGGTGACGGAGAAGGCAGGACTGCAGATGCAAATTTTTGTTTGATAATCAGCGCTTCCAGTACCGTTCTAGGCCCAATTCGACTTATTTTTCAATAAATTTTTCTTTCGTAAATAATATTTAGACAATACAATAGACAATTTTCTTCAATTTAACGTACATGTGTACATGTTAATATATGTGTATTATTGCAGTTATTTTTTATTTTCGGCTCTAGATTCAAAAGAAATAAAAATATTGGATTCAGGAACTTTTCAGAATTATTCAAGAGCTGTTTCAGAAACAAAAACTACTACTACAAAAAAAAAAAAAAAAAAACTTATGTATAAAAATTCATACAAATTAGTCTTGCATAATGATAGTGTTAAAATGAATATTAAATAATGCATCTAAAATATTACCTTTTATTTTTTTATTTAAAAAAAAAGAAAAAAACAGAAATTTTAGATTTTTTAGCTAACAACATGTGCAAAAAGGTAAGTTATTCTTTATATATTACACTATTGTTAGAGAGTTGTGTTTTATAGTTCAAGAAAATCAATTATGAAAAAAAAAATCTGGAAACTTCTAAAATCCTGAATATTTCCCGTGAAGGATTGATCTGAAGGATCCAGCGGGTCCTGGATAATGGATCCTATGCTTTTTTTTTTAATGTCTTTAATAAGAGATTCTTTTTTTCTCTTTATTAAGATTATTAATCTTATTCCAAATCTATTTCTGTTGTTAAAATGATCATAATTTTTACTTCTTTAAAACTTCTTTCAATTTTATTAAATAATTTTCTTTGCGCTGTTTATTAATTTTACTTAAACCTTGGTTTTTAAGAACACAAAACGCGAATGTCAACGTATTCGGTGTTGACATTTTCAATTTGTGCATGCGCCACGACACTCTGTTCTGCGCTGATATCAAGGAGACTCTGATTGGAGCGTTGCGGCGTTGGAAACGTTGATATTTGCTTCCGAGTTCTTAAAAACCAAGGCTTTAATAATGCACTATTTTAACTATATGATCAAATGCAAGTTTAACAGAGGTAAGTGCTGATTTCCAACGACAAAAAATAATTAAGTTAGAAAGTTATTTTCTTTTTAATGCAATGTTTCAAAATGTAAAACGGAATTGTGAAAAACTTTTCTGTGTTTGTGGAAAATATTAGCTGTTACACGCCCCCCTACCCCCCCCCCCAAAAAAAAAAAAAATAATAATAATAAAATTAATAAAATAAATTATTGTGTATTAAGATATAAGAAATGGAGAATACTGAAATTTTTGAACATAAAAATATATTGTACTAGAATATACAAACATTTTAAAACTATGCATCATATGTATATTTGATTTATTTACCGTAATTTCGGGAGTAAGCGCCGCGGCGCTTATGAGTTTAAAAGTTATTAAATCGTCAATGCGGCGCTTCTACCGGGTGCGGCGCATATGATAGATAATTTATTTTCTAAAGTTTTCTACAAAGAATGTCGAAAAAATTACATTTGCCGTCAATAGATGGCACTACGTGAAAGGTGAATCTTTCTCCTAGAATCGCCGATTTCACGTGTTTCACCCGCATGAGTGCTCTCACCCCTTTCCTAAAAATAGGTTGCTCCTTATGTAGTGGTAAAGCGATCTGATTGGACCTTGTCTCTTTCTCACATTGCTTACTTACAAGCTTTGCATTGCATTGTGCGTCTGCGTAGTTTCTTTTCAAGTGTGTTTTTTCCTGTTGCTATTTTTTTCATCTTTTTTTAATATTTTGATTATTATAAAATATTTCGCAATGGCTCCCAAGCGACTTAGGAATTATTCTGCTGCATTTAAACTGGAAGTAATCATGAAAGCCGAGAGTATTGGAAATCGTCCGGCTGCTCGGGAATTTGGCATAGATGAAAGATGTGTTCGCCGATGGCGATCAGAAAAATCTGTAATCGAAGGAATGCCGAAAATGAAAAAGGCAAGGCGTGGTGGTACAGCCCATTGGCCGGAGTTGGAGACGAATTTAAAAAACTGGATTTTAGAACAGCGTGATAAGGGGCTCTCAATATCAACTGTAAGAATTCGCATGCAAGCTAAAAATATTGCTGCGGACATGGGAATTTCTCATTTCAAAGGAAATGCTAATTGGTGTTTTCGATTCATGAGGAGACATAAGTTGTCCGTAAGGCAGAGAACGACTGTGGGGCAGAGTCTACCTGCTGACTGGCTTGAAAAGAAAAATCAATTTCTTGATTTTGTAATGAAATTAAAAACCGAAAAGAATTTTAAGACTTCCCAGTTAATCAACATGGATGAAGTTCCGCTAACTTTTGATTGCCCCCCAAGTAGAACTGTGACTTCAACTGGAGAGAAAAGTGTTTCGATTTCCACCACAGGTCACGAAAAAACTTCTTTTACTTGTGTTTTGTCATGTACCGCGAGTGGTGAAAAATTGAAGCCGATGTTGATATTTAAAAGGAAAACGTTACCCAAGGAAAATTTCCCATCGGATGTTGTTATAAGATGTAACGAAAAAGGATGGATTAATGAAAGTCTAATGATAGACTGGTTTAGTGAAATTTGGAGAAAAAGAAAAGGTGCTTTTTTCCAGCCAAGTGGCATGTTGATTATGGATTCAATGAAGGCGCATTTAACAGAACCGGTAAAGGAGGCTGCAAGGAAAAGTGGTGCATCTCTTGCTATCATACCAGGCGGGTTAACGAAAAAATTGCAGCCCTTAGATTTGTCTCCAAATCATTGTTTTAAAAGTCATATGAGACAGCAGTGGGAGACATGGATGGCAAGTGGATTGCACGGTTACACGAAAGGCGGCAATCTCAAGAGAGCGTCTTATGCAGAAGTGGCGAAGTGGGTATCAGCAGCTTGGAATGCTGTCAAGCCAAGCACTATTATTTCCGGATTTTCAGAAGCTGGAATAATTCCTTCGAGTCAGGATGCAGATGCTGATACTAATCTTGATTTATCAGACTGTGAAGAGAATGGTATTGAACTGAATGATGAACTTTGTCAACTGTTTCAGTCAGACAGCGAACCCAGCGATTTCGAAGGTTATTAATTCTGCTGTTTCATATAAAGTGGATGCGACCCACTAATAAAAAGCGTGCCAAGTGGATGCTACCCACTTAAAAAAAGCGTGCATAGTGGCGCCGACCACTTTAAAAAACGTGGAGCGCCACGAGGAGAAGGGTCCGCGTCCCGCGCTCTGGATGGTTACATTAGGTAACCAACAGATGTCTCCTCAAATCCTTGAGAATAAATAAAATAAAATTATATTAGTAAAATAACCCTTTAAAATATTTAATAAATTTAAAGTTCCTTAATAAAATTGCTTTTATAACTGTCGATGCTTAGGTGTTTACTTAACATTTAACGCGGAGCATATGATAAATATAAATTTTTTGATTGAATACTGCAAGTGCGGCTTTTACGCCGGGTGCGGCGCTTCCAGCAATTTTTTTTTTTTTTCAACTGAATATTTCAAATGCGGCGCTTATGCCGGGTGCGGCGCTTACTCCCGAAATTAGGGAAATATATATATATATTATATTTTAAAGGGTGAAAAGTGATATAAAGAAATTTTTATCATCTTCTTTCTTCCATTTCTTCATAGACTAAAATTCTCTCATTCACAATTTCTTCATTTTATTTCTCCCATACAGTACCTGAAAAATAAAAGCAATTTTTTTATTAGCAGGATTTTGCTGTTGCAAACAACCTCCAGTGGCAGAAAGTTCTGTAGCTGTCTGTAACAGGCTTTTAAAATTTCATAATCTGTCAGCAAACTTTGCCTGTAATCAGGAGTGAAAATGGCTTACACTCAAAAAGACTGAAAGCTGATAGCGGCAATCTTGGGGGTGGGGGGAGGCTTAACAACAGTGGTGATCTCGTGCAACAATACACAAATACAGTTTTACTACAGAACAATATAAAATAAACTATTATACAAAAATAAGTTAAACTCATTCAATTAAATATTTTATAGCAATGTTTGATACAACACAATATAAATAATTTTAAATAATAAAAGTACTAGTTTTAGTTTTGATACAGAAATTTTTATATGTCTGAAGAATGCTCAGAATCTGAAGAAAATGGGAATGAACGTGAAAGATCCAGTATGCATACGTTCCCGTAGAATCTCAGTAACAGGTAACAGGAGAAAAGAATATACACATAACGCTGCCTATCAAGGGAGATCTAGGCTCCCTAGGTCACTGTTGTTAAGCACTGTTTTATGGGTTCCTATCAAGGCACCTATAGAAGGGCTCTAGCGTTCCTACCAGAGAGCATCTAAGACGTCATACATCAGTAGCGCATTGTCGCGGGCAAAAAATGTATGTACATTGCATACAAATTTCTTTATGACTGCAGACAAAGTCTGTCCAAAAATTGCGGCCAATTTTTTTTTTTTTTTTTTTTTTTTTTTTTTATTAGTGGAGACAAAAACTGTCCGCAAGCCGTTTTTCTGTGTCCGCGACTATGCCGCGGTGTTTCTGCCACTGGGAAACAACCACACTGAAAATCTTAGATTATACACATAAGAGTAATCCTGCACAAAATCTTATTTTGCTTAGTTCTTAACACTATATAGAAAAAAAAAAAAAAAAAAAAAAAAAAATGCATTTTCCCACCAAAAATCAATTGTATAAAAAACTGCCTTCTAAACCAATTTCGGGTCTTACCTTACCATATAAAAATAAAGACATTCATTTGAAAAATATCATGAAAATTTTTACTGTACATAAAGGCTTTTTTAACTTTCAATTTTTACTTTAACATAAAAGGCAGCTTTCATAAAAAAGTTATTTTTTAAAGATATTTTACCGTTTTCGCTGAGAAACATACATTTATAATATATTTTTATCTGATGCGAAATCGGACTTCACATACCTTCGAACAAATGCGATCCGAAAATTCTATAAGAAGTCACTTCTGGGCGCGATCTATGTGTCATCGGTCTGTATATTCCAGTGGTCGACGGAAAAAATTATCGTTAGCCGAGGTTTCTCTGATGTTTTTGTTCACGCCGTTGCTCGAAGCCTGCATATTGAGGGTCTTTTCTGCGTATCCAAGAGTAGAAAATGACTGGATATTTCGGCAAATATATGGCAAAAAAAGGTAGGAATTAGGAATGTTGCTGATTTTTTACTCAATATATATATATTTAATATTTGTGATAACAATTTTTTGAAATAGAACAAATTTTGTCGGTTACAGTTGCGAAAATAATTGCCCATTTTTATTTAGAGAAACAGAGAAACGAGAAACAATTGCTTATTTGAGCAGTTAGCTGTGATGAAGGTAAATTTTGTTAAGATGTAAAATGATAAATTTCGACAATCCACTGCAAGAATATTATATTTTTTTGTAGTGAATTGATGGCTTATTTCAGCACATAATTTAAATGATTAAAAGTAAATTTTATCGACGAAGCAATCCCGTATTTAGTTAGACTTCAATATCTCATATTTCTGCAATCACGCATAAAAAAAAGTAATTTTATTATTAGGTATTATTATTATTTGTGAAATAATCGCATATTTTGGTATTAATTTTTTTGAAAAACATACAAAATTTAAAAATTAGCGGTAAAACTATAGCCTATATTAGCAATTAGTTGCTATTACAAAAATTTCAAACAAATCGGTAAAATGATTAATTCGGTATTTCGGAAAATTTGTTGAGTATATCGGTAATATTCTTTGCAAAAAGTGCGGATTTCATGAATTAATATAGAGATAAAGCCTATTTCAGCAAACAATTAGGATTAAAGTAACCTTATTAAGTAGCGGGGATATGATTACGTGTTTCAACTTTCAACAATCAGCGACAAAACATCGCGAATTTCAGAAATCACTTTTGAAAAGAGTGCAAATCTGATCGATTAACGCCGAAAAAATATCGTATTTTAGTAATTAGTTGTGTTTAAACACAACTCTTTGACAGTTAATAGTGAAATGATCCCATATTTCTGAATTAGGCCGCAAAATTATTGCATATTTCGGGATTCAACGTTGGAAAAAGCGTAAATTTCATCGATTAGTGGCGAAATATTTGAGTATTTGAAGATTCAACATCATAAAGAACATGATTTTCATCAATTAGGAGCAAAATAATAGCAGGTTTTAACAATCGGCTGCAAACATATCGTTAATTTCAAGAACAGCTTTAGGGGGAAAAAAATGCAAAATTTCATCAATTAACGGCGAAATAATAGCAGAATTTCGGAATTACTTGTGATTAAATGTAAGTTTTGACTATAAGAATTGACAGCGGGGAAAAGAATCCCGTATTTTCGAAATTGGCTGCAAATCTATTTTGTATTTCGGTATTTAGTTTTGAGAAAAAAAGCTCAAATTTCATCACTTAGCAACGAAATATTTGTGTATTTGGGAATTTAACGTCAAAAATAACAGAAATTGCATTGATTAGCGACAAAAAAAATTATGCATTTTGGCGATCGATCGTAAAAACATCGGGAATTTCGGGAATCAGTCTTAAAGAATTTTATTGATTAGTGACGAAATTATAGCATATTTAACAAATAGTTATGACTATAAATATTGCTAATTAATTTCACATTTATTTTGCCCATGCTGCATAGTTTTTTTTTTTTTTCTTTTAAGTTTAAAAAAAAAAAAAAAAACTAGGTGCATTTTTTTTTTTTTTAAATATAATAATGTAGACTTAAAAAAAAATAATAACAACACTTTTATCTATCTGATCGAGCATATATCAGAGAGAGACAAATAGATATACCTACTATTCTTTGTAGAATTATGTGTAATATAATTATTTATGGGAAACAATGCTTAAGGCATTTACGCATTAAAGCCTGCACTAACTTTTAAAATATTTGTAGATTACTATTTAAAATTTTTTAAATAAACTTATCTCAAAAATAAATATTTTGAAATTATTTAAGTAAAAATTGTTGAATTGTAAATTAGAAATATTTTACTACAAATATTTTACTGGGCCCTAATGATTTTAATTATAATTTTTATGAAATTTCAGCTCTTTTGGACAAATAGATTTTGAGATACATCTAATAAAAAACTATTGCCACCAGGAGACAGAGGTTTAAGATTGAAAAATACCAAATTACTTCAAATTTAGTAGTCGGTGGTAAAATTTTCTCTAGACTTATAAAGTAAAAATTGTGTGTTCGTTGAAAATATAAATTTTAACATTGTTGCATGTTTACATCTGTAAATGGCTGCTAAGCTTACATTTTTAATAAATAATTTAAATTAAAATAGACATGATTCCAAGAAGGATGGTACCTGCTGTGCTTTTCCGTTAATTAGGTGATGAGATAGATGAGTGTTCTCTTTTTATTTGTATTTATTTTATTTTGTGGACTGTACATTTTATAAACCGTTTAGTCAGTGGTGAAGAAAGTGCCCTTTCGTCTATCAATATGTGGCCTTTTACTCACAAAAAAATGCCCTTTTCTATAAATCCGCCCTGTCCTTTTTTTGAAAAAATGTGAACACTAAAATTATAAGAGTTCAATTTTAGTTATAAATATTTAGCACTTTCTAAGAAAAAGCACAAATCGAGAAAAATGTGCTTTACAATATGGTTTGGTGATTTTTTTCCAAACTCGCCAATTTGGAACAGTTTCTCGATTTTTTTTTAAATGGCCAATTTTACATGTTTTAAAGCAACTACCTAAAAATACAGCATAAAAAGTCGCTTTTCAAAAACTTCAACAAAGCAAAATACAAATTTGATCAATTTTCATAAACAAAAACTAACAAATATTAAACATTACAAAAATAATATAAATGCTCAATAAACATAATACATATATATATAGAGAGAGAAGGTTTTTTTACTTACCTGTTGTACAAAACGGTGAAAAAGAAAGAAATTCTCGCAGAAAAAAAATTCAATGGGGTGTACAACCTGAAAAAAAAATTAAAAGTGCTTATTAGAAAGTTAGTTTAAAAGTGTTTATTAGAATTAACGGGGGGGGGGGGGGGGGGCTGGACTTGTGAAAACTTCAAAATAAATATGTACAGTAACCAAATTAACACCATTTCAAACACTACTGCAAAGCTTTTTTTAATATATTCAACAGAAAAACTGAATTCTATTAAACCAATAAATCACCATTTTACATAAAAAAAAAAGCAACCATATCAATTACAAACGTATCTCCTACAGAAATTAACAAATAGCCTACTGTTGCCAAAATTAAAAAAGTAAAACCAAACGAAACATATCAAATAAACTGCTACTATACCAGTGTACATAGGTAGGTTCGATTTAACGTTGCACTAGTACTGTGATACAGGTAATTGCCGACGATCTGGAATTTCGTTTCGCAGCAATCAGTGATACGAACAGTTAGCAGCAAAAGTATCCAAGCACTAGCAATAATCCTGTCTCAAAAAAATACACTTAATAATGCTTTGTTAAATAAATCCTTGTGAAGTCATGGTCTTAGTCAGCCTAAGAACAGGATTTGACAAGGATTTATTTAACAAAATAACTATACTTTTTTGACATTGGAATTATTGGCTAGCACTCGGATATTTTTTACTGAAGACTGCACATCTGTATGCTTTGTATACATGAAAACCAAAAAAAAAAAAAAAAAAAAATCACTGGATGGATACCTCACCCGCGTACTGCACGAATCTTTAAAAATGCACAAAATTTTGTGTTGCAGCAATCAGCAATATGCACGTCTGTACGCTCCGTATAAATGAAAAAGAAAAAATCACTGGATACCTCACCTGCTGTAGAAGCACTTATTTTCGCGAGTCGTAATTTTCGCGAAAATGAAGATATCGGTGATTTCGCGAGCTTAAAATTTCGCGAATTTTATATGAAAAGAACCGAAAGTTTAAAAATCCTAACGTTGAAAAGTACCTAAATATAGAACCCCTTTTGCATAAGGCATTTTAAGAAATTTCCTTTTGTCCGGAAAGTTCGTCCCCCCTCCTCATCGCTCTAAAAACAATTTATGCTTACAACGGTGCTTATACATCAACTTTAGCTTTGACTCAACGCGCACATTCCACCCCAAACAATTTTCTTTTCTTAATCCCTCTTTCCTCATGCTGTATATCAAACTAGGGACTTCTGAACCCCCCTTTTACACCAAAAATGTGATCACCCCCCCCCCCCTTCACTTTTCTCGTATTCGGACCGTCAATGCATGTGAGTTTTGGCAATTGAAAAATTTCTGTTTTTTTAATAATTATTTGCTGCGAGGGAAAAAAAAAAGTATTTCGCGAGGCTTAAATTTTCGCGATTACGATGGGCTCGCGAAAATCGCGAAAATTAAAGCCTCGCGAAAATAAGTGCTTTTACAGTAATGCATGAATCTTTAAAATGCACAAAATTTCATTTTACAGCGATCAGTAATATGCATGTCTGTACTCTCCGCATACATGAAAAAAAAAAAAAAAAACTGGATACTTCCCCGCATTCTGCATGATTCTTTAAAATGCACAAAATTTCCTTTGGCAGCAATCAGTGATGTGTATATATCAAAATTAAAAAAATAATCACTAAATAAGTCTCCCACAAACTCCATGAATCTTTAAAAGTACAAAATTTGATTTGGCAACAATTAGATACACAGCTTTAAAATAGAGCTGTACCGAGTACTTGGTATATACTCGGTACTTGGCCTATCTATCTGCCGAGCACTCGGTACTCGGCCAAATTTAGGCCAATACTGAGTAGTTGTGAGGATTTCATTTTTTTTATGCATTATTGAAAGAAATGTGTTAATGAAAGATATTTATTTTATAACTAAACTAAAAAACTATGAAAATATAAATACAGAGTCATTATAATTAAAATTTTTGCTATAACAGCTTTCTGTAGTTAAAACGGGCTGTTACCAAACTTAGTATAGAGATGATTCATGATATGAGCTCTTAATTATAACTATCTTATATGTAATATACATTATTTTATAAAAACTTAGTACATAAAATTGTATCTATAAATCACACAAAAATAAAGTATTTTAGAAAAAAAAAAGAACCTCTATGTAATATTAACACAAAATTTTAGTTATACATTTGTGCAAATAAAAGTAAGACACTTTCAAATCGGTAAGAAAAGATTGATTTTGAATTTTATACTATAAAATAACATAAAAAACTATCACCTATTCGGATACAGTCTACGGTTGAGCGAAATGTGCATTTATTTAGTATTTAAAAAAAAAAAAATCAATGTGAAAAGAGGAGGGGGCATTTAACCGAGTAAAGGCTTTTATGGCATTTTACGGTATATATAAAAAAGGTAAATACACTAAAACGTTATTTAAAACGTATTTTCATAATCAAATCTGTTTTGTTTCTTTTTGCCAATTACGGCCCAAAACCACCTATCATTTTACATTTCTACGATCTGAAGATTAATGAAACCTAACCTTTAAAACACCATAGTAAGATTACCACATTTCAAACATTGATCATTCAACGACACATAATCATTGAGGGTACCAATGTAGGCATCTTTATTAGTGATCAAAAACAAGATGCCAAGCAGTATCGTAAAGCACATTCCATCCTTTTTATTTGATGTTTATTTTTTATTTTATGTATTAAAATCTATAAATACCTACTCCTTAAAATTTTAACCATGACTATACTTTTTCATGCTCTGAATTTTTACATTAAATTTAGTGTATTTTATTGTTTATGTCTGAAAAAGTTTATATTCTTTCTTCAATTCAATGCTTTGCACATATTTTTTTTAATCAATAAATGCCTTTTTTACAATGGATAAAAAATTTGTATAATTAAAATTACTTTGATGTGTAAAACTGTAAACATTTGCAACATTAATAGAATTTTTTAGATTCAAGTACAGTCTAAACACCTTTCAATGTTCATTAGAATTTGTAATCTGAGTAACATTAAGTTCATATTCAGAGTTCTGAATCTGATAAATTATAATGTATGAATTATGCTGAAAGAAATATTATTACAATTAGCCAGTCCATATAATATAACGTGAACTCATAACTTAAACTTACAACTTGAGTTTATACACACACATTTACTGTATACCTGTAAATTACTCATTTTATTTTTGAATATATTGAGAAGTAAAATTTAGTATAAGCTCACAAAAGATCAACTTATTTTTTTCTGCTTCATTTTATTTAATTTTTTACTCCTAATGCCAAATTCTCTCTTTTAAAGAAATACTCTCACTTCTAGAAAAAAAAAATTCCTAGCAATATCTCTGCATTTTAAAAATAATAATAATACATTCGGTTTATTTAAAAGTTGTTAAGAATTAAATAATTTACATTACATGATATTCAGTAAATAATTATATGAACAGCTTTAGTTGTTTTAAAATGAAGCTCACTTTTTAAACATTTCTAGCTTTGAACCTAATGAAGACAACAGTGTCATTATTTTTATTATCTTCTTAAAGTAAATGTGACAGTAATGAGCATCCTTAAGGAATTTCTTTAAAATTATATTTTATTTATTTATTTTTATTATTAAGCAAAATCTAACCAATTTTATATCATCACATTATTACTCTTACAAATTCACCCTAATTCAAAAATTTTACATTAAGAATTTCTAGATATTTACTATAATAATAAATTAAGTTGTAGTATAAATAATAACTAATTTCTAATTAGATTATTCTGTTCTTTAATATTTGATCAGACGAGTTCGGTTATTATAAACACAAATTTAAATATTCCGAATGAAATCAAATTGCAACACTGATGAAAGAAACTGACGATTACACGCTGATGAAACATAACTTTATATTACATACTTGGAATTAAAAAAGAAAAAGAAAAGAATAAATGATTAAGAATAAATAATGAATATTAACTTAACTTGATAAATCAAAGCTAAAAGTAAATCCGTGTAGTCAGTCACATTTCTTCCATGACGCCGGACCGGACGTCCGTGTTGGATGTGGATCTTGTAAATAAATAGCGTGTGTTGCCATACCTGTTTTTCGAAGGCTAGAAACTGTGCCACAGAAATTCTTTGATTTAAATTAGAAAAAACAATAGCTTGATAAAATAATTGATATTTGTAAAACATTTAACATTCAACTAATATTAAAATATTCATGAAAAATGAACTATATTTTAAAATAAAGATGAATAATATACATATAATATTTTATATTAGAGTATTTTGAATGCTCGAAGCTTTTGAAATTAATTTGAAATCGATGCTTTCTTTTTAAGACTTTTGGGCATAAGAAATGGATTTCAGGATCCTCCTAGTTTGAAATAAATAAATGAATAAATTAATTTAAAAAAAAAATTAATAATAATAATAATAATACATTTTTTTTTTTTTTTTTAGGTAGATTTTGAAGAAAGAGAAATTCATTGGGTTCCGAGGACCACTGGGGGTGTATTGAAATTTTTAAACACACTGATTATATAATATAGTAAGAAGTAATATATATATATACATATATTGCAAAATAGGAATGTACAAACAATTTTGTGAATAAAAATGCACAAACTTTTCAAATAGAAAATAAGCATCAATTTTACACAAAATATGTGCACAGTTTTTACAACTTAGAATCTACACTTTTTTGCATGTATAAAAAAAAAAAAAAAAAATGCGAATAATTTCACAAAAAGTGCATTTTTTTTTTCGAAGTATTCACAAATATTCAGTTTTAATGCACAAATTGCGCATAATCTACACTTTTTTTTTTTTCAAAAAAAAAAAAGTGCAAACAATTTCTAGCTGGGCTTACATACACTAGAAATTATTTTCTCCCCACCCAACCTTCTTTACAATGTCAGGCTTCTTCTCTCTTTAATATAGAGCTGACTTCTGTAAAAAGATTCGATCCTATGAATATTACAATCTTCTGTAAAAAGACCTTCAAAAGCCTTTAAGTTACCTGCATGAAAGGCAGTTTTGATTTCCCTTCAAAATACCTGATGTAATCTAATTAAAATTGTCTAAGTTATTGAAGGTAATTTGAAGGTGATAAGCTTTCTGAAATAAACCTGTATGAAACCTTTAAAAAAACTTTATATTTCCTGAAGGAAACCTGCAGTTTTTATTTTTGTATGAAACCTATAAAAAACCTGTATGAAACCTTTAAAAAATCTGAATATTTCCTGAAGGAAACCTGTATTTTTTATTTACCTTCAAAATACCTGTGGAAACCTTCAAGATACCTGCAAAGTATGTATTTTTTTAAAGGTTTTTTGCTGATTTTTTTACCTGGGTGGCACCAAAACTTGGCAGGCACTAATGTATGTCAAAATGCATCACACACACACACACACACACACATATATATATATACGTATGCAATTATGTACAGTAGTTTCTGAGATATAACCTTCAATTAAATTCCTGAAATTGCTATATAGCAGTGCCACCTGCTAGCCCATAAGCATGCAAATTGAATCAGCATAAATTTTCGTAATTGCCTTCTCACATATCAGGTTTTTTTTTTTTGTTGTTGTTGTTTTTACGTAATAGAACCTCAGATATAGCCTTCCGTGAAAATGCAGAAACAGCTGCATCGCAGCGCCACCTGTTGCGCAGTTGGCCCCAAATGCTGATAGGCACTAACATAGATGAAGGTGCATCTACATATAAATTTATATACAATTCTGAGCAGTAGTTCCGGAGATACAGTTGCCACAAAATTTTTGTCACGCGCACACACAGATACAGACAGACAGACGTACGGACAGGTAGATATTTTCTAAAAATGGTCAAATCGTGTTCTATACACTTCAAAACGTGTAAATCCGTCAAAAACCGAAAGTCGAAATTTTTTACGAATCCAATATTTACTTCTATTCAATAAGAAGAAAGTAAAAATGCTTTTTTATAACGGTTATCTCACATATGGAGTTTCGTACAGGTATGTGCCATAGAAGTTGTTGCCTTCTGTTATCGAGACAATTTACAGTATAGCAGCGCCACCTATTGGCCGATAAGCATCTAAATTGAATCAGCATAATGTCTCAACATGGCTTTTATACATATCAAGTTTTATTTGATGATACGCAGTAGAACATGAGATAAAGCCTTCCCTTAAATTGCTTAAATCGCTGTGTAGCGGCGCCACATGTTGAGAAGTTGACACTAATAGTTCATAGGCACTAATTTAAATCAAGATAATTTAGATGCAAATCTGTGCGGTAGTTTCTGAGATACAGTCTTCACCTAAATTGCAGAAATCGCTGTGAAGCAGCGCCACCTGTTAAGCAGTTGACACAAAAAGTTGATAAGCACTAACTTAGGTTAAGGTACACCTACATATAAATTTATATGCAATTCTGTGCAGTAGTTCCTGAGATATAGCCGTCCCTTTAATTGCGGAAATCGCTGTATAGCAGCACCACCTGTTGGCCGGTAAGCATTCAAATTGAATCAGCTTAATGTCTAATAAGGACCTTCTTATTTATTAAGTTTTGTTTGATTTTACGTAATAGAACCTGATTTATAGCCTCCCTTTAAATTGCGGATATCGTTGTTTAGAAGCGCCACCGGTTGAGCGGCTGACACCAAAAGTTGTTATTCACTAATCTAATTCAAGATGCATCTACATACACATTTATATACAATTCTGAGTAGTAGTTCCGAAGATACTGTTGACAAAATTTTTTTGTCACACAGACAGACAGGCTCTTTCTAAAAACGGCCAGATCGTGTTCTAGATCTCTCTAAACGTGTAACTCCGTCGAAAATCGGAAGTTGAAATTTTTTTTGAATACATCACCCCTAACTCAATCATCACCCCTAAAGACAAAACAGAATCTACAGCTTCTCACCAGGAGTTTAGTGCTACTGATGACAATCAGTCATCACCTCTACAGTGGTACCTTCCCAGAAATGTGAAAATCTTGACGAGACACGACAACTTCACCAGAGTAGTTCAACTCCAAACTTCCTTTAGACCTGTTATTCGACCAGCCTCCCATTTGTTTCTGCAGCCCGGTACATCCATTGCTATCTCGGTGCCTGCCTGCCTTCCCCATGCAAAGCCCGGTCATTGCCCAATTTCTGAAATGGGAAATGCGTTCGACTTTAGTTTGTCTGTCTGTCGGCATCCTAACACAAGTAAATATTTTCAGACTTTCTTTAAATTAAGATATTCTATTTAATTTCACTATGACATACTTGCTTTTGAAAATAGAATAAATATCTCAGCTGGTAAGTGTACATGGACATCCTGGCTAGTGCTTATGCATTGCGCTCTATGAGTGGCATATTTATAAATCGCTTTTGAATATCTTTATATTGCATAAATCAAAATGAAATAACTATTTATTTAAAAAATATATATATTGTATATAATATAATATAATTAGCATTATGGTTTATAGGTCCACACCGAAATATTTAGAAACATAAAATTTATAATTGAAAATTTTTCAATTGCATTTTACTTTTCTTTTTTTTTTTTAGTGTTTTAACACCAAAGAGCAATTTATAAAATTTATTGTAACTTCAACAAGTCTCTGTCTTTATGTCCATCTGCGCATTAATTTCCATTAGTATTTAGAATAGAACGTATTTAAATTAATTTGATATTGCAGTTCACTAACGTTTGTTCTCTAGTATAAATGTTAAAATCAGCGCAACCGGTTTGACCACCAAAGTTCACAAAATATTTCCGATGCATTACGAATCTTTGAGATATATTTTAAAGCATAATTTGATGTTTTTATTCTTAATACAACAAAAAATGACATATAATTATAAAATTGAAACATATTTTAAAGACACACAAAAACATTTTTTTTTCTGTAAAATATATATTCTTCATACAACATAAATTAATATGAATTTGAGAAATTGATATATGTTTTAAAATCACACAAACCATATTTTCAGTAACAAATAGTATGATTAGCACAATTAGATTACAGGGAACCAGAAAGTTGCTTTTATTCATTATGAGATTTAAGGGGAAATTGTACAATATAATTTCTTAGTTTAGTGAGAGTTTTAAAAGCACAATAAATGGGGAATTTTTAAAATTTAGATGTTTCAGATAGTTATATAAAATAATGTATGTGTTTTTTCTTTGGAAATAAAAGTATAAAGAGAATCTTTACCTAATAGCTAAGACAAATTATGCTTTCTAAAAATTGCTGTTTTTAGATAAATTATTACTAAGATAATCGCTACATAAGGGAAACAGATTAGAAACCTATTGCATGGAATTTCTTTAACATAAATAAAAAGGTATTAGATTAATATTGGCAAATTTTCTTTCTTCCTAATTAAAAACGAAATGTTTATAACGTTTTAATTATAAAGAAGAATACATAGACTGTTTAACAATTCAACGGCTATAAACAGTTGGGAAGTGTTTCCAAGCTATATGAAATGCATATTTTTTTTTTCTTGTTTAATATATTGCGAACGCACATACAAATGATGCGTTTTTTATATAACTTTTTTTTTTTTTTTTTTTTTTTTTTAAGCTCGTGTAAAGTTAACATTTTGTAAAGTTTTATTTCAGTTTTATTATACATGTAATTTTTTTTTTTTTCCTCTTAAGAAACAAATAAATTAATTTTCCCGTAAACTTTTTCATTGCATTAACACCAATTTTATTAATAAATATTTAAGAATTCTAAATATTTGGATAAATTTAATTTAAATGTTCACTTTTAATTCTTTGGATTATTTGTCATTTTTTGTATTAAATGGTAAAATTTGGTATATTATATGCTAACATTTACTATTTAGGTACACGAATAGTAGTATTAATGTGAATACTAAGTATATTTTTCTAATTTAATTGCCACAACGTATCATTTTATTAATCATTTTTTAATTTTCAGTCAATTTGTCAGATCGAGCATTTTATCAGTTTTACCCTTTATATCCCAAATTACCTTATTTTTTCGAGAAATAGTTAGAATTTTTTAGTAAAATCATATTTCATCTTTTGGAACAGTTTAATGAAATGATTTATACGAGGGTTGTAAATTAAATAGTGACAACTTAACCTTGAAACTCGCAGAAGGGCGGGCATGCACAAATAGGATATGGAAGCGGTGAGGTGGCGCTGTTGTCGATGTGTAGAGTGCAAAAAACAGTCGATCTGCTAAGAAGGGTAGCTGTTGTGTGGCGTTAAAGTGAGGAGTTTCGCTTCCATCGCTCTAAAGCATGTTTTCAAAAGGTGATCAGCGGTCGTGGCTTAAAATCGAAGTTCCCCGTGGCAAGAATACAACAGAATGCTATCGAGGATTAGTGGAAGCCTGTGGCACAAATGATTTACCGTACAAGACAGTAGCACGATGGGGTAGCACGAATACTTCGATTTTAAGCCCCGACCGCTGATCACCTCTTGAAAACATGCTTTAGAGCGATGGAAACGAAACTCCTCACTTTAACGCCACACAACTACTACCTTTCTTAGCAGATCGACTGTTTTTTGCACTCTACACATCGACAACAGCGCCACCTCACCACTTCCATATCCTATTTGCGCATGCCCGCTTTTCTGCGAGTTTCAAGGTTAAGTTGCCACTATTTAATTTACAATCCTCGTATATTTATTCTTTGTTTTAATATGAATAGGTATTTTCAAAACTTTAATCTACAGTCGGTAACAAAAATGCCCGAACACTAGCAAAAATTCCTATGCAAAAAAAGTACACTTCATACGGTTTTGTTAAATAAATCCTTAGCGAATCATGTTCTTACACTGACTAAGAACAGGATTCGACAAGAATTTATTTACCAAAACTCTATTAAGTGCACTCGTTTTTTATAGGAATTTTCGCTAGTGTTCGGACACTTTTGTTACCGACTGTACCAATTAAACATATAACGTTTAATCAGTTATTTAACATTTTTACATATTTTATCGTTTATTATTGATTACCCACACACGTCTTCATGTATTTGAAAACAAGAAATCTAGAAATATTTAAGAACAGCAGTCTTGCATTAAATGGTTACACTCGTTAATTGTTTAGAATTATAATAAATAAATAAATAAATAATTATAATAAATAATTATTTTAATGGTTGCAAGATTGCTACTTATACCTGTAATTCGAAGAATAACGACAGAGTTATATAGGTGTGTCTGAAGTTGAAGTTGTGCGGGCAAAAGCGTTTAATGAACGTGCCGACGCTATATAGGAAAGATTTTGTATTTTATTATTTTCTGCTTTAATGACATATATTTAAAAATATTTATCAAAATTTTGTCAAGGTTTCCTTCTGTGCAAAATCGTATTTTACCTTTTGTAAAAGTTTAATGAATCATACATATATTTATTCTTTGTTTTATTATAAAAATTTATTTTCGAAACTTTAATCTACAAATTAAATATATAACGTTTAATGAGATATTTAACATTTTTCCATGTTTTATCTTTTATTATTAATTAGTTAAAATGTACTTACGCTTGTGGAATAATCTTAAGCACATATTTAAAGAATATTTTTTCATTAAATTTGATTTAATACATTCTTATTTAATTATTCTAATTTAATATTCTTTCTTAGTTTTTATATTACATTTTTATGAAAAGAAACATCATAAAGGAAAAAAAAATAAATAAATAAAAAATTAAATAATAAAAAGCAAAATGCATTATATATTAGGTTTATTTGGAAGTATATAAAATTAAAACCGTATAATATTTATAGTTAATAGTATTTAACTATAATAATACAGCAAATAAGTGAAACAGGATTACATTTTCTTATTTTTAAAATCTTATTTTTTCAAAATTTCGCTAAAGATCATGCATAATCTAAACAATGTTAGAAATGATATATTTTAACACAGTCTATAATAAATTTAAAAATCATATATATTCTAGGTATAAAACGGTCTGTATTAAAAAATTTTGCTGCCTAGTGAATTAAATTACGCTGACATTAAAGTTAAAATTATCTGTTAAATAAACATTTTACTTCGAAAAAGTCTTTTTAAAAATGAAAGGAAAAAAAAAAAAAACGATTTTTTTAGAAAAGAATATTTTTCTCAGCTATTTCATGTATACAAACAAATTTAACACATGGACTTCTTTTAGTATTTCAATAATTCTAAGAAATATTCGAGAAACGCTGTCTTGCTTTAAAGGAGTAGGCTCATTAATTGTTTAGATATAAGATAAATATTTATTTTAATGTTTTCGAGCATATCACTTATGCATCTGATTCGAAGAAGAACGACAGAGTTATAAAGCTGTGTCTACATAGATGATGTGTGGGCGATAAAGTTTACTGAACGCGCCTATGCATAAGTAGAACTAATCGTTTATTTACCTATAATTTGTATTAATGACACACATTTCAAAATATTAATCAAATATTTGTCAAAATTCCCTTCTGTGTAAAACCGTATTTTCTGTATTGGAGAAGTTTAACGTAATATTACATATGTCTTTTTTTTTTTTTTTTTTTTTTTTTATTATTAAAATATCTTTTTTGAAATTTAATCTGATAAATTAAATATTTAATGAAATGTTGCCAATTTTTACATGATTTATCTTTTATTATGAATTTCTAAAAATATATTTAAATTTATATAATAAACTTAGTAACATATCTAAATTATACACATATATATATTTTTTTTTTCATTTGGATAAATTGAATGTATTCTAATTTAATCTTTCATTTTTATTCTTCTATAATATTTCTATATAAATGACCGTCTTTAAAATAATAATAATAATAGTAATAATAAACAAAATTATGAAAAAGAAGAATATTTTACTACATAATAAGTTTAATTTGTTTAATTAGAAATATGTAAAATTAATTTAATATATTATTTATATTTCACACACAGTTGTGATTTCATGCAGCATGGATGAAATGAATGCTGAAATAGCAGATATCCATCTGACATCACACAAAAAAAGAAAATTCCCACAATGCCGGCTTATTTAGTGAGCACTACGTAGCGCCCTCTGTTACATTCCCTAACAGCACAAAATATTCCAGAAACGTAACAATCATATAACATTGAAACATTGTGAAACCTTCCGAAACGTTTAAAACCGTTCAGATTACTTTCCGATTAGTTTCAAAAACGTAGAAATGTCCGCGATCGTAACAAAAAATCAGATACGTAACAGAAACGTTACAATCACTTAACAGATGGAAAATCAAAAAGGGCGAATGTTTCAGAAAGGTATCAGAGAGCATACTAAAACGTGTTACGTTTTTGAAAGATTGTAAGCTTTTTGCAACATAACTGAAACATTCTGTGCTGTATGGGTTCACACGACATTTCCGGACACCTATCGTACTGCGAATACTAATATATTCGTCCACTCTAACCAACTTCAAATTTTGGCTAGATATTTTCTGTTCACCCTCTATATAGTGATTTTAACACATTTATTTTTGTCAGACTTGTTTAAGTACTCTCCATTTTATTGCCAGATACGCAGAGAAAAGTTTTTGTTCAGAAGAGGAAATTTATTTTATTGACTAACCATTAGAATTATTTTGTCATTTTAACGATAAATTTGTAACAACAACAAAGTCAACTAGCTTTCATTGACCAAAAGGATATGGTGAAAGCGGAGTAATTGTCACTGGATAATCTAAATGCTATGCCCTAGAGCTCTTTGCAATCAGCAATCGAGCGAGTGGTGTGCTGAATCGAAAAGAAGTATTTGTATAAATCAAGATCTTCTTTTTTTTTTTTTTTTTTTTTTTAAACAAATATTTTCGATAAAATGATAGTAGAATTTAGAGTGTTGACTATTAAATTGTATGACGAACTCCCTACTTTCTGAATAAAGCTTAGTATACTCAGAGAAATTTTAGTAAAATTCTAAAAGTTGTGTTGACCCCTTGTGTTGTGCATTTCCTGACCTTGTTCTATATATATATATAAAGTTTACGTATTTGTAACAAATTGTGGCTAATGAAGTGAATTGACCATTTCTAAAAAAGACACTTCTCTTTTTCTAGAATAAAATCATTACAGTTTTAAGAACATAAAATCATTTCTATGTTCAGTGGCTAGAACATTTTTTTGCCAGTAACTAACATTATTTTAGTGAGCATTTTTTTTTTTTTTTTTTTACAGTGTAAACGTAATAAAAACAAACTGTTGTGAAATTCAGAATATTGGTCATTTATTAAAGGTTACTTAACCTTCTTCGAGAAAAAGTCATGACAACTTTACAGGTAGCTTTATTTTTACCGTCATTAATTGGAAAACATATTAACAGTCATTGAGGGCAAAAAGTTTTCAATTTTTTACAGTATATTGGTTCTATCAACAATTTTGTAGGTTAAGACAAAAAAGTAATTTGACTCTGACAAACATTTTTTGAGGCAATATAAACGAAATAATTTGGTTAAATATACAAAATACTTGTCCCCCCCCCATCCTATATATATATATACATAGATAGATATATTCTATGTATAAAGACTTGAAAAAACAAATCAGTCGCGCTTATTAAAAACTGCATAACTTAAAATAATTGTACTTCATTACGCAGGATGTAACACCTACGTTTATGGGATTTTATATGTATTTTTCAATTTAAATTAAGAATACAGTGGTAAAATTTCAGAGTAAAAGAGTGTTAGAGATCCTAAGAATATTAGTCTTTTAATTTTCTAATGGTATTTACTATATACGTATTGAAATGAAAATGTCAGATGCCTTCACTTCTACTTTTCATTTCAAGTTTTTGTCTAAAAAAAAAAGTATGTGTATGTGTTTAAATAGCAAATAAAAATCAGCCTATTTTGCTTTTAAGTACTGATTTAGTATTCAGTACTTCACATGCTTTTCAATCTTTAATAATGGGCAAAAATCATATGTTTTCATAAAAGAAAAGGAAATGTGAAAAATTAAAAAACATAATTGGAGTAAAACTTGTCTAATAAAATGTGAAATATTTTTTCAGTAAAACTGCAATACAGTTAATATAACTTTCAAATTCCCATTTATGAGATCCCTTTTATGTGTGATTGGCATTTTTTTTTTTTTTTTAATCTTTATTCAATTCCGTTTTTTTTTTTTTTTTTTTCGTAATCAGTGCAATTGACAAGACACTTTATTGTATGAAAATGACCTGACACTATTTAAATGCTGTTATTTATTTCACTACTTAATTTTGAAATAACTTTTCCCACTTAGCTGGTTTTGTATAATTTATTTTAAACTTTTAATTTTATAAACTCTTTTTTTCACGGCTTGTACGGTGAAATGTTTCGGTAAACGAAAATTGTATTTATGATCGACACGTCTGCAATTGGTAAAACACTTTATTGTGTGATACTGACCTGAAAATATTTAAACCATGTTGTTTATTTCACTACTTAATTTTGAAATCTCTTTTTCAGCCTATGTGGTTTTGAATCATATATTTTAATCTTTTAATTTTATGCAACTTGTGCTTCACGGACTGTAAGATTTTTTTTTTTTTTTTTTTTTTTTTTTTGATATACGAAGACTCGTACTGGATGCAAACAAAATAAAGTAATTGCGGTGAGTTTTAAAATTAGCATGATCTAGAAGTTTTTGAATTAATTAATTTGTTATACTACTAGTCATTTACACAAGCTTTAGAGAAACTCATGTATATTAATCATGAAGCAAGTGACACATATCATTACTAATTAGAAAAGAAAACACATAATTATAGGTGTTTTATTTTACATGAAAGAATTTCCTTTTTCATTGAAATGTCATTTTAATACCTCACTTGATAAAAAATTTTAGTTACTTAGAATCTCGTTTGAAAAAATGCTGTATTATATAAATAATTTCGTTTACGATGAAAAAAGCTTATATTCGAAACTATAAAAAGTAAATAAAGTTTGATTATTTTTTTTAAAATGTTTAAAATCGTTAAATTTCTTCTGTATTCTTTTCTAAAAGGAAAACAACTCTAAATATTAAAATGGTGTACTAGTTTCTGTTCGCTTATTTTAAAGATGTTTATTAAATTTTCGTTTAAATTTTACGTAACTTTAAAAAAAGCTCATTATTTTAGGTCATTAATGAAGTGAATTTTGTAACTACTGAGACTTAATGAAATTTGTGTACAGAATTAACAAAAGAAAGAAAAAACAGTCTTTTTTTTTCTAGGAACTAAATTACAGTTATGTATTTTTTTCTGTTTTTATTTTCTAAAATATATATTTAACTTAGAACGTGGTATACAACCTATAAAGAACTTAGTAAATTTATATTAAAATGAATAAAATGGAATAATATTTATCTTGATTCTTTGAAATATATTTTTTTCTTCAAAATGCTTTATGAATATCGATTTTAAGGAAAATACAAATATATCGATAAAGGATGGGCAATTTTACATATTGTTATAATAACTAATAACTTATTAAAAATGATTAATTCAAAAATATTTTTACAACGAAAATTACATTATTTCAGAATCCTCCCATTTCATCTCGTTCACAAACAATCATTATTTCAATGTAATATAAATACATTTTTTTTTACTTAATGTCTAATATAAATATTGTTAAAGATTTTTTGGATGAGACACAAGGACTTTTTTTTTGTTCAATGTCATATCTAGAACCAATTATAATGTGCACGCTCTGTAACCATACAAGCAAAACTTAAAATTCCCTATAAATTGTATAGTTCTTCACTGTACGAATTTATATAATAATTTTATTGACTAGAAATAATGTATATATATATATAATATCTCTCATTAATAATTTTTATACAATAAGCAATTTAAAAAATAATAATATTTCAATCTCAATATTTCAATGAAAATAATTTTAAAAAAGTATATTCTTTCTAGTCTTCCTACGCAATCAGTGGGCTTCAACCCACACACATTATTATGCATTTGAAAAACTCAAAGAAAGTTTTAAGAAGCGTAGTCTTGCTTTTAAAACGTAGTTTCTTTACGGTTTTAGATTTATGATAAATATTTATTTTAATGTTTATGAGCTTGCCACTCATACATGTGATTCAAAAAAGAACGACAAGTATTTATAAAATTGCGTCTAGATAGAAATAATGTGTAGGTGAAAGAGTTTACGTTAAATGCCTACGCGTAAGCGGGTGTTATCTTGTTATTACATTTTTAAAGATTAAGCATTTTTTTTTTTTTTTGTTGTTGTTGTTTTTCTACCAGTGAAAAATCTAATATAGTAATTTTCAAAACGTGAAATAATACATTTTCGAGAAAGTATGTAATCATATACATACTTTAATTCTTTATTAGATTAAAAATTCCTTTACTTAATCTGCTATCTACCTAACGACCAGTTAAATAGTCTACATGCGATGTCTTAATTATTAAAAGTTTTATTACTTTTAACCCATAATCACAATATCGTGTTTTAAGAAAGATTCATGTTTTATTAACTTTAACATAATATTTACTAATTAAATTCTTCTTTTCTGTTTATTACTATATTCTTCTGATATTTGTAAGTTAATTTTATTTTGTTTAAAATAAAATTAACTTTTACTTTAAAATTATTTTAATTGAATGAATGGGGGGGGGGGAAACATTTATTACATTTATGTTGAAATATGTAAAATTAAATGTAGGGGAGAGTCGGGAGGGATGGGACACCTAAAATTATTCTTAAAACAAACATTGTTTTTAATTTTTAACACTTCCATCAGGTGAAGTAACTACAGCCCCATACTTGTTGCTATGTATCATTTTAGTTGGAGAACTGTTTAATTTTTAGTAACAAAAAAGTTTTTTTCTAACACCAAAAGTAAACAATTGCTTAATTTTCAAGGCAAGTTTTCAACGTCATTCACTGATGTTAGCATAATTAATTTTCATATTTTATATACCTGATAATATAATTTTTATGAATTTGTAGCTAAATTAAGCCTAAATTTAACATGTGTTTAATAATAAATTATTTTTTAAAAAATAATGAAAAGGGAGGGATGAGACATGTAAGAAAAGGAAGAAGAATGAAGATTCTGATACTCCTTAAACAGAAAATACCAACAGACAAATGAATGAATAGATGGAAGAAAAAATGCACGAAACAAATTCAAAATCATGGAAAATAATTGGTAGGGCACTCACACGACTTTTGTTTACCCTTTTAACTTTAAAAAATACTTTATTTACCATATATGTATGAGGAATTAATTTTTATTCCTGAGCAGATTTCCTGGACATGGTAAAATATACAAAAGGAATTACATTCACCAATTACAGTTAGGATTTCTTGGTAATATTTTTTCTTGAGATATGCTGATAACATACTCAGACTAGCTACTAAAATCCTTTTTAATATTCAGGGAACCACAGAACATATAAACATAACAAAAACTTAATTTTGAATATTTGAACTAAAAAACTGTGCTTTCTATGCTAGAAGTAAAAAAAAAAGAAAAAGAAAAAGAAAAAAAAAAAAGAACTGATTGAGCACTTGAAAATTTTTGTTTAAGTGGTACATTATACTCTAATGTTCGATAAATTAGATGTTATTAGTAATTAATTAACCTTACATTCATCGTGACCCACTGTTTTTGTCATTTTTGATAGTATGTCTGTATATTATGTATTTATTTTAGCTTTGTAAACATTTCCCTTCCCTCCCTAATATAAGGGAGGGAAGGGGTATTTTTATGACTATGTTAATCGGCTTATAAAATTAATATTTTAATAATTACCATCAAATTTATGTTTTTAAAAAATGTTAAAATGTTTCAATTTTCTCCGAAACTTACAATGTTGTATCAGTAAAAGTAAATTTGTAAAAAAAAAAATATTTTTGCAAAACTGTCCCATTCTTCCTTACTCCCCCCTATATAAAGTTTTAATCTTATTGAGCAACTTACATGAAAACCCCAAATAAATATCAAGTAAATTCAAAATGTTGTGAAAGATAGAATGAACAGCATTTCAGTTCTATCAAAAAAAATCTAACTATATGGAGTTTTGCTCACATTTTTATTTTGTTTTAATGAATGCTCAATGGTAATATAATGTCCGCTGATTGTAAATAAATGTTGTTAAAACCCTCTATCATCATCTTTATTATTATTATTATTATTATTATTTATTTATTTATTTATTTTGAAAAGAATTGAAGTTTTGTTTATTGTATCTCTCATAACTTTTTGAATTTACTGGATATTTGTTTGGAGTTTTCATATAAATTGCTCAATACTTTTGGCTGTTAAATTACTCAAATTATTATTTGCAGCACGGTGTGCCAAAAGTGTATTTCAAATTTCCTAAAAATGGCTTTGCACTGGGTCTAATACTCTACTACAAGACTCTTTTTTTTTTTTTTTTTTTTTTTTTTTAGTTTAATTTTTTTTTTTTTTTTTTTTTTTTTTTTTTTTTTTTTTAGTTTAAAAAATATAATATTCATTTTCTCTATGAATTTATGTTGTAGCCTCATAAACATTTATACTGATAATGAAAAAAAAAATCCTTATATTCTCATGCAACAGCCAAAACGCATTTAAATCATTACATTCCACAGGGTCATCCAAAATATTGCGACTATTATTTTATTTTTTACTGGTACGTTTTTCCACTTCGGAATACAACATTTGCTGCAATAGCTGTATCAGGTATAACATAGCTGTATCAGGTTTAACGTCTACAGACTGCACTAAACCAAAAGAAACGAATATATATATATATATTGTAATAGATATAGTCAACTGGAAAAAAAAATGTGTATGTAGCAGCCTCTCCTTCCCCCTCGAGGGGAATACATTTCCATGATGGGTAACTTTTGAAAAGAGCTCGCCAATACCTTTAAAAGGAATGATTGAACCATCGATATGCGATAATTTAAAACAAAGTTATCAATTTCTTTTTACTTTTAACGAAAAAAAACTGAAAAAAAATCGTTTTTTTTTTTTTTTTTTTTTTTTTTTTTTTTTTTTTCTTTAATATTGAGAATAAAATGGATTTTTTTTTGGATATTTAGTGTTATAGTACTTCTCTAATATGGAAATCGTCTGCATTATCATAAAAGATAATTTTTTAAATAATAATTTTAATATATATATTTTTTTTTAAACAGAATTATTTTTTTAATAACCGAATTAAATTTTATATAAATCTAGATGCATTAATCAAACGGGGACTTGAGGGGGGAGTGGGGCGGTAGCCCTCTCACACAGAACTAATTGTCAAATAAAACTCTCCCGAAGCCTAATTTGAATTGTTGAACATAGATTTACATAACATCGTCATCTTATTTCTTAATCTCCAACCTGTATTTATAGCATTAAATTTCAGGGCAAGAGAAAGTCGTGTGAGTGACACACCAGATTATTTTCTTTTACTGTTAGTGGAAGTGATTTACTACAATATTTTACCATTTCTAGGAAAGCTGCTCAGGAATTGAATAAGGAAAGAAACATGGCCATATGGTTAATAACGTATTTTTTTAAGGTAAATATTCGTTGCTTGTTATTATTATTATTATTTATTTATTTACACGTTTTGAGGCTTTCTGAATACCGAAATCAAGTTTTCAACTCTTGATCCTCTGTGTTACTTACAGTAAATTAAAAACAAACAATCTTTGATGATACAGATATTGTCTTTTGAAGTTAATACATTTCTCATCAGGAAAGTTTAATTATCATTAAAGTTTAATTAAGATAAGTTTCAAGGAATTAAAAAAAAATAAGAACAAGAACAAGAAAACAATGCTTGTGAATTTTTTTTTTTTTTGATAATTTTAAATGAAGTTTTGAATTAATAACAGATTTGGTTTCTATTTAAATGTAGGAACAATAATAAAATGGAAGTTCCTAGCCGGCAGAAGCCGCCCTCACACAGTATTACTTGTCAAATAAATTTTTTCCGCAGCCTAATTGTAATTGTCTTGTCATAGATTTAGAGAACTGTACTTGTTATATTACCCCTTAATCACCAATCTGTATTTATAGTATTAAATTTCAGGTAAGAGAAGTCACGTGAGTAACACACCATATTGTTCTTTTATATTTAACTTTGATAATAAGCTTTTATTTACAGTTTGACTTACATGTTCTGCTTCTACCTACTAGGCTATACTTATCTGTCCAAACTTCAGCTAAACCTGTGTTTAGCCACAGAAATTTGAAAAAAAAATCATTCTCACTAAATTATGTATATTTAACTTGATTTTATATATGTTCAATTATTCCAAATAAGTTGGAAGAAGTTATTTTCCTGTTTTCAGCTTTTTTAAAGACAGCATCTAAAAATAACTCTCTCTCTTTTCATTTTAATGTACATATCATACTCAAGAACATTACCAATATGTTAAAACTAATATATGTTTTAAATGTTAAGCGTGTCTAGAACGTAATATAAAAATCGATTTTCCATTTTTTTTTCTTTTTTAACTTTTGTTTTATTAAATAGATTTGTAAATTAGCTTTCTCGTTTAAGATTTAGATTCACCTGTGCGCAGCTACGACGATCAAGCCATACCAATACTTTGAAAATATGTTTAGACGAGAAAACAAATTTGTTTTGTTTTATTTATTTATTTATCTCTTTAATGACTGATTTTAAAGATTTATTTTGCTATTTACACAATAATTTTGAACAGCTAATCAAACCAACTTGCTTTGATTGGGCAAAAGAATGTGACTGAAAGAAAAGCCACTGTCACTGGATAGTCCGATAAGCTATGCAATAAATCTCTCTGGAAACAGTGAATGAACAAGTGCTATGCTAATATCGATACTGGTAACAATTGTTTGCAGTAAACGTAAAAAATAAATTAATTGTTTGAACAAAGTTTTTGTAACCTCAACAAATATTTTTTTTTGAGTAGCTCCGATTGTAGGTAAATCCTTATCTATCTATCTATCTATATATATATATATATATATATATATATATATAATATATATATATGTATATATATATATATATACATATATATATATATATATATATATATATACATACTCTTCATTATGTATTTTTAACTTGTTATTGTAGATGCATTTCTATTCCTACCTAAGTTGTGAAATGTTTTCTGTGTATGACGAGGCCGCGGTAGCCCAGACGGTCGGGTGTCGAGCTTCTTATTGGAAAATTTCGGGTTCGATACTGGAGTTGGCCAAAGACCGTTGCGTACAGTAATGTTGGTTGGTGCACGTAAAATCAGTCGCGGACGCAATATCCTCCACGTTTCTATTCAAATTATAGCTCTGGAGTCACCAAAGCGGGTAAGACATACCCTCCGTGGAGAATCAAAATTGTGATGGTATGGATCACTCCAAGGGGTGAGTTCCAGCCATTTTCCCATTGTGCAGCACTTGTGTGAATTGAAAACACCAACAAACCAAAATACAAGTGTATCCATTTCACTTAAAAAACAATATCTAAAATAAATATTCCCCTATTTCTTTTAATATGGAATTCAAGCTTAACAATATTACCAATACATAATAACTAACAGTTCATAAATATGTTAAAATAAATCACTTCACATTATTTAAGTATGTAAAATTTAGTTCAATTTATTCAATTATAATTATAATTAAACTTTTACTGGTAAAGTTAATTTGATCCTTTACCTATTTATTCCATGTTAGTATTTCTTAGTAAGTGGAAATTTTATTTTAAACTGCACATTTAAAATAATGATTCAAAAGGTATATTTTCAAAAACGTAATTTTCAAATAGGAGCCATTAGAATGCTTTGATATGATAAGTGAAAATAAAATTTATTTAATAATAATTTTTTTTATTTTGAGATTATTAATGAAAAAATAAACACATTTTAAGGAAAGAGTAATCATTACGCGTAAACAAAGTAAGAAGATATACTTTTTTTTTCTTTTTTTTAATTCAATATTTAAATAACAAGTGTACTTTAAATGTACATAAGAGTTACCGAAAGCAATTATAAAATTTCCTGTTATAAAAAAAGGTGATTAAATTTGGAATTAATTGACAATTTTTAATAATTAATCTAATTGAAAAATACATTTTAAAGTATAATTATATTTCACTAAGTGTTTATACAAGATGAAAATAACGAACATTTACTTTTTATTTATTTATTTATTTATTTTTTGTGTGTGAAAATTATTATAATAAGCGTAATAATAAGTACTTGTGTATTTTTAATGTTAATTTTTTCTTAATGAAAAGTAAAGCTTTTCATAATAATTAAGCTTAATTTATTTAAGACTGCATAAGAGAAAAGTTTTTTTAAATAAATTAATTAAAAAAATAAAATTTAGATGTCTCTAGTAAGGTATATTATGTAAATCCTTTTTTTTTTTTTTTTTTTTTTTTTTTTTTTTAATGAAAGCATTTTGTAACATAAAAATTTACAATTAACATTGGTTTCTATAAATTAACATTTTCATTAATTAATTAATCTCTTTATTTTGTATTTATTAATTTTATATAATGTTTTATAAAATTTATAATGCAATAAATTTTATTATATGTTTATATTTTACGAGTAGTTTTTTAAGTTGTATTTCAATTTTTCTTAAATAGCAACCGCCAACACACCCAGTCCCTCCATTTCAGATTGAACTTTTTATGAGTGCATATTTTTTACACTTTTTAAAAACAATATTTTTAATTAAAACTTTAATATTAGAGATATATATTGTTGTAAACTAATGAATGTTAATAATCTGAAAGCATGATATTCTCTATTAGTTACTAAAATAACTGTTATTTCCTAGTTTTTCTATATATATATAGATAGATAGATATGTTTAAAAACTACAGTTTTTGATTCTAAATTATTTCTTAAAAATTCTGTTAAACTTGATACATAACATAGTTTTATCATATTTTATACTAAATATTCATATATTTAAATCAGCTATTAATTTAATTTAATCTCAATTTTCAAGTAGCTTAAAAAAAGTAACATTCTACTTACGTTTATCTGATATTTCTTTATAACTGTAATTTTTTTCTTATTTCCCAAGGCATTATTTTTTTCCACAATATTTATTTTTAAATGCATATAAACATACATAGAACTGGTGTCTCTGACTATAATGCTGATATCATACCTAAAAAACAATTAATTAAAAATTAAAAATTAACAAATATTGTGATGGTATCGTTGAAACATTTTTCATAAAAAAATGTATATGTGCACGTGCTTTTACTCATGCGAGCATACGGACTCCTGTATACGTGGCGTGCGCGTCCATAAGTGTTTTTAATTCTAACTATGCCTAATAATATGAGAAACTTAAAACTCAAATAAACTACTACATCAGAAACGCCAAAAGAAAATTTTTTGCGATGCATACAGCTTTTTCGGTACCCTTAAGCGTACCGTCTTCAGTGCAAAAAGAATTCTGAATGTGGAGAGGTGCTCGTAATCCCCCGTAATCCTATTGGTTGAACTAAATTCGGTCCCTCTCCTATATATACGGGCATTTCTCCAGATTCAGAATTATTTTTGCACTGAAGACGGTACGCTTAAGGCTACCGAAACAGCTGTATGCATCGCAAAATTTTCAAAAGTTGGAATGGAAGTACTCATGTTGGAATCATTGGAGCACTCGTGAAAAAATGCTAGCATAAAAGAAAATCCAGTAACTTCAAAGCATCCATTGCATTATTTATACACATGGTTATGAGAGAAGGTTACATTAAGTATGTATCTAGAGTATCAAACGAGACTTTCCTCGCATCATGGCGACTTTTTTTAGGTCGCCATGGATATCAGTCAGATATTTATTCTGACAGTGGCAGAAACTATGTAGGAGCACATTCGTATCTCAAACACTTAGTCAAAATGCCCAAAGAAGCCACAGAAGTGATTTTGTATCCCCAAAATAAAACTCGTAACTTTGTATCCCACCGTATACTCCAAATTTCGTGTGCTTTTGGAATGCCTCCATTAAAATCGCAATTAAGAAACACATCTCGTAAAGTTTACACAGTGAGCAGTCTTAAAAACAGAGAATAATCACCTGGTGAGAATAATCATGTCTGGTGACGATTACAGGCATGCATTAACTCGTGAACATTTTTAACTCTCTCAAATGATTCCAGCAATATGAGAGCATTAACACTTTGTCATATATTGACTGGTTCTGTTCTATTAGAATTACCTGAACATTCATTGATATATATCCTTTTAAGTTTCTCTTCTAGTATAGGCTTCTCCTCCAAACGAAAGAGTAATTACTCCAAATTACTCTTGAAAACGGTTTACGCACGACATTTACAATGTTTTCTCAACCATCACCCCTAAAGACAAAACAAGATTTACAGCTTCTCAGTGGGAGTTTAGTGCTGCTGATGACAAGCAGTCCTCACCTCTACAGTGGTACCTTCGCAGAAATGTGAAAATCCTGACGTGACAGGTCAATTTCACCAGAGTAGTACAACTCCAAAGTTCCTTTGGAATTGTTATTCGACCAGCCTCCCATTTGTTTGTACAGCCAGGTACATCCATCGCTACCTCGGTGCCTGCCTTTCCCAAGCAAAATCCCGGTCATTACCCAATTTTGTAAAGAGAAACGTGATGGACTTGAGTTTGTCTGTCTGTCGGTGTCCTAACACAGGTAAATATTTTCAGAATTTCTTTAAATTACGGTATTCTATTTAATTTCACTATCACATTCTTGCTTTTAACAATAGAACAAATTACTCAAATGGTACGTGTACAAGGACATCCTGGAGAATTCTTATGTATTGCGCTCTATGCGAGGCATTTTTATAAATCGCGTTTGAATTTCTTTATATTGCATAAATTAATATGAAATAACTATTGATTAACAAAAACAAATCGTCAATATATTATGATATAATTAGCTTTAATTTTTACAGAACCACACTGAAATATTCAGAAACATAAAATTTACAATTAAAAAATTTTTTCAATTGCATTTTATTTTATTTTTAGTGTTTTAACACTAAACAGCATTTTTTTAAATTTATTGTAACTTCAACGAGTCTCTGTCTTTATGTCCATCTGCGCATTATTTTCCGTTAGTATTTAGAATAGAACGTATTTAAATTAATTTGATATCGCAGTTCACTGAGGTTTGTTCTCTAGTGTAAATGTTATAATCAGCACAACTGGTTTTAACACCTAAATTCAGAAAATATTTCCGATGCATTACGAGTCGTTGAGATATATATTTTAAAGCATAATTTGTTTTTATTCTTAATACCAAAAAAAAAAAAAAAAAAAAAAAAAAAAAGACATATATTTATAAATTTGAAATATATTTTAAAGGCACGCAAAGCCATTTTTTTCTGTAAAAAATATATTCTTCATACAACATAAACTGATATGAATTGATGAAATTGATATAAGGTTTTAAAAGCATACAAAACCATATTTTCAGTAAAAAAATAGTATGATTAGCGTAACTGATTACTTTACAGGGAACCACAAAGTTGCTTTTATTCATTATGAAATATAAGGGGAAATTGTTCAATGTAATTTCTTAGTACAGTAAGAGTTTTAAAAGTACAATAAATAGGGAATTTTTAAAATTTAGATGTTTCAGATTGCTATGTATAAGAGTGTTTGTGCTGTTCCTTTGGGAATAAAAGTTTAAAGATACCTGATGAGAATCTATACCTGACAGCTAAAAGAAAATATGCTTTCTTAGACTTTCTGTTTTTAGACAAATTATTACAAAGGCAGTCGCTACATGAGGGAAACAGATTAGCAACCTATTACATGGAATTTCTTTAACATAAATAAAAAGGTATTAGATTAATATTGGCAATATTTATTTCTTCCTAATTAAAAACGAAATGTATATAATTTTTTAATGGTAATTACAAAGATAAACACATAGACGGTTTAACGATTAAACGGCTATAAACAGTTATATAGTGTTTCCAAGCTATAAGAACTAATTTATTCTCCCTTTTTTAACGTATTGGTAACGCACATACAAATGATGCGTTTTGTAAATAATATTTTTTTCTTTCTTTTTTCTTTCTTTCTTATTTATTATTATATATATATTTTTTTTAATCTCGTATAATGTTAACATTTCGTAAAGTTTTATTTCAGTTTTATTATACGTGCAAATATGTTTCTTTTTTCTCAAACAATCAAATGAATTTTTGCGTAAACTTTTTCATTGTATTAACACAAATTTTATTAATAAATATTTAAGAATTCTAAATCTTTGGATTAAATTAATTTCAAAGGTCAATTCAAATTCTTTGGATTTATTATTTCTCATTTTTTGGTATATTAACTGATAACACATGGTATATTATATGCTAGCATTTACTATTTAGGTACACGAGTAGTAGTATTAATGTGAATACTAAGTGTATTGTTCTAATTTAATCGGCAACACGTATTATTATATTCTGAAACTTTAACTGTCAGTCAATTTGTCAGATAGAACATTTTATCAGTTTAACCCTTTATATCCTAAATTACCTTATTTTTGGAAAAATAGTTTGAAAAATTTTTAGTTATATTTCTTTTTGCATGAGAAACATCTCATATTAAATTTAGAAAACTGTTACTTTTTTTTTTTTTTTTTTTTTTTTTTTTTAATTTAATATTGGGACTTTTCAAATATATTTCTTTATGCATGAGAAACATCTCATATTAAAATTAGAAAACTGTTGCAAATTTTTGATTTTTTTAAAAATTTAATATTGGGACTTAAAAGTCCCGATTTTTTTAATGGAACTTTAAAGTACCGGTGAGATACGAAGGGTTAAACCTTCTCGAGAATATGCAGAACTTTTTGCAAAAATACTGTGCATAAATCAGTCTAATAGTTTTTGAATCCATAGAGAACATACATACTCACATTGCTTTTATATGTACACATGAAATGCATTAAAGTAAACCATATGTTAAATTTTTGTTTTTTTTTTTTAAATCCAAATAGTGACTGTCCGGAACAGATTTCTGGTATAAATTCGTAATATATATATATATATATATATATAATGCTCTATAAATACTGACTTTGAGCACACAATACACAAGAAAAAATTATCTTTAAATTAATTTCTTAATTGGATTGATAAAAATGTAATCTAAAAACACACAAACTTTAATCAAAATTATCAACAGAAAAGCATAATACTATAATAAAGCATTGAATACTGCACAACATTTATATTTTTATCAAAATTTAAATGAACTTAATTTTTAAAACTACCTCAAATTAAAGAAAGCTAAAATTTGAAAAAGCTTGTGTTGTAATACAGGTATAACATTTTTATTATCTTCTGGAAATAACACGATACGCAGACATTTACACAGTAAAGTCTACAGCCAACTTTCACGTGATTCTTTTTTTAACATATAAAACAAAATTTAAATGATCTTTAAATATTCAAGAACTTCAGAGGCATTTTTGAATTTATACTATACTTTTTAGACTTCAAAATTAGATATCCGAAAAATAATTGCATTTATTGGGTTATTTTTGATAAAATAAGTAAATTAATAAAGATTGCTACATTAAAAATTAAGCATTTACAAAAAGTCTATGACTTCTTAAAATAAATAAATAAATAAATAAAATAAATAAATAAATAAACGAGAAAATGTATCCTAGTCTCTTAAAGTAGACAAACAGTTTTAACCCACACCCGTCTTCATGTATTTGAAAAGTTCAGAGAAATATTTAAGAGCAGCAGTCTTGCTTTAAATGGTTAGCCTCGTTAATTTTTTAAATTATGATAAATATTTATTTTATAGGTTGCGAAAGTGTCCCTCATACATGCAATTAGAAGAAGAAGAACAGAGTTATAGAGATGTGTCGAAAGAGTTTATTGAACATGGTTGGTTGGTTGGTTGCCTTTTATTGGCACAAGGTCCACAATGGGACATGCTGCGCCAAACTGTGGTTATTGAACATGACTACGCTATCTGGGAGTAACATTACATTTGTTTATAATCTATGTTAATGATATACGTTTCAACGTTTCAAAATATTAATGAATTATTTGTCAATGTTTAATTCTGCGTAAAATCGTATTTCATCTTTTGGAAAATTTTAATGAAATGATTCATATATTTATTCTTTGTTTTAATATAAATATGTATTTTCAAAACTTTAATCTACACATTAAATATATAACGTTCAATCAGTTATTTAACATTTTTCCATATTTTATCGTTTATTATTAATTACCCACACACGTCTTCATGTATTTGAAAAAAATCTAGAAATATTTAAGAACAGCAGTCTTGCTTTAAATGATTACCCTCGTTAATTGTTTGGAATTATGATAAATAATTATTTTAATGGTTGCAAGATTGTCACTTACTATACGTGTAATTCGAAGGAGAACGACAGTGTTATTTAGCTGTGTCTACGTTGATGATGTGCGGGCGAAAGCGTTTACTGAACGTGCCTACGCTATATAGGAGTGATTTTGTATTTGTTTATTTTCTGTTTTAATGACATACATTTCAAAATATTTATCAAATATTTATCAAGGTATCCTTCTGTGTAAAATCGTATTTTACCTTTTGGAAAAGTTTAATGAATGATACATATATTTATTCTTTGTTTTATTATAAAAATGTACTTTCGAAACTTTAATCTGCAAATTAAATATATAACATTTAATCAATTATTTCACATTTTTCCATATTTTATCTTTTATTATTAATTATTTAAAATGTACTTACGCTTGTGCAATAAACTTAAGCAGATATTTAAAGAATATTTTTTCATTAAATTTGATTTAATACATTCTTATTAAATTATTCTACTTTAATGTTCTTTCTTAGTTATTCTATTACATTTTTATGAAAGAAACATCTTTAGAAAACGAATAATTCAAATAATAAAAAGCAAAAATGCATTATATATTAAGTTTAATTGTTTTTTAGGAAATATATAAAATTAAATTCATATAATATTTATAGTTAATAGCATTTAACTATAATAATACAGCAAATAAATAAAACATGTTTATATTTTCTTATTTTTTCAAAATTTCGCTAAAGATTATGTATAATCTAAGCAATGATATATTTTAACACAGCCTATAAATAAATTTAAAAATCATATATATTCTAGGTATAAAACGGTCTATATTAAACAATTTTGCTGCCTAGTGAATTAAATTAAGCTGACTTTAAAGTTAAAATTATCTGCTAAATAAACATTTTACTTCAAAAAAGTCTTTTAAAAATGAAAGGAAAAAAAAACGATCTTTTTAGAAAAGAATATTTTTCTCAGCTATTTCATGTATACAACCAATTTTAACACACTGACTTCTTTTAGTATTTCAGTAATTCTAAGAAATATTCGGGAAACGTTGTCTTGCATTGAAGGAGTAGGCTCATTAATTGTTTAGAAAGAAGATAAATATTTAATTTAATGTTTTCGAGCATATAACTTATGAATCTGATTCGAAGAAGAACGACATAGTTATAAAGCTGTGTCTACATAGATGATGTGTGGGCGATAAAGTTTACTGAACACGCCTATGCATAAGTAGGACTAATCGTTTATTTACCTATAATCTGTATTAATGACACACATTTCAAAATATTAATCAAATCATTGTCAAAATTTCCTTCTGTGAAAAACCGTATTTTCTGTCTTGGAGAAGTTTAACGTAATAGTACATATGTCTATATATATTTTAATATTAAAATATTTTTTTTTTTTTTTTAATTTAATCTGATAAATTAAATATTTAATGAAATGTTGCCAATTTTCACATGATTTATCTTTTATTATGAATTTCTAAAAATATATTTACATTTATATAATAAACTTAGTAACATATCTACATTATAGATATATATATATATTCATTTGGTTAAATTTAATGTATTCTAATTTAATCTTTCATTTTTATTCTTCTATACTATTTCTATATAAATGACCAGCCTTAAAATAATAATAATAATAATGGTACTAATAAGCAAAATTATGAAAAAGAAGAATATTTTACTACATAATAAGTTTAATTTCTTTAATTAGAAATATGTAAAATTAATTTAATATATTATTTATATTTCACACCCAGTTGTGGTTGCATGCAGCATGGATGAAATGAATGATGAAATAGCAGATATCCACCTGACATCACACAAAAAAAGAAAATTACCACAATGCCGGCTTCTTTTGAGAGCACTACATAGCGCCCTCTGTTACATTCACACGACATTTCCGGACACCTATCGCACTGCGAATACTTTCATATTCGTCCACTCTAACCAACTTCAAATTTTGGCTAGATATTTTCTGTCCACCCTCTATATAGTGAATTTAACACATTTATTTTTTTCAGACATGTTTAAGTACTCTCATTTTATTGCCAGATACGCAGAGAAAAGTTTTTGTTCAGAAGAGGAAATTTATTTTATTGACTAACCATTAGAATTACTTTGTCATTTTAACGATAAATTTGTAACAACAACAAAGTTAACTAGCTTTCATTGACCAAAAGGATATGGTGAAAGCGGAGTAATTGTCACTGGATAATCTAAATGCTATGCCCTAGAGCTCTTTGCAATCAGCAATCGAGCGAGTGGTGTGCTGAATCGAAAAGATGTATTTGTATAAATCAAGAACTTTTTTTTTTTTTTTTTAACAAATATTTTCGATAAAATATTAGTAGAATTTAGAGTGTTGACTATTAAATTGTATGACGAACTCCCGACTTTCTGAATAAAGCTTAGTATACTCAGAGAAATTTTAGTAAAATTCTAAAAGTTGTGTTGACCCCTTGTGTTGTGCATTTCCTGACCTTGTTCTATATATATATATATAAAGTTTACGTATTTGTAACAAATTGTGGCTAATGAAGTGAATTGACCATTTCTAAAAAAGACACTTCTCTTTTTCTGGAATAAAATCATTACAGTTTTAAAAACATAAAATAATTTTTATGTTCAGTGGCTAGAACATTTTTTTGCCAGTAACTAACATTATTTTAGTGAGCATTTTATTTTTTTTTTACAGTGTAAACGTAATAAAAACAAACTGTTGTGAAATTCAGAATATTGGTCATTTATTAAAGGTTACTTAACCTTCTTCGAGAAAGAGTCATGACAACTTTACAGGCAGCTTTATTTTTACCGTCATTAATTGGAAAACATATTAACAGTCATTGAGGGCAAAAAGTTTTCAATTTTTTACAGTATATTGGTTCTCTCAACAATTTTGTAGGTTAAGACAAAAAAGTAATTTGACTCTGACAAACATTTTTTGAGGCAATATAAACGAAATAATTTGGTTAAATAAACGAAATACTTGCCCCCCCCCCATCCTATATATATATATATATACATAGATATATATATTCTATTTATAAAGACTTGAAAAAACAAATCAGTCGCGCTTATTAAAAACTGCATTACTTAAAATAATTGTACTTCATTACGCAGGATGTAACACCTACGTTTATGGGATGTTATATGTATTTTTCAATTTAAATTAAGAATACAGTGGTAAAATTTTAGAGTAAAAGAGTGTTAGAGATCCTAAGAATATTAGTCTTTTAATTTTCTAATGGTATTTACTATATACGTATTGAAATGAAAATGTCAGATGCCTTCAGTTCTACTTTTCATTTCAAGTTTTTGTTTAAAAAAAAAAAAAAAAAAAAGTATGTGTATGTGTTTAAATAGCAAATAAAAATTAGCCTATTTTGCTTTTAAGTACTGATTTAGTATTCAGTACTTCACATGCTTTTCAATCTTTAATAATGGGCAAAAATCATACGTTTTCATAAAAGAAAAGGAAATGTGAAAAATTTAAAAACAAAATTGGAGTAAAACTTGTCTAATAAAATGTGAAATATTTTTTCAGTAAAACTGCAATACAGTTAATATAACTTTCAAATTCCCATTTATGAGATCCCTTTTATGTGTGATTGGCAATTTTTTTTTTAAATCTTTATTCAATTCCGTTTTTTTTTTTTTCGTAATCAGTGCAATTGACAAGACACTTTATTGTATGAAAATGACCTGACACTATTTAAATGCTGTTATTTTTTTCACTACTTAATTTTGAAATAACTTTTCCCACTTAGCTGGTTTTGTATAATATATTTTAAACTTTTAATTTTATAAACTCTTTTTTTCACGGCTTGTACGGTGAAATGTTTCGGTAAACGAAAATTGTATTTATGATCGACACGTCTGCAATTGGTAAAACACTTTATTGTGTGATACTGACCTGAAAATATTTAAACCATGTTGTTTATTTCACTACTTAATTTTGAAATCTCTTTTTCAGCCTAGGTGGTTTTGAATCATATATTTTAATCTTTTAATTTTATGCAACTTGTGCTTCACGGACTGTAAGATTTTTTTTTTCTTTTTTTTTTTTTGATATACGAAGACTCGTACTGGATGCAAACAAAATAAAGTAATTGCGGTGAGTTTTAAAATTAGCATGATCTAGAAGTTTTTGAATAAATTAATTTGTTATACTACTAGTCATTTACACAAGCCTTAGAGAAACTCATGTATATTAGTCATGAAGCAAGTGACACATATCATTACTAATTAGAAAAGAAAACACATAATTATAGGTGTTTTATTTTACATGAAAGAATTTCCTTTTTCATTGAAATGTCATTTTAATACCTCATTTGATAAAAAATTTTAGTTACTTAGAATCTCGTTTGAAAAAATGCTGCATTATATAAATAATTTCGTTTACGATGAAAAAAGCTTATATTCGAAAGTATAAAAAGTAAATAAAGTTTGATTATTTTTTTTAAATGTTTAAAATCGTTAAATTTCTTCTGTATTCTTTTCTAAAAGGAAAACATCTCTAAATATTAAAATGGTGTACTAGTTTCTGTTCGCTTATTTTAAAGATGTTTATTAAATTTTCGTTTAAATTTTACGTAACTTTAAAAAAAGCTCATTATTTTAGCTCATTAATGAAGTGAATTTTGTAACTACTGAGACTTAATGAAATTTGTGTACAGAATTAACAAAAGAAAGAAAAAATATTCTTTTTTTTTTTCTAGGAACTAAATTACAGTTATGTATTTTTTTCTGTTTTTATTTTCTAAAATCTATATTTAACTTAGAACGTGGTATACAACCTATAAAGAACTTAGTAAATTTATATTAAAATGAATAAAATGGAATAATATTTATCTTGATTCTTTGAAATATATTTTTTTCTTCAAAATGCTTTATGAATATCGATTTTAAGGAAAATACAAATATATCGATAAAGGATGGGCAATTTTACATATTGTTATAATAACTAATAACTGATTAAAAATGATTAATTCAAAAATATTTTTACTACGAAAATTACATTATTTCAGAATCCTCCCATTTCATCTCGTTCACAAACAATCATTATTTCAATGTAATATAAATACATTTTTTTTTACTTAATGTCTAATATAAATATTGTTAAAGATTTTTTGGATGAGACACAAGGACTTTTTTTTTTTGTTCAATGTCATATCTAGAACCAATTATAATGTGCACGCTCTGTAACCATACAAGCAAAACTTAAAATTCCCAATAAATTGTATAGTTCTTCACTGTACGAATTTATATAATAATTTTATTGACTAGAAATAATGTATATATATATATATATAATATATCTCATTAATAATTTTTATACAATAAGCAATTTAAAAAATAATAATATTTCAATCTCAATATTTAAATGAAAATAATTTTAAAAAAGTATATTCTTTCTAGTCTTCCTACGCAATCAGTGGGCTTCAACCCACACACATTATTATGCATTTGAAAAACCCAAAGAAAGTTTTAAGAAGCGTAGTCTTGCTTTTAAAACGTAGTTTCTTTACGGTTTTAGATTTATGATAAATATTTATTTTAATGTTTATGAGCTTGCCACTCATACATGTGATTCAAAAAAGAACGACAAGAATTTATAAAATTGCGTCTAGATAGAAATAATGTGTAGGTGAAAGAGTTTACGTTAAATGCCTACGCGTAAGCGGGTGTTATCTTGTTATTACATTTTTAAAGATTAAGCAATTTTTTTTGTTGTTGTTGTTGTTTTTCTACCAGTGAAAAATCTAATATAGTAATTTTCAAAAATGAAATAATACATTTTCGAGAAAGTATGTAATCATATACATACTTTAATTCTTTATTAGATTAAAAATTCCTTTACTTAATCTGCTATCTACCTAACGACCAGTTAAATAGTCTACATGCGATGTCTTAATTATTAAAAGTTTTATTACTTTTAACCCATAATCACAATATCGTGTTTTAAGAAAGATTCATTTTTTATTAACTTTAACATAATATTTACTAATTAAATTCTTCTTTTCTTTTTATTACTATATTCTTCTGATATTTGTAAGTTAATTTTATTTTGTTTAAAATAAAATTAACTTTTACTTTAAAATTATTTTAATTGAATGAATGGGGGGGCGGGGGAAACATTTATTACATTTATGTTGAAATATGTAAAATTAAACGTAGGGGAGAGTCGGGAGGGATGGGACACCTAAAATTATTCTTAAAACAAACATTGTTTTTAATTTTTAACACTTCCACCAGGTGAAGTAACTACAGCCCCATACTTGTTGCTATGTATCATTTTAGTTGGAGAACTGTTTAATTTTTAGTAACACCAAAAGTAAACAATTGCTTAATTTTCAAGGCAAGTTTTCAACGTCATTCACTGATGTTAGCATAATTAATTTTCATATTTTATATACCTGATAATATAATTTTTATGAATTTGTAGCTTAATTAAGCCTAAATTTAACATGTGTTTAATAATAAATTATTTTTTAAAAAATAATGAAAAGGGAGGGATGAGACATGTAAGAAAAGGAAGAAGAATGAAGATTCTGATACTCCTTAAACAGAAAATACCAACAGACAAATGAATGAATAGATGGAAGAAAAAATGCACGAAACAAATTCAAAATCATAGAAAATAATTGGTAGGGCACTCACACGACTTTTGTTTACCCTTTTAACTTTAAAAAATACTTTATTTACCATATATGTATGAGGAATTAATTTTTATTCCTGAGCAGATTTCCTGGACATGGTAAAATATACAAAAGGAATTACATTCACCAATTACAGTTAGGATTTCTTGGTAATATTTTTTCTTGAGATATGCTGATAACATACTCAGACTAGCCACTAAAATCCTTTTTAATATTCAGGGAACCACAGAACATATAAACATAACAAAAACTTAATTTTGAATATTTGAACTAAAAGACTGTGCTTTCTATGCTAGAAGTAAAAAAAGAAAAAAAAAAAAAAAAAAAGAACTGATTGAGCACTTGAAAATTTTTGTTTAAGTGGTACATTATACTCTATTGTTCGATAAATTAGATGTTATTAGTAATTAATTAACCTTACATTCATCGTGACCCACTGTTTTTGTCATTTTTGATAATATGTCTGTATATTATGTATTTATTTTAACTTTGTAAACATTTCCCTTCCCTCCCTAATATAAGGGTGGGATGGGGTATTTTTATGACTATGTTAATCGGCTTATAAAATTAATATTTTAATAATTACCATCAAATTTATGTTTTTAAAAAATGTTAAAATGTCTCAATTTTCTCCGAAACTTACAGTGTTGTACCAGTAAAAGTAAATTTGTAAAAAAAAAATATTTTTGTCAAAACTGTCCCATTCCTCCTTACTCCCCCCTATATAAAGTTTTAATCTTATTGAGCAACTTACATGAAAACCCCAAATAAATATCAAGTAAATTCAAAATGGTGCGAAAGATAGAATGAACAGCATTTCAGTTCTATCAAAAAAAATCTAACTATATGGAGTTTTGCTCACATTTTTATTTTGTTTTAATGAATGCTCAATGGTAATATAATGTTCGCTGATTGTAAATAAATCAGTACAAAAACCCTTAACGTGACGCAGCTACTTTATCACTATAAGAATTTGAAATATGGGTCTTAAAAATAATGATATCAAATTTTAAGTGACGCTTTTCTATTAGTTAAAATATACATAGATTTTCTTATTTTCTTATTTGATCATTTGCTTTTTTCTTTTATTTATATTTACAGTGCAAACATAATATTTTAAACTTCAAGATAAGACAGATATATAAAACATACTCACTGATGCTTTTTCATTTGCATTTTAATTTCAAAATAACAGTTTTAAGAGGAACGATATAAAAATTCCAGTCACGCCTTGATGTCATTTTAAAAGATTTGTTTTTAGATTCCATTAAAATTACCTTTGTTTTGTCTAATAAAGTATATTTACACATTGAAACAGTGCTTTTAATTTTCAAATATACAGTCAAATAATCACACTTTCACTGAGTTTGCATTATAAATTAAAATTATTTATTTCAATAAATCGATTTGTCTTTTGCGTCACGCTATCCAAATATGTGAGTAAAATATATGTAAATGTTACTTTGTATCATAGTATTCTACTAAGTGAGAATTTCAGCAAAGAAATAGTGTGATGCAAAGAAAACACGGTTTTAGAGATATTTTTCATGAATTTAGTCTATTACATCCTTACATCGTTACACCACACATTTTCCCTTTTTCGCTTTAAATTGAGATTCAGATCTCAAAACATACTGCACGTAGAAATGTAAAATTTTCAGGATAGATTAAGACCTAAGATAAAAGACTATTTTGAAAAAATCAGAACAAAATATGGCTTATTTGCTGAGATATTAAGTGTCGGCTTTTACAAATCTCTTTGATGTCAAACTAGGCGTATATATGAGTTCGCAGCTTTCCGTCGGTTTGTCCTTCCGCTTGCGTCACTCGAAAAACTGCCGTTTTTCATGATGTTGTTAAAACCCTCTATCATCATCTTTATTATTATTATTATTATTATTATTTATTTATTTATTTTGAAAAGAACTGAAGTTTTGTTTATTGTATCTCTCATAACTTTTTGAATTTACTCGATACTCGATATTTGTTTGGAGTTTTCATATAAATTGCTCAATACTTTTGGCTGTTAAATTACTCAAATTATTATTTGCAGCACGGTGTGTCAAAAGTGTATTCCAAATCTCCTAAAAATGGCTTTGCACTGGGTCTAATACTCTACTACAAGCCTTTTTTTTTTTTTTTTAGTTTAAAAAATATAATATTCATTTTCTCTATGAATTTATATTGTAGCCTCATAAACATTTATACTGATAATGAAAAAAAAAATCCTTATATTCTCATGCAACAGTCAAAACGCATTTAAATCATTACCTTCCACAGGGTCATCCAAAATATTGTGACTATTATTTTATTTTTTACTGCTGCGTTTTTCCACTTCGGAACACAACATTTGCTGCAATAGCTGTATCAGGTATAACATGTCCTTTACGCTTTCGAAGTTTTAAGATAATTCTTAAAGAACTTCTCTAGATATTTCAGAAAACGTTTAAATTCGAATGTGTCTGAATACTTACCTGTAGATTGTGTACAATGTGAAAAACACGCTAATTTGCGAATAGATAATATTATTTAGTTTAATTATATTTAAATTTGATATTAGTTGTTGAAACCAGTGTAAATTTAAGGTGTATCTGATATCCGAATACACAAAGGAGATAAACTATGTAAGGATTCAACGAAAGTTTCTAAGACTCACGTTTATGATATAAGCAAAATGTTATTTTATGGATTAAATTTTAAAGCATGTTCTTTATTTTATTATATTTTATTTTTTATTACAATATTCTGTATTTTTCTCCATTTTTTAAAAGCTCAGAAATTTTTTCATCAACTTGTGTAGTTAAAAGGTTTAGAAAAAGTTCTTTTATGTTTAGAATTTCATAGAATTTACTCTGCTATTGTAATAACTTCAATAATTATATTTAAGTCCACTTTTCTTTTTTAGTACTATGATTATTCATTTTTGCAAAACATTCTTTCACCCATGTACATATTTAAGTTACAGTTAAACTTTTCCATTTAAAATAAAAGTCAAGATAATCTTAAAGTTATGAGTCATTGGCTCATCGGCAGATAATGGTTCACGTATTTGGCACTAGGTTACTTGGGATCGTTGCAATTGGCCCAATGAATTTTTTGTGTCCCCCGTTAGCGTTTGTTTTTCAGGGCAACTATGGTTTTCCTACTATTGTCAACAATTTCTGAGTCCAACAGTAATTGTTGTGTTAAATTTGCATGTGATGGCTCATTTTAACCATTGCGTATAATTTTATTACACGCATTAAAGTATGCTTATTAGGATGTTGATTATTTGCAAGGATAGAGATAGCAAATAATAAATATAAAACTGTATTGCAAAAGTGATATACTTCAGATGTGGCAACGGTTTATCGAAGATTGGGCTATCAATCTAGCCAACAACAAGTCACAATGTCCGTCAAGAAAACCCCACAATTTCTACAATGCTGGTCATAATAGAATTTGTTTGAAGGGAATAAAGAAAACTTGGGTTTTGGCTTTAGATTTTATTTTATTATTTTTTATTTTTTTACTTTCTCTTACCCATAAGGTAGAGAAAGTATTGTTTTTGGGTCAAATTTTCGAACGCGAGATTTTGTTATATTTACACGTTCTGAGGTGCCCTGAGTACGAAAATCATGTTTTTAGCAAATGGTCTGTGTGTATGTTTGTGTGTATGTGAGTATGTGTGTCTGTGTGTATGTGTGTATGTCTGTGAGTCTGTGTGTCTGTGTGTGTGTCTGTGTATGTGTCTGTGTGTGTGTCTGTCTGTTATCAGCATATCTCAAAAACAAATTATGGGAGAAAGTTCAAACTTCGTATTCTAAATGTGTATCATATACGGATGCTACAGTAAGCTTTTCGTTCAGATCAAGCAAATGGTTCGTGTACAGGGACAATGAAGAGAATTCTAATACATTACGTCTATGGGGGGAATTGCAGAAAAGTAGAGTTTAACGTCTATAGACTGCACTAAACCAAATGAAACGAATATATATATATATTGTAATAGAGATAGTCAACTGGGAAAAAAATTGTGTATGTAGGAGCCTCGCCTCCCCCCCTGGGGGGGAAGACCCTCCCTCGAGGGAAGTAAATTTTCATGATGGATATCTTTCAAAAGCGCTCGCCAATACCTTTAAAACGAATGGTTGAACCATTGATCTGCGATAATTTAAAACAAAGTTATCATTTTTTTTTTACTTTTAACCAAAAAAAAAAAAAAACTTAGAAAAAAAAATCTCTCTCTCTTTTTTTTTTTTTATATATATATATATATTGAGATTAAAATGGACTTTATTCGTATATTTATTGTTATACTACTTCTCTAATATGGAAATCGTCTGCATTATCATAAAACATAATTTTTTTAAATAATAATTTTAATAAATTATTTTTTGAAAACAGAATTATTTTTTAATAACCGAATTAAATTTTCTATAAATTTAGGTGCATTAATGAAACGGGGGGTTGAGGGGGGTGGTAGCCCCCCTCACACAGAACTAATTATCATATAAAACTCTTCAGAAGCCTTATATGAATTGTTTAACACAGGTTTACATAACAGTACTCGTTATCTTACCTTTTAATCTGCAACCTGTATTTATAGTATTAAATTTCAGGGTAAGAGAAAATCGTGTGAGTGACACACCAGATTATTTTAGTATATAATTAAGTTCTCCATGTGGCGAAAATTATTCCATGTTTATTCATGATTTTAGTCCTTTTATAGAATCAAAATTTCTTAAAACAATGCTAAGGTTTTTCAAAATTTATAAATCAAGACTATATTATTCCGTTTAAAGAAAAAATTAGGGTAAGTATACAATGATAATTACCTGTTTTGAAGATCTACACGGCTTCCATTACCCAATACTACATATGTTAGAAATACATTTTGGCATTTTGAGATTGTATGATCTTGTTTTGACATTTTAAACAAAAAATAGAAACAAACGAAGTATTAAACTATTAAATAAATAAATTGAAATAAACCTCAACTTTACTTCATGCTGTCGTTAAAATTTTCAGCTGGTCGCCCAGATCTCACCAGACGACGACTTCTATTGTGGAGATCTTGAGTACTGGTCTTGTGTAGTCTCGGCCGTAACGTGGCGCCATACTTTGTCGGGTGCCACTGCGCCGCTGTCGTTACATATCTCCTGATTGGTAGCTATTTATATTGCTTCCCGATACAGCGTAATTGTAATCTTCGTAATCTGCGATTTTACTAATTTTTTTTCAAATTTAAATATGATATCTTGATTAATAAAAGTTTTAGCTAATGCTGTATTTAATTTGCCGGTGTTTACGTAGTTTTTATACTCGTTTATTCTGGTTTTAATTTTTCTCTTGGTGACTCCGATATATGAACCTGGTTTAATATTTTGATCGATGAAAGGTATTTTATAAATTCTGCCGTTACCAAAGGGGGATGGGGACTTTATCGCTGCTTACCAATTGAAAAATATTTCTATTGGGTTTAATAGGGATATTAATGCCGTATTTATTTGCTACGTTTTTTTTTTTTATTTTATTAGAGGTTCCGCGATGGAAAAAAATAGAAGAGGTGAAATTTAAGGTGTGTTTTTGAAAGTTAGATGTATTTCAAGTATTTTGATTCTATTTTTTTATCATTTTATTAACATTTTTGTCCGAGTAACCCGCATTTTTAGTGAAAACTTTAATTAAAGTTAACTCGCTATTAAGATCTTCGGAATCGTTGCAAATTACAAAAGCGCGATTATACAGGAACGTATGCATTAGTTTTGTAACGGTCAGGTTTTTTACTATTATAATGAATTATTTTGTTACTATTCGTTTGCTTGCGATTAATTTTGAAAAAAAAAAAAAAAAAAAGTAAAATCGCAGATTACGAAGTTTACAATTACGCAATGTACCGGGAAACAATAGAAATAGCTACCAATCAGGAGACATGTAACGACAGCGGTGCAGTGGCACCCGACAGAGTGTGGCGCCACCTTATGGCCGAGACTACACAAGATCTCCACAACAGAAGTGGTCGTCTGATGAAAGCTGGGTGCCCAGCTGAAAATGTTAACGACCGCACAAAGTAAAGTTAAGGTTTATTTTAATTTATTTATTTAATGTTTTTATATTTTTAACAAAAATAATCAGACGCCTAACAAATTTCCTGTTGTAACCAACTAATAAAACTACGCAAAAAGCATCTTATACAGCAAGCTTAAAGAAAAAGGTAAAGCCGTTTTTAAGACACTTATTTCCAAAATCTGAAATGACCTACCTATTAGGGACGTGCCATACCAGTCGCCATGATGTTTTGCTTTATAGTCTGGTAAGTGACAGACGCCAGAAATGATCCCATGTCTGTCTAGCCATTCGGAATTTTCTGTGGTTTTCTCCGAAAATTTTATGAATACTAGAGAAGACCCTTTGGAAAGTTAACCACTTAAGGCAACATATCCAAACCTAGGTCCTTATAGCAGACGATTTGTGTTAATCTTTAATCCCCACCTAATCAGGACACCTATCAGTTTAATTGTTTCAAGCAATTAAAAGTAGTGTTTGTAAAAAAAAGGTACTTTGTGTTCATTGAAAGATTTTTATGTAAACGGGCTGTCTAAAGACGATCTCGGTGAACTTTTTTTTTTTTAGCTAACTAATTTAACTGCACAGTTTAGTGGTCTTTTAATTAAATAATACTATAAAAAAAAAACACCACACAATTATTAACTTCTTTACGAATTAAATATTATGGCATATAGTGATTATTTTTGTTACGTCATAAAAATATTATCCTGAGAGAATAATATTTGAGAATATTATTCATGTATTTTATGCACAAAACAGGCGTTTCTCTTATTACACAGATCGTGTTATATAGTTTATGAAAATTCTTAAAAAAATAGAAAAAAAAAAGAAAAAAAAAACTTGAAAAATCAAAACGAGTATTATATAATTTAGAAATTCATTTTTAATGGGTATTTCGCTCCTTAAGGCGATTACGTGTCCCTGAAGGGAATTTATTTTTAACAAGTCTTTATTTTTGTTTATCATAACATTCATTAAAAAATATCTTTGAAGTGTAACATTTTATGTTAATTGTATACAAATTTAAATTTTATTTTCACAAAAAAGCTTCATAATTTATTAGATTAGAATAATTTAAAATATATATTTTATAGTTTGGGGGCGTATAAAATTGTTATTAAAAAGAAAAAATATATATATACACGAAAATGCCATAAATGCACGAAAGTTAGAATATTAGAATATAAAAACATAATTAATGTATTTTAAGTAGTTAAAGAAAAAAATATCTCTACACACAGAAAAATAAATTGGTCACAGTGACCTGCCAAAATGCTCAGCTGACAATACAGAATTGACTAACCAAAATAACTGACTAGCCAAAAAGTGTACTTGCTGAACTAGTCTCCAAAACTGAAAAGTGTACTTGCTGAACTAGTCACCGAAACTGAAAAGTGTACTTGCTGAACTAGTCTCCAAAACTGAAAAGTGTACTTGCTGAACTAGTCTCCAAAACTAAAAAGTGTACTTGCTAAACTAGTCACCAAAACACTACTCCAGACTAGGAAGGTTAATATTATTAGACAAAGAAGGCTAATCGATAATCATAATTATCTGACCAGGAAGGTTAGTCAACAACCGCAGTTGCCAGACAAGGCAAGTTAGTCAGAATTTGCACTTGATTAAGACGGTTAGTCAGCAGCCAACAGGTATCTTACGAAGCAAGCTAGTCAATTTTCAATGAATATCTGAAGAGGCAGGATAGTCAAGACTATTTACCTGACTAATCTGTCTGGTAATATTTGAAAAGGAAAACTAGTCTCTATTTGACTAAGCTGCCTCATAATATTTGTGGAGGAATTTTAGCCCAAAAAAAAAATATTTGACTAGCCTGTCTCATAATATTTGACTAGCAGCCTGTCTCATAATATTTGAGAGAGATTAATCAAAAAAATTTAACAGATTAAAATCCCTCATATTTTATGAGGAAGTGGCCTCATACTTGTTTGCAGGGGCTTTTGAAAAAGCATTGTTGTTAGTCTTAACCTCATTACTTTTGTAATCGTTTAATTTTTTTCCCCGTTCAAGATATTCAACATTGGAAAGACATTTAAAGAACTTTTCTGAAAAAGATTACTTGCCCATCATTTGGAATAAAATACTCATAGCTGCCAATTTTTTCAATTTATTACAGAATGCTTCGCCCTTTTCTTCGTACCATATTCTTTCTAGAGTAATTTTCATTAGCATGTAATTACAATTAAATATGAAGACAATTACTCTTCAAATATGATTTGAAAAAAGGGCGGTACTAACAAAATTCCTTAATCAATTAAAATATTTAGCAGCTATGAATACTGGAAATTTAACAAACCTAGTGAAACAAAGAATTCGCTGGTTTAAAACTTCCTACATTTATTTTAGTTCCTTCCCTACATTTATTTATCATTAACACATGCATTTGTCTCGTTCGGGGATCAATTGTGTGTTGGTGTTGCATATTAAGGCCGATTGACATCACGAGAGCCCTAGGCCTATTGGAACGGTGCCTTCCGTGAGGGGGGGGGGGTCTTTCTAAGTAGTCCTACTCCGTATTTTACGCAAGTTTCAGAGAAAACCACGGAAAACACCGAACGACTGGGTCGGCGTACGCCTCCTGGAATTTTACTTTCCGTCTACTAACTTAGAGCGCAGAGCCTTATGGCTGACGTCATCACAGAAAGGCGAACATTATCATCACCCTCACCGGCTGTGAGCGTTTTGTTTGGTGTCACCTGCGATTTTTTTTCCCTTTCCTCTTCATAAAAATAAAAATTGAATGTAGTAACAGAAGCAAATTTTTGCATCTACAATATTGAACTTGCTTTATTTAAAATCATTTGAATAATTTAGGGATGATTGGATTTAGCAAAAATTTCTGAATTTAAAACTAGTTAAAAAACAAACAAGAATACTACAATGGCAATATCGTTCCACTTACAAATGAAAATAACTTATTTTCTAAAAGAGATTATAAAGATGCTTTCTTACTCCCCCCCCCCCCCTTAAAAAAAAAAAAAAAAAAAAAAAAGTTTAAAATGTTATATTTTTTAAAACTGAATTTTTCAAGTTTTCCGATATTTACGTTTCATTTCAGTGGACAATGATAAAATAATAAATAACTATGTAATATTAAGAGGCATATCTAAGTTAAAAAATAAAATAAAAAACAAATAAAATAATCATGTAAAAAAATATCCAAATAACGGGAAATGAATTATTGGAATAAAAAACTTTAAAAGTTAATATTATTTTACATGCACAAGAACAAAGTACTGGATTCCTGAAAATTTTTGAACACCAGTTTTTGATGAACTTATCTGGATACTGTATCATTCGAATCGATGAACATGATTTAATTCAACTTGATATTTAGTTTGACTTTGACCTATATTGGGCTGATTACATTTGGGGATCAACAACTAAACATGTGGTGGTGTCATCGCGTTTTTGCGGAATTTTTTAATAGGTAGTATAGGAAAAAATTTCGCATGAGTTTACATAATGGAAATTGTTTTTGACTTTTCAATATGAAATCAAATAAATATGTTTATAGTAGCAAGAGTCAACCAGCTAAACAAATTGTATATGTAAGCGCATCGCTTCCGCCCTCTTGTAAGAGTAAATTTTTAGTATGGGTATCTTTCAAAAGAACTCGTCAATACCTTTAAAACTAATGGTTGAACCATAGATCTATGATAATTTTAAAAATATATATGTATCAATCCCCCCCCCCCAATTTAAAAAATAAAATAAAATAAAATAAATAAATAAAATTGAGAAAAGTAAAGCACATATACATACATAGAGAGAAATTTAAGATTTTTATTTTGAACAAAACAGAATTTATTAAAAATAGAAACTTCCCCAAAATTTATTTGCTGTTAAATTTTCATTTAGGTTCCTATGATCATTATTAAGATTTAAAAAAAAAAAATAATAGTAATCATGCTTTAGTGCTTTTTTTTTTTTTTTTTAATTATTATTATTATTCAATTGTATAATATGAAATTCCTGCTCATAATCCATAAAAGTTTCCTAAAATTACTGGCTCTTGAATTTTACAAGTCTCAAAATTTGTTAACAGACTACTTTATGACATTCAAAAATTTACATTATGACAAAAAATACTTAAATGGTATCTAACAACCATAAAGGTTATAATATACCAATATTGTTGCAGTTAAGTCAAATATAGTTTCCATTAAATAAATAAACAATAATTAAAATAGTTTTTATTTATTAATTTATTTTTGTTGGATTAAATAATAAATAATAAAGTGTCTTAAATTATATATAATGTGTATATTTACTCTTTTGACAGACAACACACACACAATTTTGTGGTGAAAAGTTATCCTTTATGTATAACAGAGAACTGAGATTTTTGATACAGCTGAAATTCTTTGCAATATATAAAATATGAGCTGGCGTGACTAAGCATAATTTTTGTTCATAGACTGTTTCTTAACATGTGTCTAAAGGGGTATTTATTTATAAATTTTACTACAGCACTCAAATTCTCACATCTCTCCAAAATTTTAATTGCTTAATATCACTACAATATTATAAAGCTAAAAACACTACAATAAATTCACACACATACGCGCACGCGCAAACACACACACACGAAAACAACAAAAAAAAAAAAAACAATTTACATAAAGCAAGTTTATTAAGCATCAATCTTGATTATATGAAAAATTATAAAATTACATTTTAACACATCATAAAATAAACAAATTTAACAGATAATATTTATAATTATGAAATGATCTTTCACGATCTTCAATTTGAAAATTATCTTTCACGATCATCCCTTGAAATATGCTTTTCAGTAGGACTCACTCTTGATATGGTCTTGCAAGGACAAATTAATACCAGAAAAATACATGGGACAGCACCTGCTTTCAAACACGGACGATGTAAAGGAACACAAAATTTCTTTTCATCATAGGCAAAAGTTTCATATTCTACATCCGATTTCTTGAAATGTTTCTCAGAAACCTGTTTAAAAAAAAAAAAAAAAAAAAAAAAAAAAAAAACTGTAGCATGTATTATGTTACTACCTTAGAAAATACGAGGACTTTTTGCAACTTTACAATAAAGTTGCGTATATATATAAATCCAGTTTAATAAACATAATGCTTCAAAATAACCTTTTCATATATTAAGTTTAGATCTATTGTACGCAATACAACCAGAGATGTAGCTTTCCCTTAAATTGCGAATATCGCTGTATAGCAGCGACACCTTTTGAGCGATTGATGTAAAAAGTTGGCATAAACTAATTTATGTTAAGGTGCATCTACATATAATTTTATATGCAATTCTGTGCTGTAGTTTCTGAGATATAGCCTTTCCTGAATTTGAGAAAATCAATATATAGTAGCGTCACCTGCTCTGTAATGGTACCAAAAGTTGATAGGCACTAACATATGACAAGGTGCATCTGCATATAAATTTACATGCAATTTCGTCCAGTGGTTCCTGAGATACAGTCACCACAAAATTTTTGTCACACACAGATGGACAGACATTTTCTAAAAATGATCAAAACGTGTAAATCCATCAAAAACCGGAAATTGAAAATTTTTCTGCTTTCAATACTTTCTTCTACTGAATACAAAAAAAAAAAAAAAAAGAAAAAAGAAACTAAAGAATAGCACGTATGTTGCTTTAATGCAAAGTAATTTTAAAATAAGAAAATAATATAAAGAAGTTTAAGCATAATTTTAGATTTAAAAACAATTAATATGAAATGATTGTGTTTCTATAAACAACAATATAAGAACAACAGAAGTTTTAATTAATTGCTAAAATTAAAATTATGTGAAAACAAAATTTAAGACGCAAAAAAAACCCAACTCATTCAAAAAATTTATGTTTAATCACTCACAGCTAATTGCTCAAATACTTTTTCTTCTTCTTTTTTTTTTTTTTTTAATTTCTTCTATATTCAATAGAAAAAGTATTGGATTCGTAAAAATTTTCGACTTCCGGTTTTCGACAGATTTTTACGTTTTGAGAGGTCTAGAACAAGATTTGACTATTTTTAGAAAATATCTGTGTGTATGACAAAAATTTTGCGGCAACTGTATCTCCGGAACTACTGTTCAGAATTGGATATAAATTGACATGTAGATGCACCTTGAGCTAAATTAATGCCTATCAACTTTTGGTGCCAACCGCTCAACAGGTGGCGCTTCTATACAACGATTTCTACAATTTAAGGAGAAGATATATTAGAGCTGTACCGAGTACTCGTTATATACTCGGTACTCGGCCTACTCGGCCAGTTTGCCGAGTACTCGGTACTCGGCCAAATATGGACTAAGTATTCGGCCAATACCGAGTAGTTGTAAGAATTTCATTATTTTTATGTATTATTGAAAGAAATGTATTCATAAGAGTTGTTTATTAATAACTAAACTAAAAAATATGAAAATATAAACATAGTCATTAAACTTTTGCTGCAAACAGCTTTCTGCAGTTAAAACGAGCAAGCAGATTGCCACCAAACTCTGTATAGAGACGATTCATGATATGAACTTATCCATTTTAGTTACAAGAATTTCAGTATAACCAACTTGTATGCGTGTAATGTACATTTTTTTTTTTTTTTTAACTTATTGTATCTATAAAACAGACAAAAATAAAATATTTTAGAAAAAAGAACCTTTATATAATACTAATATAGTAAATAAAACTTTAGTTACATATTTGTTCAAATAAAAGTAAGACACTTTTAAAACTGTAAGAAAAGATTGGTTTTTAATTAAAAAAATAATAGTAATTATGAAAAAGGTAAATACACTAAAATGTTATTAAAAACATATTTTAATAATCAAAAATATTGTTTTTCAAATTATGGCCCAAAACCACCTATCTTTTTTACTCTTCTAGAATTTGAAGATTAATGAAATCTATCATGTTTCATGATAAAATATTTATTTTAATGTTCTCATTTCATATGTGAACTTCATGCATCTTAAATTAAGCCTGAGTGTATAAGAACTTTTATATTCTCTAAGAATTATCCGAGATTGATTCGCATCTGAGAAATTCTATATAATAAAGAATAAAGTTATCAGTTATTATGGTTTTAATAATCCACTAAGCTGGAAGTATCAAATATAACAATGAACCTAATTGTGTATATACACTACAAAAATTCTGAAAATGTTTCATGAAAGCATGCTGTTTGCCAATTAACTTAATTTCGTGTTCAAAAAGCCTTTTTTAAATTTCAAGATGTGTGAAATTCTTCATGTCAATTATTCTTTCTTACAACTACTCGGTTACTCGGTACTCGGCCGAGTAGTAAAAGGCCGAGTACTCGGTACTCGGCCAAAGTGCTACTCGGTGCAGCACTAAGATATATCTCAAATTCTATTGCGTATGAGCAATGAAAACTTGATATATGAGAAGGCCATTAGGAGACATTATGCTGATTCAATATGAATGCTTATGATCGACAGGTGGCGCTGCTATACGATTCCCGCAATTTCAGGGAAAGCTATATCTCAGGAACTACTGCGCAAAATTGCATATAAATTTATATGTTAATGCACCTTAACCTAAATGAGTGTCTGTCAACTTTTAGTGTTAACCACTCCCCAGGTGGTGCTGCTATATAGCGATTTTTTTTTTCAAATTCGCCATATTAACTCCCTTTTAAATACCCTTTTTTATATAATTAATGTTTTCCGGTCAATAATTGAGCATGCCAAGTTTTGGTAAAAGTTGGTATCTCAAAAGCGGCTCTAACGACTTTCTTGAAGTTTGTTACATAAATTCCTTTTTGATACCCTTTATCATGTATTACAGTCGGCTGCAAAATTATTCGAGCACTAGCCAATAATTCCTATATTAAAAAAGTACACTTAAGACTGTTTTGTTAAATAAATCCTTGTCGAATCATGTTTTTAGACTGACTAAGAACATGACTCGATAAGGATTTATTTAACAAAGCAGTATTAAGTGTACTTTTTTTAGAAAGGGATTATTGCTAGTGCTCGAATAATTTTGCAGCCGACTGTATGTGGTTATTACAGGAAAATTAAGGTTATTCTGATTAGGTCACAGTTTTAGATCTCGGAAATTGGTGTTTAAAAATATAATTCATAATTTTTCTTAATTTTTAACTCGCTAAGGAAACTTGGTTTTATATGTCTTTACACTTCTATCAAGTTTCTCTTACTTGAAAATTCCTAAAAAATGAATATAATATCTCTAAAAAGTTCATATAATGCGTGTAATAGTGGGTAATGGAAGTCTTGTGGTTGTTTCACACTATTCACAGTAGATTTTTTTTTTTTTTTTTATCATGATAAAAGTTTTTTAGACGAATGAAATTTTAGTGTACTCTTTGTCTCTGGTATGTGCAACCTCGAATTTTTAATACAAGGTAGCACAAAAATGCTCTTAATATTGGAAAGTCTGGTAATCTATGATATGTTTATGATATTACATTTTTGTTTAAATATGAATAATCTTGTATCAAAATGTATGTTTGTATGTAAAAAAATCTGGTGTGAAACAACCACACGACTTCCATTACCCACTATTACAGATATTATATGCATTTTTTAGAAATAATGTGATCAGAAGACATAAAATCGGCCTAATGCAGAAGACACCTGACAAATTTTCCATAAGAGACAGCTGATAATATATATATATATAAACATGTGAAACAGAGCCTACATAGTGAGTTAAAAAACAAGAAAAAAGTGATAGAGTTATTTTTTGACACACCAATTTTCGCGATCTAATAAAACTGACCTACCTAATCAGGATGACAATTAATTTTCCTATAATAACCACGTAAACATGAGAAAGGATACCTAAAATGGATTTATGTAACAATTTTCAAGAAAATCATTAGAACCGTTTTTGAGATACCAACTTTTACCGAAACTTAGCATACTCAATTATTGACAGAAAAACAATAATTACATATAAAAGTATACTTAAAAGGGAGTTAATATGGCGAGTTTGAAAAAAAATCCATACAGCCGTTTTTAAAGGAATGTACTTGCGAGACCTGAAATTGAGTTATTTATACTGGGCACCTATCAATTTCTTGAACTAACCAACTATGTCATTCGACAGGACATCTAATATAGAGTCTTTTTGAGATACGGACCTACGGTCCCACTTCCGGTTTTCCAATTTTCACCAAAATTTGGAAAACGCATCTGTACACTTGTCCTGTCTCAATTCCAATGTTTCGTAGTTCTATCATTATTAGTTTCGGAGATATGGTAGCCAGACGATTCCACACATACATACACCCATTGACAAAAACTACTTTTTTTTGACTGATGAGACCTGAAAACGTGTAAATCAGGAAAAACTCGATATCGAATTTTTCGACCGAATATAACGCTTCCATTACTTACAGTAGTAGGGTAATGGAGTAAAAATGCGATTAGCAGATATTAATGTGAATAAAATAAATTGAAGGAAATTTTAACAAGAAATTAATAATTTTAACAGAAGAACAATGATGTTAATTATTATTATTATTTCTAATTCTATTAGTAATACAATTTACTAAGGTATTTACAATCCTTTCAAGAAATATTTTTTCGCAGTTAATTGTAAAATTTTATTTAAAGGTAATTCAATAATATATTTCAATTATTATTATAGAAAACTATGTGACATTGATACAAATTAATACATTGTAGAGAAAATAATTTAAATGTATTAATAATATGGTAATACAAAACATGATAATAATACAAGACACATAATAATAATCATGATGGTAATCAGGCCCTGATTAACGCCAGGGCATGCGGGGCAGTTCAGAGCCCAGTTTTCCCATTTAAGGGCCCGGGGCTGTGATAATAGCGGAGCCCCCCCCCCCCACACACATTTTTCTTTTTCTTTAATATGAATGTTTATCATTAGATAAAATTTTACAATGGTCATGTTAGAATAAGATTCTCATTACATTTAAATAAACTCTGAAACTGTTTGCAAAAAGATTAATTAAAACAGAAAAAAAAAAAAAAAATATTAACAACAAAAGAATCTAACTCACCAACCAAAGGAAAAGTTGTTGCATGAAAAACTTTAATGAATATACTTTGCAGAATAAAAAAATGAAATTGGCTTCTTCCTAGCCTTTGCCGCGCTGAAAATTTCAATTACATCTTTAAAATCCAGGTTGCTTGTTAAATCGTGCTCTGAGCACAGCATAGCCAAACATTGCAGCTCATTCAGCTGCATTTTTGTTCTTCGAAGAGATAGAACTCTCTCTAATTTGGAGTTTACCAATATCAAATTGCGAAGGCGAGAGAGCAGAGTTAAATAAATACGTAATGCAATAAACATATTTGGAAAAATCTCATTTAACTCGTTTTTAAACATATGATCATAGATATGTATCGGTGAATTTTTAATCATATTTATTGAAAATTTATTTTTCCAACTGAGTGAAAATAATGCCTGGACCGGGAGTCAAACCCCGGATCTTTGATTTTCACTCAGTTGGAAAAATAAATTTTCAATAAATATGATTTTTTTTCCCAATCTGTTGATTGTGTGATATTAATAAATGTATTTATTCCTCCCATTGTTTAATGTTGTTTTCCATTACCTGCGGCTTATTCTGTCCAGCTATTTACATGATAGACCAGTTGCTCTGCCTAAAGGTTGTCTGAGTGAGTAATGCCCATTATATTGTCGGCCTAGATAGCTCAATTGGTAGAGCTTTGACCTTGTAAGTCAAAGATTCGGGGTTCGACTCCCGGTCCAGGCATTATTTTCACTCAGATGGAAAAATAAATTTTCAATAAATATGATTTTCTTCCCAATTTGTTGATTGTGTGATATTAATAAATATATTGTTCTCCCCCCCCCCCTCATCTCTTGAATGACTTTTGAAATTTTCAAATTTTAATGCATTTTTAAAAAATATTTAAAATTTATTATTTTTTTTTTAAGTTTAAGTACTAAAAGAAATTTTCAAAAATTTGTCTTTTTAAAATATTTTTACATAACAGTACCAAGGATTTAATTTCTGACTGTAAAAACAGAATTTAAAAAAAAAAAAAAAAAAAAAAAAAAAAAAAAAAACATTTTTTTTCTATTTACTGTTTTTTTCCCCTATCTAGGGCCCCTTGTTCATTGGGCCCGGGGCTGCAGCCCCCTCAGCCCCCCCTTTAACTGGGCTCTGGGGCAGTTGCCCTGGGCCCCCTTCTGGAATGGGTCCCCCCCAACAAGCATAAGCAGAAATTTTGCGACCTAAAGACCTCTTATGTCACTGCAAGGCCCTTCCCCCCAAAATAAGCTTGTGCCGGGACTCGAGGTAGTCTAAGGTCGGGCCCTGATGGTAATAACTATCAACTGAAAAAGAATTTTTAATTGAAAGAAATGTTTATTGTAAACTTTATTCAAGGATATTTAAGCACTTTTCGAAATTATTTATTAGAAAATGTTCACAAAACTGACACGCAAAAAATAAATATATCTATATTAAAGCAATATAAGAAATACTCACACGTAGATATTTTTGGAATGGCTTTTATCCAAGCTTTCTTTATATCATCAACTTGAGGCAATCTGTACAGTTACAATCTTCATCATAATTACTTCTACAGGCATATTGCACCACTTATAAATAAAAAACATAAAATGAAAAATTAGTATATAATAGTGTATATTAGTACTATATAATAAAAACTAGAATGTTGTGGCCACCACATGACTTTTTTCTATATTTTCTCATGCAAATTCACTCAGTAAAAATAATTTATTAAAATCATTTTTTAATAAAATGATCTTCCATGAAAATGCAATACGATTTCCTTATTAGAGAAGTAGTATAACACTAAATATCCAAAAAAAGTTCATTATTGTTCTCGATATAACATTAAAAAAAAAAAAAAATGTTAAAAATGAAAAAAAAAAAAAAAAAAAAAAAAAAAATCGATAACTTTATTTTAAATTATCGCAAATCGATTGTTCAACCATTCATTTTAAAAGTATTGGCGAGCTCTTTTGAAAGATACCCATCATGAAAATTTATTCTCCTCGAGAGGTGAATTTCCCCCCAGGGGGGAGGTGATGCTCCCACATATACAATTTTTTTCCCAGTTGACTATCTCTATAATAAATAGTTCTTGTAAATTTCATGATTATTAAAAAATAATTCTCTTTATGCACATATACAAAATTTTGTCTTATACCACCATGTTAAAAATTTAGAAAAAATGGCAACGCAACCTGTCGAGACAATTTTTACCATAAGTTGATAGGCACTTATTTATGTCACACACACACAGATAGACATTTTCTAAAAATGGTCAAATCGTCTTCTACACCTCTCAAAACGTTTAAATCCATCAAAAAGCGGACGTCAAAAATTTTTACGAATCCAATACTTTCTTCTATTGAATATAAAAGAAAGTAAAAATAAAATGAAAAATTAGTAAATAAAATAATATTTTATGACTTCTAAGCTGCATTTATTTATTAGCTATTGTTTTAAAGTAATATTTACAGAATATTAAAACAACGTGTTAAATTATAATGTGACATTCGCATGCATAATTAAATATACCTAAATGTAAACACTTTTAAAATATTAATCGCAATAAGTTGAATATTAAAGTATAAATTATTACTTTCTTCTATATGTATATATAGAGAAAGTATTGGATTCGTGAAAATTTTCGAACTCCAGTTTTCGATGGATTTACACGTTTTCGGATGTCCTGAACACGATTCGACTGTTTATAGAAAATGTCTGTCTGTGTGTGTGTATCAGAAATTTTGTGAACGCTGTATCTCACGAACCAATGAACGAAATTTAACCAAACTTGGTATTTAGTTAGACCCTGACATAAACTGTTGCTGATTCGATGTGGGGATCAATCGCTCAATAGGTGGTGCTGTGATCGCATTTTTTCTAAATTTGTAACCCTTGTTTTTATTTAACATGGCAGTATAGGACAAAATTTGGTATAAATGTACATAATGAGAATTATTTTAATCGTGTGGTTGTAAAATTAATATGAGTTATTGATAATAGTAGTAGTTAACTAGGAAACTACTATTGACTAAATTTTGTGTAAAACTATATAGATTATAGAAGAAAGTCATGTGGTGGCCACATCATACTAGTTTTTATACATAGATATAGTAATAAGACATAGATTAATCAGCGAGAGGGAAAAGTGATACCTTTTTTTTTCGGGAAAAGTCACTCTAATAGCTGCCTTTCCCCGAGTAAATCACACACAGGGTGTACACACGGATAATTTTGTAAATAAAAGTTATGAATAATTTATTTACTAAAGGTAAATGAAAAACTCCAGATACAGTTTCAAATTCATTTTTCTTTTTATTCTTTTTTTCAATACTCTCTAATGGCTGATTTTAGAACTTTTTTTCGGCATCAAAATTTTTTGCTCGATAACATGGGGATCATACATCTATATATATTACTATATCTATGTTTTTACATATCATCTTGCACAACTTTTTGAAGAAACGTTCATGAAATAAAAGCCAAATCTTAAAATTATATTCTCACTTTAGCATATTTAAATACAGAGGGGCGGTACTAACAATCTGCCGGATTTGGTTGGCAGCTCTGTAAATATAATTATGAATTAACATACGTAAAAATGCATGTTATGTTCTATATATATATATATATATATATATATATATATACATATATATATATATATATATATATATATATATATATATTTATGGCTTTTTCTTTATACAGACATGGTGCAAGCTTACAGAAAAAAAGGCGAAACTTTTCACGACCCCCCCCCCCCTCTCAAAAGTGGTATCAGGCAACTGACACAATATAAATTTTTCAATAATAAAAATAATGATAAATCTGATTGCATACATGTACACACAATAAACAAAATCAGAACAATAAATCTTATATTGAATATCATATTAATTATAATTAAAATAGTTGTAAGTGCTTAAAAAAACAGACCAAAATTATTACATATACTTGAAAATAAGTTGTTTCTATAGAAGCATTGTTTGCTGGGGCAATTGATTAGTAAAATAATGTAGTTCAAGTTCATTAGGAAGATGCAGTTGAAGTGCTATTTCTTTTTTATTTTCTCCAAGTTTGAATTTGAGATTTCTTGAAAACCAATCACATAGAAATTACTAATAATATATTGCACATATTCAGGCTGACCCCCCCTCCCCCTACACACGTCCAAAAAGTTTTAATGCGGATTTGCATTGATCCCAAGAATAATAATTTTCAAGCTTAAAAAGGTTGAATTCAGCCTTAAGAGGCCTCTCCACTTATCGTTCTCAGAAGCCAGAGCCAATGTTATCCTATGGAGAATTTCGCCCCATTATAACTTATTAGCTAATATATATTTTTAAATTCAGTTTTCACATTCAGAAACAACTATTAAACAGTTTATCGCTTTCTAAAAATTATTATTTTTAGTTCCCCATCATACTATAGGTATGGGGAACTTAGGTAATCGTGAAAAATTTCGACCTCGGTTTTTTGACTTTTCTACACGTTTTCAGGTGTGAGGAATCCGAAAATGACAAAATTTCTATGGTGTCTGTCTGTAGGGTGTCTGTTAGTCTGTTAGTGTGTTAGTGGGTCAGTCCGTTAGTTTGTTAGTCTGTGTACACGATATCTCAAGAACAAATTGTCGCAGAGAGGTCAGATCAGTTTTAAAATATTACTTTCGACACTGGCAAGAACCCTATTCATTTGCAACATTCGATTTTAAAAACTTCGTAAGTTATTCGAAATTTACGATTTTCTTAACATGGGAGAATAGGACAAAAAATCACTTAAACGTGCATTAAATGAAAACTTTTTATTGTTAAAATATCAGACCAGTTTTAAAATATCAGTTTTGATGCCGGAATGAACATCAGTAACTATAAATATGCTACTTTGAAAATTTCGCAAGTTACTGGAAATTTACGAATTTCTTAACATGGCAGTATAGGGGAAAATTTCACATAAACGTCAATTTTGAGAGATATTTTCATCGTAAAGATGTCAGACTACTTTTGAAACATTATTTAGGACACTGGCATGAATATTAATGACTATGAATTTTCCAATGTAAAGATTTCGTAAGTTATTGGAAATTTACGAATTTCTTAACATGGCTGAATAAGAGCAAAATTTCACATAAACGTCAATCTTGAGGGATATTTTCATCGTAAAGATGTCAAACCACTTTCGAAATAATATTTAGGATACTGGCATGGATATCATAGACTATGATTTTTCCAATTTAAAAAATTCGTAAGTTATTTGGAATTTACGATTTATTTAACATGTCAGAATAAAGCAAAATTGAGCATAAACTTCCATTTTGAGGATCCTAAATACGTTAGACAACTTCAAAATTACGTTTATGATATTTGTTTGAACATGATTGAATACAAATATTCTAATAGGAAAATTTCGTAAATTATTCGTAATTTACGATTTTATCAACATAGCGAAATTGCAAATTTTTCATATAAATATGAGTTTGAGGATTATTGCATTGGAAATAGTAGCATGAAAACTAAACAACGAAATTGACCCTGATAAAATAAATTAATAGATTAGAATAAGATAAATATATCGAAATGAACGGTGGATAGCCTATTATGCGGGGATTTCATTCTGTCACTGTATGAAGCTTTGGTCAAATTCATTTCTTTTAACATTATTGCCGAAGCGTCAGTGGAGGCCCTCTGTTGAGACTCAAAACGGTTTTGGGCTGTGTCTGTCTGTCGCGCGATAGCGGCCGCCAAAAAAGCGCTATTTACTTGAAATTTGGTACACATGTTCATGAGCCCCACGAAATCAGCTGTATAGTTTTTGGTATGTATTCCATTTGTAGTTCGTATACAGGGACACGCCAAAGTTTTTTTTTATCATTACGGCCTATGGGAGAAATTTATATGTATCACGATAGCGGCCACAAAAATCACGCTATTGACTTGCAATTTGGTACACGTGTTCATGTGCCCCGCGAAATCTGCTGTATAGTTTTGGGTGTGTATTCCATTTGTAATTTGTGTACAGGGACACGCCAAAGTTTTTCTTATCATTACGGCCTATGGGAGGAATTTGTATGTACCGCGATAGCGGCCACAAAAATCAAGCTATTGACTTCCAATTTTTGCCGAAATGTGAATGGAGGCCCTCTGTTGAGACTCAAAAGGATTTTGGATTCCGTCTGTCTGTCTGTCTGTCATGCGATAGCGGCCGCAAAAAACACGCTATTGACTTGAAATTTTGTACACATGTTCATGATGCCCACGAAATTAGCTGTATAGTTTTCGGTGTGCATTCCATTTGTAAGTTCGTGTACAGGGACACGCCAAAGTTTTTTTTTTACCATTATGGCCTATGGGAAGAATTTGTATGTACCGCGATAGCGGCCCCCAAAATAACGCTATTGACTTGCAATTTGGTACACATATTCATGAGCCCATTGAGCAAGCATTTGACGAAACTGATATAAATCTGAGACTGCCCGCCTTGGCGAAAATAATGCTCCTTTTATACTTTTCTATCGAAAACAGACTGTTCTGGAAAATTCTCGTATCACATCAGCCAATGAGATTAGAGCTTCCATATTTGGTATATACCTAATAAGGATTTTCTCGCCAAGATCGCCAAAAAAAATCGCCAAGGAGGGAAATAGTCGCTAAATTTGGCGCCAAATTTATTTCTTCCCTTATAGGAGCTTTTTAATGCGTTTTTAAAGGAAAATTTGGCTATTTTAACGCTAAAACGACTATAAAGGCACAAAATTAGCATTTTATCAACTTACTAAACCTCTTTGAAAGAATTTATACAAAAATAAATGCAATTATTTACAATTTCGTAACACTTTATATCATATACAAATAGGTATACAAAGAGAGATACAACGGGGGGTTGAGGGGGGCTGCCGCCCCCCTCAGGAATGTATTTGATTTTGGTAATAAGTCGATCGAATCAATATATACTATTATATAATAAGGAATAAATAAAAATGACCTATTGAATAATGTCTGATGCAAATAGGACGTTGAGGCTCCTGATCTGCAGATCCACTAGTAATATGTCTCGCACTAGAAATTTCTGAGAACATGAATATGATGGGGAACTGAGCAGAGTCCACCTATGCCAACTAGTTTATTTTTATATTTTATTTTGAGGTTGTAAAATACGAATTTTTGCAACGTGAAATTTTTCGCTTTTGAGCTTAGAAATGAAATCTTAAAAAAAAAAAAAAATCAATTTTTAGAAAGCGATAAATTGTTTAATAGTTGTGAATTTTCGGAAAGTAAAAACGGAATTTAAAAATATGTATTAGTTAACGAATTATAATGGGACAAAATTTCCCATAGAATGCCATTGGCTTCGGCTTTCGGAGACGATAGGTAGAGTCCCTTTAAGGCTGAAACGTAACATGTCTGTTTATATTATAAGCTAGTTTACTAATTTTTACTTGCGAATTTTTAAAAATAAATTCAAGCAGAATATGCGATTACAATCAAAACATTTAAAATAAATAAAAAGCTTTATATACAAATAAAGTGAAATTACTAAAATATGCTTAATATCACGAGTAAAGATATTTTGGTTCCATTTCATACATTTATTTGACTACAGATAAAAGTATAATAAACTATCATTAACGTTACATTATCAGTATTGATGTTATGTACAGATTATTCTAATATTAATACCTTATAAAAATATTCAGAACTCACCCTTATATTTTCTTGAATTACTTCATAACCTTTGACTTTCATAGACGCAGCCGACGAATCTATTATTTGTCGCTGTCGCACGTCGCACGAGGTACGACGGGAAGAGAAGAGAAGTGCATGCATGTAATGCAATGGCTTTTCTTCTCGTGTTTACACGCATGTCCATGAAGAAACCAATCGCCTGCTAAGCTGACGTCATCAGATTTTTTAGAATCCGAGGCTCACTCTTTCGTTGGCAACGACCGAACCTGATAAAAAAAATTTCATCAACCCGGAAACCGACCCGAACCCGCAATAGAGAATTTTTGCGACCCGAACCCGCTTTCTTTACACCCGTACCTGACTTTTCATACCCGAACCCGACTCGGAAAACGAAAACTAAATGAACATTACTTATTCATCTAAAAATCATGCAAAACAAGGTAACGTCATATAACATCATCTATATATATAAAAGAACACTTCCTGAGTGAGTTAGTGAGTGAGGGGGTGATCTATCAACGCCCAGACCAAACCCCTGGACCTAGAAGCATGAAATTTTGTGACAATGTTCTTTCTATGACGTAGGCATCCACTAAGAAGCGATTTTACAAAATTCGCCCCCCAAGGGGGGGAGGGGTGGGGCAAAACGTGATTTCACAAAATCCTTCATATCTCAAACAAAAAAACAGATATCCGCAAAATTTTTGCTTTAAAATATAGCTAATACAAATGTCAAAAAACCAATTTCTGGAATTTTCAAAATTCGGTCCCCAAGGGGGGCGGGGGGGCAAAACGTGATTTCACATGCGTAAAAACGTGATTTCGCATAATCCTATATATCTCAAACAAAAAAATAGATATGCGTGAAGATTTTGCTCTAAAATATAGCTGATGCAAATATCTAAAAACCAATTTCTGGAATTTTAGAAATTCAGCCCCCAGGTGGGGCAGCAGGGGGGGGGGGAGAGGGGGGGCAAAAAATAAAAAGAGAGTTAGATCGTTCAAAATTGGTATATAGAGGTTTTCAATACCTACAAATCGATTTCGGATATTTTCGAATTTGTAAAATTATTAGGAGGGGCGGGAAGGGGGGCGGCAAGGGGGGGGCTATGGGGCAAAAACAAATAGAAATACAGTTAGGCCGTTCAAAATTGGTACAGTTAGGTTTTAGAGGCCTGCAAGTCGAATGGGGATATTTTCGAAAGTGTAAAGTTATTAGGAGGGCCGGGAAAGGGGGAGGGGAGAGGGGGGGCAAAAAAATAAAAATAGAGTTAGATCGTTCAAAATTGGTATATAGATGTTTTCGATACTTACAAATCGATTGCGGATACTTTTGAATTTTTAAAATTATTAGGTGGGGCGGGAAGGGGGGGCTATGGTCAAAAACAAATAGAAATACAGTTAGGCTGTTCAAAATCGGTACAGATAGATTTTAGAGGCCTGCAAGTCGAATGGGGATTTTTTCGAAAGTGTAAAGTTATTAGGAGGGCCGGGAAGGGGGGGCAGAGGGGCAAAAAAAAAAGAAAATAGAGTTAGATCATTCAAAATTGGTACATAGAGGTTTCCAATACCTACAAATCGATTGCGGATATTTTCGAATTTTTAAAATTATTGGGAGGGGGGGGGAGTAGAGCGGTAAAAAAATAAAAATAGAGATATATCGTTTAAAACTGGTGCATAGAGGTTTTTGATACTTACAAATCGATTGCGGATATTTTCAAATTTGTAAAATTATTAGGATAGACAGGAGGGGGGGGGGCGAAGTGGGAAAATAATAGAAATAAAGTTAGAGCATTTTGGGAATTTTTTCCGAAGGCAGTGAGAACCCGGTGCGACATTTTTCCTACTCAGATTTTGTTTCTCTTTTTTTTCATGTGATAAAAATTAATGCAATTTTGAGAATTCATTATAGTGATTCATTTAAAAATAGGGACCAGCGAAGCGGGCGTTGCCTGCTAGTATAAAATAAAGTAAATTTCCATTGTCACACAGTCGGTAAATTATTTAAAAATCTGGCGTGAAACAATACGACTTCCATCGCCCTCTATTACACGTATTATATACACTTTTAACTTTTTGGAGATAATGTGATCAGAAGACACAGAATTGAGCTAATGAAATAGATAACTAAAAATTTTTCCAGTAACAGAAAGTTAATACACGTTTTCGGTAAACGCATGAAAACATAAAGACATAAAATAGAGTTTACATAGCAAGCGGGGAAAAAAAGTATTTTTTTTTTTTTTCTATACACTAATTTTCGAGATCTAAAACTGATCTATCTGATCAGGATGGCTATTAATTTTCCTGTAATAACCACGTAAAACATGAGAAAGAATATTTAAAATGGGTTTATGTAACAATTTTCAAGAAAGTCGTTAGAACCGATTTTGAGACACCGATTTTTTCAAAATTTGGCCTATTTAGTTGTTGACCGCAAAACAACAATTACATACAAAAAGGTATTTAAACGAGGGTTAATATGGCAAGTTTGAAAAAAAAAAAAAAAAAAAAATCCATACAGCCGTTTTGAAAGGAATTCACTCGCAGTACCTGAAATTCTGCTATTTATGCAGAATTCCTATCAATTTTCCTGAACTAACCATATCATTCGAGAGAACATCTAATAGAATATTTATACAGCAACTTGGAAGAATATCGTTAGAGCCGTTTTTTGAGATGTGGACCACCGCACTTTAGAATAAAAAAAAACGAGGAAAGAATGGCTAAAAATCCATAGAAAAAGCATGGGATGAAAACGAAAAAAACTCAGAATGTCAAGTATGGAAAAAAAAAGCCTATACCGGAAGAAATAATACGGCAAAACTGACTAGAAAAAGACATTGACCGAGGGGAGGGTGGGTTGGGGCATTAAAGCTATAGTCGGGGGTTTAATACGACTCGCCTAGAATGTGGCTCGGCAGTGGCCTTTTATCACTTCCGATTTCTGATGTCCCACTTCCGCTTTTCCAATTTTCACCAAAATTTGGAAAATTCATCTGTACACACCAGTTCTGTCTTAATTCTGAAGTTCCATAGCTGAATCTTTATAAGTTTCGGAAATATGATAGTCAGAAGATTCCCCGCACACATACACACAGTCTGACAAATTGCCAAAAACCATCTTTTTGGACTCAGGAGACCTTAAAACATGTAAATCAGGTGAAATCTCGATATCGAATTTTTGGACCGAATACAATACTTCCATTACCTACGGTTAGTCGGGAAATGGAAATAAAAAAATTCAAAATGTAATTACTTATTGTATAAAGTTAAAAAAAAAAAAAAAAAAATATCTGAAAAAGGGATTAATAATAATGTTTAACCATTTATGCGAGTTGTGGAATTCAAGAACACAAAAATATGCATCAAGTTCAGTATTAGTAGTTCATTGTTTAATTCTTATATTCTTAAAAAAATTAATACATCAATAAAAATAAAATAAAGTAAAAAGTGTATATTTATTTATTGCTTTCGTTCGATGTGAATGTTTACTTTACTGTAATGTAAAAATCTAGATAGCACGGATATGATTCATAGATAACATTTGCTTTCCCACGGATCACTTTAAATTCAAATGGTCAGCAAATTACATTCCTCCAGTTGCAATTAATGCATTGTTTATTTGTTCTAGAGTAAACGATAAAGAATATTATCTGCCTTGATGAAATCTGCTTCCTAAATGTCTTCATTTTACATTACTTTTTACTTTCATCTATATTCAATTGAAGAAAGTATTGGATTCGTAAAAATTTTCGACTTCCGTTTTACGATGTATTTAGACATTTTCAGAGATCCAGAACACGATTTGACCATTCCTAGTATGTGTGCGTGACAGAGACAAAAATTTTGTGGCGACTGTATCTCAGGAACTACTGCAAAGAACTGCATATAAATTTGCATGCAGATGTACCTTGACCTATATTAGCACCAATCAACTTTTGGTGCCAATTGTTCAACAGGTGGCACTGCTAACAGTTTTTTCCCCAGTTTCAGGGAAGGTAATAGCTCAAGAACTACCGCGCAAAGTTGCATATAAACTTATGAGGATGCACCTTGTTTTTAATTAGTGACTGTCAACTTTTGGTGTCAATTTCTCAACAGGTGGCGCTGATATACCGCGATTTTCAAAATTTCAGGGAAGACTTTACCTCAGGAACTACTGCACGAATTTGCATATAAATTTATATGCAGATGCACTGAAACATAATTTAGTGCTTACCATATTTTGTTGTTAATTGCTCAACAGGTGGCGCTACTATACAACAATTTTCCCAATTTAAGGGAAGGCTATATCTCGGGAACTACTACACAGAATTGCTTATAAATTTATGAGTAGATGCAACTCGTCATAAATTAGTGTTTAACTAACAACTTTTGATGCCAATATCTCAGCAGTTGGCTCTGCTATAGTCGATTTCCGCAATTTCAGGGAAGGCTATATCTCAGGTTTTATTGTTTATAATCAAACAAAACTGGCATGTAAGAAGGCCATTATATGACATTATGCTGATTTAATTTGGATGCATATCAGCCTATAAGTGACGCTGCTATACTGCATATTTCCCTAAGAATGGGATGGCTATATCTCATCTTCTATGGCATATAACTGTACGGAACTTGATATATGAGGAAAAAATTATAAATACGCAATTTTTAAGACTTTACTTATCAAGAATTAAACTTTCTTTTCTAATATTTACTGCTAGTTTTTTCTAAAATGAAAATCATCTGCATTTACTATGGTAGATAATTTTAATAAAAACGAGTTTTAATAAAATATTTTTACTGAGTGAATTTCTATAGGAAAATATAGAAGAAAGTCTTGTGATGGCCACAATATACCAGTTTTGAAATGAAGTTTCAACAAGTATTTCCTCTATATTTTCTGCATATACAAGTATAAATGGAAAAAAAAAATTTCAAAATTTCGTTCACATAAAAGCGAAAATTTAAATTCACTAAAAATAAAGATATATATATAATAGTATGTTGTTGCTACCAAAAGACTTTCTTCTATTTTTTCTAATACAAATTCACTCGGTACAAATAATTTATTAAAACTATTATTCATTAAAATTAACTACCATAATGATGAATGCAGACGATTTTTATCTTAAAACTTACACAAAATTTATAAAAAAAGACAATTTTATAATTTATAAATATTATATTATAAAATGCGTTTTCATAAAGACTATCTCAACTATCTCTCAAATTTTGTGCAATTACACAACATAGAAGTCGAGATATAGCTTTCCCGTTCTGGGGGAAAAAGGCAGTAAAGCAGCGCCACCTATTGGTCGATATGCATCCAAATTGAATCAGCATAATGTTTCATAATTGTCTTTTCACATACTAAATTTTTTTCATTATGCGTAATAGAACCTGAGATATCCCTTTCTCTTAAACTGTGGAAATCGCTGTATAGCAACGTCACCTGTTGAGTTTTTGGCACCAAAAGTGAACAGACAATAATTTATGTCAAGATGCATCCACATATAAATTCATGTGCAAACTTGTTCAGTAATTTTTGAGATATACAGTTTTCTCTTAAATTGTGGAAATCGCTGTATAGCAAAGCCATCTGTTGAGCGATGGACACCAAAAGTCGATACGCATTAATTTTAATCAAAGTGCATTTACGTATAAATTTTTATGCAATTATGGGCAGTAGTTCCAGATATACAGTTGCCACAAAATTTTCGTCACACACACACAGAGACAGACTGATATTTTCTAAAAATAATCAAATCTAGTTCTGGAGTTCTCAAAGTGTGTAAATCTATCAAAATCCGAAAGTCGAAAATTTTTACGAATCGAATACTTTCTTCTATTGAATATAGAAGAAAGTTAAAGAAAAAAAAAGGGAATTGTGAATTTTTTTTAATTTCTAGAACGTAAATGCGAGTTTATACAGTGAAAGAGATTTAGGATTTTCTAATTTTTGCACAGTTTGTACAAAAGATACGTATTAGTTTCGTTAAAGAAAAGAAAACGGATCCAGATATGAATACGGATCTATTTTTCTGGTGGATATCCGCGGATACGGATACGAATATATACGGAGCTCCGATACACAGTATGTTTAAATCTGTTTTATAGTTATAAATATGCCTACAACATTATGTTTAAAATTATAAGAAATATTTTGAAAGATGTTCTCAAGTCGATCAGACTTGTTGAAAACTAAACCTGAACGCGACCAGCAAGAGAAATAATTTTGTCAACCCGACCCGACGGGTAAAATCGTGTTACCCGACCCGATGCAGGACTCTAGTCTAAGTGAGCCCTCCTCTTAAACCTCATATCTTGAAACCCAATTTCAGTTTCAGACGAACAACTGACTCGAAAATTCTGTTTTCATTCCCATGCGGGACAGTCAGTTACGTGATCAAAGCCACCCGAGTGGCTTGGGAGGGGAGGGGGGGGGGTGCCATACAGCTACGGGGAGGAGTGGTTAGAAGGTTCTAGATTGAAATAACTACTTTGGAACTGTAACAGTTTGCTTCATCCGATAATAAAATAAGTTTAAGAATTGAGAACAAGTTTTCGGAACAAGAATTTGGAATTAGTGAAACATTTAGAAAATTAATTAATTAAAAATTAATTAGGGAGCTGTCGGTGGATTAGTGGGAGATAGAATCATTTAAGTGTGTAAAATGAGGCTTTAATTTTAATGGAGCTTTTAATTATATTACATATATATATATATATATATATATATATATATATATATAAATAAGTAATCAGAAAACATATAATATATATAATCATATTAATTTCACTTCTAAAATAATTTGTTGAAAAGCATAATGCGATGTAATAATTACGAAGTGAAAACTTCTTTAGGTGCAATTTACACATTAATTTATTCAGAGTGAATCCTTTTGGCCCTATGTTAAAATAACTTTACTCGTTTTATGAAGTCGTGCATATTAATGCAACAAAACACGTAAATTGATTTTATTCTAAGCTAAGTAAACAAATCTCTATTGCGAAGTTCAGATGAAGGTCTTCCAAATCCAGAAAAATGATTTTAAAGGATGAAGTCATTTTAAATTGACTAGAGTGGATAGGGTTTTACGGTTATTCCTCATTAAAAGTTATATTAAAATGATGTGTAGAACTGGATGTTCATATACAGGAACGAAAAATAATTCCTATACATTGTAGTCTATGTGCAGAATTTCTAAGAGTACATTATTAACCTCATTTTGTTTATTTGAATTAAAGATAATAAAATTAACTTATGCTTTTGAGTTGCACAAAAGCTTGTCTTCTGTATAAAATTGGAGGTATAGCATTAGTGTTTTGTGTGCAGGGTTACTCGAAGAATTCAGATGCATTACGGGCTACGAATGATAAGCTTGAAAATGCATATTTAATTGTATTACGTCATTTATATATATATATATATATATATATATATATATTATTATTATTATTATTTTCAGTGCTTTGTACAGTATATATACAATATACAGGACCACGTGCAAGGCTTAGTTAGAAAAAGTCAAATCCATTATTTTCTATTGGATATAATCGATAGGGATATTTTTTAAATTATATGCATTACTATACAAATGTACACTTCAGTTATCTCAAAAATAAGCACTTATTTATCTATTTATTTTAAATTTGTGAGTGTTGGAAAGACCCTAAAGTAATTCTAAGAACAGAAACAAAAATCAAATTCGAACTACACCGAAACTAAACCTTGACCAACACTTCTTTCCCAGTGAAACAAAGAATTCACTGGTTTAAACATTCTTCTTTTCATCATTATCACATACATTTATCTCCCATATACATGTTCATGAAAGCTCAGAGTATGTTGATGTTGGGTATTTAGGCCGATTGACTTTTCGAGGATCCTAGGCCTATTGATTGGGTAATTGAACCCGGGTCTTAGGCCTGATGGGAGTACCCTCCATGAGGGGGGGGGGGTCATTCTAAGTTGTCTTAACCCGTATTTACGCGAGTTTCAGAGAAAGCCACAGAAAACTTCGAATGGCTAAGTCGATAAGCACGATATAGGATTGAATCCGGCACTCCCCTTATACCAACTTTGAGCGCAAAACCGCTCGGCCATTGGTGTGTGTGGGGGGGGGGAGGGGGGTCTTAGGGTCTAATAAAAAAACAAAACGTGTACCATTGTTTCCAAAAAATTAGATGTTTCTAAATCTATGTTCGTATGTCCCTAACATGATGAAGCTGACGAAAATAGTCTCAAAAGCCCCACAGTTAGCAATACTTTAAAGATTATACAATAAAATTTTCCTAAGAGGGCCATACACCGTGGTATATGAAATTAGCCTTTTAGAGAGGTGGCCTTTTAATAGAGGTTATTCAGAAAATTTAACTCTGACAACAAAGTGATATTCAATTTTACATAATCTGTCTATATATGTAATGCCAAAAGAAGCATAGAAAGAGCTTTTACTAATTAATTATCAAATTAATTAAAGTTTAATAAAAAAATAACTATGTACAAATATTTACATTAATGACCACATAGGTACAAAAAACATATTATAAATCCACTAAGGATTCTATATCATCAAAGAATCTATTTTCTATAATAATAAAAAGAAAGGTTTGTCTGTCTGTCTGTTCTTCTATACGTTCAGCCCCTGCCCCTATTGAACGCAGAAGTACAAAAATTGACATACGGATGCTCTAGAGCCTTTCCAAGGTCCTCCTCAAAAGATAATTTAAAAATTTTAATTAGTTGTGGAGATATTAATTAAAATGTCGACTCATGTCTAATCAGAAAGCGATCTCAATGACTGAGAATTCACCGTGATTGCATAAAAATAGATATATTAACGGAGTTAAAAGCAGAAAAAGTGGAAATTAAATTAGAAATATTAGTCTAATCGTTACGAATTTGGTACCAAATGAAAGGGATAATTTTTCTGAATCTAAGAGTGCAAGCGGCTTATCGGTACAACAGTTAGATTTTTTTTTTAAATTAACTAAAGTATGAATTTTTTGTGGCAACATCATTTCAAATGCCAGACTACTGTCTGAGATGAAAAAAGGAAATGATTGTAACCAATTAAGATGTCATGTGTTTTATAGTGGGGGGAAAGGGGGGGGGGAATTGCAATTTTCAATTTTTTTCAAATTTTCATTCACGTTACATTTGAATTAATATTCGGCCTAGACAGAATATTATAAAGCTACTGTTCAATTTTCCTGAAATTATGTGAATAAACAAAAAAGTTACATTTTTATTGAGAATTATATTTATCACGACTCATGTGACCAAAATACAATGTAAGATTAAGTTTTGTTTAATATTTTGCAGTATTTTAAATTGAAATATGCCGTTGAAATTTCGTAATATTTGGTTTTAACGGCCAATAATCCGATTGTGAATATTTTTGAAAGTGTAGAATTATTAGGAAGGGCTTGAGGAAGGGGGGGGGCAGAAAAAAAGAATTACAGCGTTTGAAATTGGTATTATTAGGTTTTAAGGCAAGATAAATCAATTGCAGATATTTTCAAGCGTAAAATTATTAGAAGGGGCGGAAAGGGGGGGGAGGGCAAAAATGTATAAAAGGAACGGTTGTTTCGGAGAAAACGACGGAAAACCCAGAACGCTTTTATTCTTTTATATTTTGCAGAGTTTCGAATTCTGATACTCCGTTCACATTTCATACTATGGATTTTTAACAGTATTTAGTCCGGAATTACGCAAGTTTCGGAGAAAACCACGAAAAAGTCAGACATAAATCGTTTTATAATAGTGTTTATATCATTTTTGTATTTCAGCTTCTAATTAGCATAATTTCAAAAGTAATATGTCATTTTAAAACTTATATGAATTGAATTTCAAGAGTAGACGCCACAAATCTCTGTCGCCTTCCATTAACCGACTACCGTAGGTAATGGAATTCGAGATTTCACGTGATTTACGTGTTTTAAGGTGTCCTGATTAGGTTTTCTTTTCTATCTCAACTAATAATTAAAATAACTTTATAAGTAATACATTATTTAAAAGTTTTGTTGATTTGGAATTGAACAGTAGATTACAGAAATTTCTACCGCCAGATGGCGCAGTAATATTTTAAAATTTCAATATTTTAAATTCTAATTATGATTAAATTATTTTTAATACATCATTCGAAAGATATTTTAAAGTACTTTTATATTATCTAAAGTGGAATTCGAGTTTTCACCCGATTTACACGTTTTGAGGTGTTCTGCTCAGGTTTTCTTTTGTATCTCAGCTACTAATTAAAATAATTTTATAAGTAATACATCATTTGAAAGCTTTGTTGATTTGGAATCGAACAGTAGATTGCAGAAATTTCTACCGTCAGATGGCGCTGTAATATTTTAAAATTTCAATATTTCAAATTCGAATTCTGATTAAAGTGTTTTTAATACATCATTCGAAAGATATTTTAAAGTTCTTTTATATTATCGAAAGGGGAATTCGAGATTTCACCTGATTTACACGTTTTAAGGTGTCTTGATTAGGTTTCCTTTTGCATCTCAGCTAATTGAGTTAGACCTTTCAAAATTGGTATATGTAGGTTAATTAGGAGGGGCTGGAAGGGCGGGGAAGGAATAGGCGCGCGCGGCGCGCAAGGGATGCGATGCCGAAGGCAGTGGGGACCCGGTCCGACTTTTTATGAAATGAGAAATGATTTTTTAATTTTTTTTTCCTTAAGAATAGCAGTTTGATTTCAGAAGGAATATGAGCGTGCAGCGCACGTATATCTTCACACGTGTGCGCATGGGTCTGCTCTGCCGAAGGCAGTGGGGATCCAATGCGAGTTTTCACCCGATGATTAATGATTTTTTTTTTAATTCCTTTTCTTAAGAATGAAAGTTTGTGAGTAATAACATGGAATTTTGAGAAATCATAAGGATGGTGAAGGAATACGCACGCGCAGCGCACGGATCTACGCTGCCGAAAGCAGTGGGTACCCAGTGTGAGGTTTTATCCGATCACAAATGATTTTTTTTCTTTTTTTAAGAGTGATGTCAATGAGTAATAATATTCAATTTTGAGAACTCATTGATTAGATTGGTTCATTTAAAAATACTGACCCACTAGCGGGCGAATGCAGGGGGACCCGGTGTAAATTTTTACCCGATCAGAAATGATTTTTTTTTCTTTTTCTTTTTTTTTTTTTAATTTTTTTTTTAAAGATTAAAAGTTTATGAGTAATAACATGTAATTTTGAGAAATCATAAAGGTGGTGAAGTAATACACGCGCGCATCGCTCATATATATGCATTCGTTTGCGCGCATCGCGCATGGGCCTACGCTGCCGAAGGTGGCATTTTCCCCGATCAGAATTTTTTTCTCTTTTTTTATCATATGATAAAAATTAATGCAATTTTGAGAATTCATTAATTACAGTGTTTCATTTAAAAATAGTGACCAGCGAAGCGGGCGTAGCCTGCTATTTTATAATAAAGAGCACATAATAATAATAAAAAAAACAGTTCTCTGATTCATCCTGGCGACAGATTTCCGTCTACTACATGATGCAATCTCTTTCGATGTTTCGATTGTACTTCAGTATAGATTTTTTTTCATCTTTTTTTTTCTTCTACATATTAGTTTTAAAATATTTTAATGTTAGTTTCCTTGAACTTTGTGTGATTTTTAAAAAGATTTTTTTTTTTTTTTTTTTAAATACATTGGAACAAATTTTGCCGCTTAGTGTCATTTCTCAGTGGAAAGATATTTCTATTTAAGTTTTCGTGCAGGGAATACAGATTTCAGTCTTTTTAATTTTAGTTGGGGTAAAAAATTAAATGTCTGTTTTCAAAAAAAAAAAAAAAAAAAAAAAACCCTCTTTTTCTATCTGTTATTAAAAATTGCCGAGCTCCTTTGCTATAGTTTCATGTTATACTTAGATTATTTATTAGATTTAAAAATACAAAAACTGGAATTAGCATGACACAAAGTTCTTATAAAAAATATGCGTTTCCCAAATAACTTTAAGCGTAATTTTCTTTTTCAGAATTAATGAAACTGACACTATCCCGCGAAATTCGATGGGTTTATTTTTCGATTTCGTTTGACTAACTCAAGTTGTCAGAAGGAGACAAAAAATAAATAAACAAATAAAAAAAAAAAATTAAAGAAAAAAAAATAATAATGCTGAGCTTTTGGACTAGCCAAACAAATCTTCTTAGTCAATTGACAAAATAGGAATAATTTATTTTTATTCTCTCATCTGACTAACCGGTCAAATTTGAGGAAAATGAAAACTGTACCTGGGAAATTAGTCATCTGACAAGTTTTAGAGCCAAAACGGATCATCAGACGAAACACATTAAAGATACATGGTAAAATAAAACGACCTTTGTGTCTCATGACTAAATGGGATTGTCAGGTAGTGTTTTGATTGTTTAAAATTTTGCGTAATTTTGGGCAAATTTGTCAATGTACTTGACAAACGTTTAGTGTCACAAAGATGGCACGTCTCTTGACAAGTTTCGATTTTTCATTTTTCTGTGTGTAGAGATGTATAAAAACAAAAATGCATCATGAATTACATCATAAAACGTTAAATTTTTTATTATATAATTGTTATATGAGCAGCATTTTCATTTAATACAAGTAAATTCTGCTTCAGATATCATTATATTCTCTTATAAAAGAGGTTTTATACTGTAAATAATTCAGAAAAAAATTGTAGCTGCATTGATTCAATGTGTTAGTCAAATTAAATTTAAAAATATAAAGAAATAGTTCTTTAAAGAAAGATAAATTTAAGCATATGAAACACATTTCAAAACATTATGAATATTAAGATAGTAAGACTTAACTAGCTTTTCTCGTGCGAAACTTTTGCGTGATAATACTCACTATAATTTTCAAAAAAAAATCTTATAAAGTCATTGGAAATTTTCATTTTTTTTTCTTCACCCTCCCCCCACCACCCCCTAAATAAAAGAGATTTAATTCTTTGATATTTTCTCTAGAATTTAAATTATTTTCTTTCACCTTCATGTTGATACATCAATAAAAAGGATTACCGTTCGTTCCATTTATAATAAATTAAAAGTCTAGAATAATACAAAATTTTTGCTTTAAAAAATTAATTTAGAATACAATTTTTAATTTGTATCCTAATATGATGATTTTGATTTCGATAAATAGATCAATAAATCAATGCCCTGCTAAATAGTCAATTTCAGTCTCTCTCTTTTTTTTTTTTTTTTTTTTTTTTTTTTTTTAATAAAATATATTTAAATCTTATATTTACATTATCATTTCAATCTTAGAAAATATTTTTTTTTTCTCACTGATAAGTTAAAAATACTTAGTATTAAATTAAATTACTCTATATTAAAAATCAAATTGAGGGTATTAAATTACCATATAACCATACATAATAGAAATTTCATTGACAATAAATGTAAATACAAAATAAATAAAGTAATAAAAGAAATAACGCTTATTTTATTATAGAGAAAAATCTAAAAAAAAATGTACATATATATATATCGAAAGTTTATTGAGAATCGCATTTTAAAAATGCTTATAAAAATGATGATTTCGATTTCGAATAATAGATGGCGAAACCACCATCCTGCCATCTACTCAATCGAAATACTAGGCCTACCTGCTTTCAAAGCTTCCAAATATACTAGTAAATATGAGATTTTGAGCATAAGTTTCAACAAAAAATATTTAATTTCCGCAATTTCTTTCAGATGTAAGGTTGAGACTGTGGTCACCACAGGTCACCACAGGTTCTTTTTTTTTTTTTTTTTTTTTTTTTTTTAAGCTGGATCTAGCGACGCAAGAGATGAGGGAGTTAAATTGCTTCGACGCCAGTGATCGTCCAGGTGTTAAGTTGTAATAGATTTGCGTAAACATAGCGCTGCAACGGAGGAAGTAAAGTGCGGAGTGTGAGTGAATACGAAGAGGCTTTAAAGTGAGTACTACTTTAAACTAGTCTTGTTAAGTGAAGATATTTGAGTTGATTGAGATTAAGGATAAATATGAAATTATATTTGGTGTTTGTGAGGTGATGTAGAAGAGAATAGTTCTTAGACGAACGTTTAGTGATTTAGATTCTTAGTTTGACGAATATTGTGGTGTTGGTGAAACCACCTTTGTCTAGTTTGAGATGTGCCGTGGTTCATCTAGAGCAGTATTCGACCTACTACAGTATCTTCGCTGGGTGATATTCATTCTGCATTTATCTAAGTAATTTATTGAAGATATTTTTCTTAAGCAAACCTCTCACAGAAAATGTGCTTTTCAAGTATATTAGGGTTACACTTTTACATCCCAAAATCCCATACAGCATCTGGAAATATGCATTAACAAATAGAAACTGGGTTGACCAATCAGATAAAGTTTTACTTTCAGTATCAAATCGTTACAGCAAAATTTAATCGTAACTGGTATTCATTAGAGAAATATTATATAGATCATATTTTAAATAAAACAATAAAACCTTTTTTCAGTATTCCAGTAACATTCAGTAGAGTGATACGACTCATATAAACCATGATTTACACACAGAAAAATGAAAAATCGAAACTTGTCAAGAAACGTGTTATCTTTGTCATAGTACACGTTTTCCTAGTATATTGAAAAATTTGCACAAAATTACGCAACATTTTAAACAATCAAAACACTACCTGACAATCCCATTTAGTCATGAGACACAAAAATCGTTTTATTTTACCATGTATCTTTAATGTGTTTCGTCTGTTGATCCGTTTTGGCTCTAAAACTTGTCAGATGACTAATTTCCCAGGTACAGTTTTCATTTTCCTCAAATTGGACCGGTTAGTCAGATGAGAGAATAAAAATAAATTATTCCTATTTTGTCAATTGACTAAGAAAAATTTGTTTGGCTAGTCCAAAAGCTCAGCATTATTATTTTTTTTTTCTTTAATCTTTTTTTTTTTATTTGTTTATTTATTTTTTGTCTCCTGACAACTTGAGTTAGTCAACCGAAATCGAAAAATAAACCCATCGAATTTCGCGGTATAGTGTCAGTTTCATTAATTCTGAAAAAGAAAATTGCGCTTAAAGTTATTTGGGAAACGCATATTTTTTATAAGAACTTTGTGCCATACTAATCCCAGTTTTTGTATTTTTAAATCTAATAAATAATTTTCTAAGTATGACATGAAACGATAGCAAAGGAGCACGGCAATTTTTAATAACAGATAGAAAAAGAGGTTTTTTTTTTTTTCTTTTCTTTTTTTTTTTTTTTTTTTGAAAACAGACATTTAATTTTTTACCCCAACTAAAATTAAAAAGACTGAAATCTGTATTCCCTGCACGTAAACTTAAATAGAAATATCTTTCCACTGAGAAATGACACTAAGCAGCAAAATTTGTTCCAATGTATTTAAAAAAAAAAAAAAAAATCTTTTTAAAAATCACACAAAGTTCAAGGAAACTAACATTAAAATATTTTAAAACTAATATGTAGAAGAAAAAAAAAAGAGAAAAAAAAATCTATACTCAAGTGCATTCGAAACATCGAAAGAGATTGCATCATGTAGTAGACGGACATCTGTCGCCAGGATGACTCAGAGAACTATTCTTTTTTTTTTTTTTTTAATTATGTGCTGCGCGTGTATTCCTTCACCACCCTTATGATTTCTCAAAATTCCATGTTATTACTCATGAACTTTTATTCTTGAAAAAAAAAAAAAAAAAAAAAAAAAAAAAAAATCATTTCTGATCGGGTAAAAACTTACACCGGGTCCCCTCTGCATTCGCCCGCTAGTGGGTCAGTATTTTTAAATGAACCACTCTAATGAAAGAATTCTCAAAATTGAATATTATTACTCATTAATATTACTCTTAAAAAGAGGAAAAAGAAAAAAAAAATCATTTGTGATCGGATGAAAACTCACACTGGGTCCCCACTGCTTTTGGCAGCGAAGATCCGTGCGCTGTGCGTGCGTATTCCTTCACCATCCTTATGATTTCACAAAATTCCACGTTATTACTCACAAACTTTCATTCTTAAGAAAAGGAATTTTAGAAAGATCTTTAATCATCGGGTAAAAGTTCGCATTGGATCCCCACTGCCTTCGCCAGAGCAGACCCGTGCGCACACGTGTGAAGATATACGTGCGCTGCACGCTCATATTACTTCTGAAATCAAACTGTTATTCTTAAGAAAAAAAAATTTTTAAAAATCATTTTTCATCGGATAAAAAGTTGGACCGGGTCCCCACTGCCTTCGGCACCGCAGTCCCGTGAGCGCTGCGCGCGCCTATTCCTTCCCCGCCCTTCCATCCCCTCCTAATTAACCTACATATACCGATTTTGAAAAGTCTAACTCAATTAGCTGAGATGCAAAAGAAAACCTAATCAAGACACCTTAAAACGTGTAAATCAAGTGAAATCTCGAATTCCCCTTTCGATAATATTAAAGAACTTTAAAATATCTTTCGAATGATGAATTAAAAACAATTTAATCAGAATTCGAATTTAAATATTGAAATTTTAAAATATTACAGGGCCATCAGGCGGTAGAAATTTCTGTAATCTTCTGTTCGATTCCAAATCAACAAAGCTTTCAAATGGTGTATTACTTATGAAATTATTTTAATTAGTAGCTGAGATACAAAAGAAAATCTGAACAGAATACCTCGAAACGTGTAAATCGGGTGAAAACTCGAATTCCACTTTCGATAATATAAAAGTACTTTAAAATATCTTTCGAATGATGTATTAAAAATAATTTAATCATAATTAGAATTCGAAATATTGAAATTTTAAAATATTACAGCGCCATCTGGCGGTAGAAATTTCTGTAATCTACTGTTCAATTCCAAATCAACAAAGCTTTTAAATAATATATTACTTATAAAGTTATTTTAATTATTAGTTGAGATAGAAAAGAAAACCTAATCAGGACACCTTAAAACATGTAAATCACGTGAAATCTCGAATTCCATTACCTACGGTAGTCGGTTAATGGAAGACGACAGAGATTTGTGGCGTCTACTCTTGAAATTCAATTTAAATAAGTTTTAAAATGACATATTACTTTTGAAATTATGCTAATTAGAAGCTGAGATACAAAAATGATATAAACACTATTATAAAACGATTTATGTCTGACTTTTTCGTGGTTTTCTCCGAAACTTGCGTAATTCCGGACTAAATACTGTTAAAAATCCATAGTATGAAATGTGAACGGAATATCAGAATTCGAAACTCTGCAAAATATAAAAGAATAAAAGCGTTCTGTGTTTTCCCTCGTTTTCTCCGAAACAACCGTTCCCTTTATACATTTTTGCCCCTCCCCCCCCCCCTTTCCGTCCCTTCTAATAATTTTACACTTGAAAATATCCGCAATTGATTTATCTTGCCTTAAAACCTAATAATACCAATTTCAAACGCTGTAACTCTTTTTTTTTTTTTTCTGCCCCCCTCCCCCTCATGCCTTTCCTAATAATTCTACACTTTCAAAAATATTCACAATCGGATTATCGGCCGTTAAAACCAAATATTACGAAATTTCAACGGCATATCTCAATTTAAAATACTGCAAAATATTAAACAAAACTTAATCTTACATTGTATTTTGGTCACATGAGTCGTGATAAATATAATTCCCAATAAAAATGTAATTTTTTTGTTTATTCACATAATTTCATGAAAATTGAATAGTAGCTTTATAGTATGCTGTCTAGGCCGAATATTAACTCAAATGTAACGTGAATGAAAATTTGAAAAAAATTGAAAATTGCAATCCCCCCCCCCCCACTATAAAACACGTGACATCTTAATCGGTTACAATCATTTCCTTTTTTCATCTCAGACAATAGTCTGGCATTTGAAATGATGTTGCCACAAAAAATTCACACTTTAGTTAATTTTTAAAAAAATCTAATTGTTGTACAGATAAGCCGCTTGCACTCTTAGATTCAGAAAAATTGTCCCTTTCATTTGGTACCAAATTCGTAACGATTAGACTAATATTTCTAATTTATTTTACACTTTTTCTGCTTTTAACTCCGTTAATATATCTATTTTTATGCAATCGCGGTGAATTCTCAGTCATTGAGATCGCTTTCTGATTAGACATGAGTCGACATTTTAATTAATATCTCCAGAACTAATTAAAATTTTTAAATTCTGTTTTGAAGAGGACCTCGGAAAGGCTCCAGAGCATCCGTATGTCAATTCTTGTACTTCTGCGTTCAATAGGGGCAGGGGCTGAACGTATAGAAGAACAGACAGACAGACAAACCTTTCTTTTTATTATTATAGAAAATAGATTCTTTGATGATATAGAATCCTAAGTGGATTTATAATATGTTTTTTGGACCTATGTGGTCATTAATGTAAATATTTGTACATAGTTATTTTTTATTAAACTTTAATTAATTTGATAATTAATTAGTAAAAGCTCTTTCTATGCTTCTTTTTACATTACATATATAGACAGATTATGTAAATTTTAATATCACTTTGTTCTCAGAGTTAAATTTTCTGAATAACCTCTATTAAAAGGCCACCTCCGTAAAAGGCTAATTTCATGTACCACGGTGTATGGACCTCTTAGAAAAATTTTATTGTATAATCTTTAAAGTATTGCTAACTGTGGGGCTTTTGAGACTATTTTCGTCAGCTTCATCATGTTAGGGACATACGAACATAGATTTAGAAACATCTAATTTTTTGGAAACAATGGTACACGTTTTGTTTTTTTATTAGACCCCAAGACCCCCTCCCCTCCACACACACACCAATGGCCGAGCGGTTCTGCGCTCAAAGTTGATAGAAGGGGAGTGCCGGATTCAATCCTATGTCGTGCTTATCGACTTAGCCGTTCGAAGTTTTCTGTGGCTTTCTCAGAAACTCGCGTAAATACGGGTTAAGACCGCTTAGAATGACCCCCCCCCCTCACGGAGGGTACTCCCATCAGGCCTAAGACCCCGGTTCGATTACCCAATCAATAGGCCTAGGATCCTCGAAAAGTCAATCGGCCTAAATACCCAACATCAACATACCACTGGTCTCTGAGATTTCACGAACATGTATGGGAGATAAATGCATGTGATAATGATGAAAAGAAGAATGTTTAAACCAGTGAATTCTTTCTTTCACTGGGAAAGAAGTGTTGGTCAAGGTTTAGTTTCGGTGTAGTTCGAATTTGATTTTTGTTTCTGTTCTTAGAATTACTTTAGGGTCTTTCCAGCACTCACAAATTTAAAATAAATAGATAAATAAGTGCTTATTTTTGAGATAACTGAAGTGTACATTTGTTTAGTAATGCATATATTTTAAAAAATATCCCTATCGATTATATCCAACAGAAAATAATGGATTTGACTTCTTCTAACTAAGCCTTGCACGTGGTCCTGTATATTGTATATATACTGTACAAAGCACTAAAAAAAAAAATAAATAATATATATAAATAAATAAAAATGACGTAATACAATTAAATATGCATTTTCAAGCTTATCATTCGTAACCTGTAATGCATCTGAATTCTTCGAGTAACCCTGAACACAAAACACTAATGCTATACCTCCAATTTTATACAGAAGACAAGCTTTTGTGCAACTCAAAAGCATATGTTAATTTTATTATCTTTAATTCAAATAAACAAATGAGGTTAATAATGTACTCTTAGAAATTCTATACATAGACTACAATGTATAGGAATTATTTTTCGTTCCTGAATATGAACATCCAGTTCTACACATCAGTTTAATATAACTTTTAATGAGGAATAACCGTAAAACCCTACCCCATCCACTCTAGTCAATTTAATATGACTTCATCCTTTAAAATCATTTTTCTGGATTTGGAAGACCTTCATCTGAACTTTGCAATAGAGATTTGTTTACTTAGCTTAGAATAAAATCAATTTACGTGTTTTGTTGCATTAATATGCACGACTTTATAAAACGAGTAAGCTTATTTTAACATAGGACCAAAAGGAATTACTCTGAATAAATTAATGTGTAAATTGCACCTAAAGAAGTTTTCACTTCGTAATTTTTACATCGCATTATGCTTTTCAACAAATTACTTTAGAAGTAAAATTAATATGATTATATATATTATATGTTTTTTAATTACTCATATATATGTAATATAATTAAAAGCTCCTTTAAAATTAAAGCCTCATTTTACACACTTAAATGATTCTATCTCCCACTAATCCACCGACAGCTCCCTAATTAATTTTTAATTAATTAATTTTCTAAATGTTTCACTAATTCCAAATTTATTAACTTGTTCTCAGTTCTTAAACTTATTTTATTATCGCATGAAGCGAACTGTTATTTATTACATTATACAGTTCCAAAGTAGTAATTTCAATCTAGAACCTTCTAACCACTCCTCCCCGTAGTTGTATGACATTCCCCCCCCCCCCCCCCCCCTCAAGCCACTCCGGTAGCTTTGATAACGTAACTGTCCCGCTTGGGAATGTAAACAGAATTTTCCAGTCAGTTGCTCGTCTGAAACTGAAATTGGGTTTCAAGATATGAGGTTCGGGTCGGGTAACACGATTTTACCCGTCGGGTCGGGTTGACAAAATTATCTGTCTTGCTGGTCGCGCTCGGGTTTAGTTTTCAACAAGTCTGATCGACTTGAGAACATCTTTCAAAATATTTCTTATAATTATAAACATAAAGTTGTAGGCATATTTATAACTATATAAAAGATTTAAACATACTGTGTATCGGAGCTCCGTATATATTCGTATCCGTATCCGCGGATATCCACCAGAAAAATTGATCCGTATTTATATCTGGATCCGTTTTCTTTTCTTTAACGAAACTAATTCGTATCTTTTGTACAAACTGTACGAAAATTAGAAAATTCTAAATCTTTCTCGACTATTTTTAAATATATAAATGAAAGAAATACTGTACAACTTCGCATTTACGTTCTAGAAATTAAAAAAAATTCACAATTTACTTTTCTTTTTTTCTTTAACTTTCTTCTATATTCAATAGAAGAAAGTATTCGATTCGTAAAAATTTTCGACTTTCGGTTTTTGATAGATTTACACATTTTGAGAGCTCCAGAACTAGATTTGATTATTTTTAGAAAATATCAGTCTGTCTCTGTGTGTGTGTGACGAAAATTTTGTGGCAACTGTATATCTGGAACTACCGTCCATAATTGCATATAAATGTATATGTAAATGCACTTTGACCAAAATTAGTGCTTATCGACTTTTGGTGTCCATCGCTGCACAGATGGCGTTGATATACAGCGATTTCTACAATTTAAAGGAAGGCTGTATATCCCAGGAATTACTGCACAAATTTGCACATAAATTTATATATGGATGTACCTTGACATAACTTGTCTGTCCACTTTTGGTGCCAATAACTGAACATGTGGCGCTGCTATACAGAAATTTTCACAGTTTAAGTGAAAGGGATATCTCCGGTTCTATTGGGTATAATAAAACAAAATTTGATACGTGAAAAGACAGTTATGAAACATTATGCTGATTCAATTTGGATGCATATCGGCCAATAGGTGGCGCTGCTATACTGCCATTTTCCCCGAGAACGGGAAAGTTGTATCTCGACTTCTATGGTGTATAATTGTACAAAACTTGATAGTTGAGATAGCCATTATGAAAACTCATTTTATAACATAATATTTATAGAGAATAAAACTGTCTTTGTATATTTTGTGTCAGTTTTAGATGAAAATCGCCTGTATTCATTATGGTAGATAATTTTAATAAATAATAGTTTTAATAAATTATTTGTAGTGAATGAATTTGTATTAGAAAACAAAGAAGAAAGTCTTATGGTAGCCACAACATACTTGTTTATATATATATATATATATATATATATATATATGTAGGATATTTATCTATTAGAATATTCATGTAAATGTGTTTTATTACATTTCTTCTGAGTGAATGGCAACGATGTAAAAGGAAAAAGGGTCATGTGACTCGTGACCATGCTCGTGACCAATAAGTTGCTTGCTTTGCTAAAGAGTTCTGTTTGCAGAACCTTGTGTTTGCTGTTCGTTCGAAGCGTGTTGGCGTCGCATCATTGCTATTGTTTAAAATGTAAAATGTAAATTTAATATGTGTGTGCGTTCGTGATTGTTTAAATAAATGTATGTCAGTCTTCGAAAATAATGGCTCGTTTATCATTCATATCCCTAGACGCCACCGTCGCATAGATAATTTGGGGGATCTGGCCACGATGAACTGGTCGGCCAATTTCGATTTTATTATTTTTGTTTTACCAGCCATGCTTGAAAAGCGAATGTGTTCTCCCGCTGTGGAAATCGTCCTTGCTCAGCATCTTTAATAGAATCTCTCGGATTCTGACTTGATTTAGGAGCCACCCTGGTTCTGAGCTGTGTTTAGAACACTTTCAAGAACATTTCTTTTTAATTTCTTCGGTATCTGTATAAGTAAGTTATTTATTGTTTTTAATAGTAGGATAAGGAAAATTATAAACTAATAAATATTGTGTTTATTTATTTTGTCTTTGTCATATTTCTGATAAAACTTAACTATAATATATTCTCAAGTTTAGAATATTTAAGAATTTTTATCTGAATGTTTTAAAGTAAATATACTTGTTTTCTGAGGTTAAATCTTTGAACTAAATTATCGTCGTTCATTTATTTTTTAAGTGCACATACACTTGACCTTCGGAAAAAATAAAAAAAATTGTTCTTTTTTTAAAAATTATTGAATATTTTATTTAGAATCAAGTGTTTTCTAAAAATTTTGAATTGTTTTTAGGAGTTGAAATTTCTTATGGAATATTTATTCTAGTATTAAATGAGTAATTTTGTTCTTAATAATTAATTCTATTCAAATATACTTTCATTTTAAAAGAGTATAAGATTATTTATCCTTATTAATTATAATTTAAAACATATCCTTGGAAAAGTATTATTTTAATAACAGAAATTATGTTTCCTTAAAATAGCAAAAAATACTTTCGATTTAAAGTAACTGACGTTTATTTTGTATATGTTTCTGTGTTCTCCCAAATAATTAATCTGACGATCGCCTGAGTGTACTGCTACGAGTAAGGGAAAAAAGAAGAGAATGATTATTTCTGTTATCATATCCTAAATTTTATTCTTGTTTATCTTAAATATATACTTATTACTTTACAACTTATTACTTTACAGTAAAGCATTTATTTATTTATTTATTTTTCTGTCTTGAAATCTGTTTGGTGAAATTTTCTTGAGAGAGAGACATGTATTTATTTGTTCTTTATTTTTTATCGATTGCATTGCCGATTTTTACTTTCTCTTACCCATAAGGAAGAGAAAGTATTATTTTTGGGTCAAATTTTCGAACACGAGATTTTGTTATATTTACACACATATTGTTTATATCTATAGTATATTGTTTATATCATATATGTATCACACATATTGTTTTGAGGTCCCCTGAACACGAATGTCATGTTTTTAGCAAATGGTCTGTGTGTGTGTCTGTCTGTTATCAGCATATCTAAAACAAATTATGGCAGAAAGTTCAAACTTGGTATTCTAAATGTGTATTATATAGGGATGCTACAGTAGGCTTTTCGTTAAGATCAAGCAACTGGTTCGTGTACAGGGACAATCAAGAGAATTCTAATACATTACGTCTCTATGGGGGAAATTGCAAGTGAGTTTAACGTCTATAGACTGCACTAAACCAAATGAAACGAATATATATTTTTTGTAATAGAGACAGTTAACTGGGAAAAAAAAAATTGTGTATGTAAGAGCCTACCCCCCCTCTGGGGGGGGGGAGTCCCCCATCGAGGGGAGTGAATTTTCATGATGGGTATCTTTCAAAAGAGCTCGCCAATAGCAATACCTTTAAAACGAATGGTTGAACCATCGATCTGCGAGAATTTAAAACAAAGTTATCGATTTTTTTTTTTTTTTTACTTTTAACGAAAAAAAAAAAAATTTTTTTTATATTTTTTTTATTGAGAATAAAATGGACTTTTTTTTTTTTTTTTATATTTGGTGTTATACTACTTCTCTAATATGGAAATCGTCTGCATTATCATAAAATATATTTTTTTTAAATAATAATTTTAATAAATTATTTTTAAAAACAGAATTATTTTTTAATAACCGAATTAAATTCTATATAAATGTAGGTGCATTAATGAAACGGGGGGGGGGGGGGTTGAGGGGGACGGTAGCCCCCCTCACACAGAACTAATTATATAAAACTTTTCAGAAGCCTAATATGAATTGTTTAACACAGGTTTACATAACAGTTCTCGTTATCTTACCTTTTATTCTGCAACCTGTATTTATAGTATTAAATTTCAGGGTAAGCGAAAGTCGTGCGAGTGACACACCAGATTATTATTATTTTTTTTTTTTTTGCTTTTGATGATTAAAATAATTTCCTATTCCTAACACATTTTTAATCATTCTGTTATAGATATAATATTTTCTTTTTCAGTAAAGATTTACTAAGGTATGCGAAGCATAAATTAAATATTGTTCTCGTTTAAAATATATATATAAACTGATTATTATGAATCTATATGCGTGTGTATGAGATATATTTTAAAATACTTTTTTTTTTTTTTTTTTTAAAATCAATGCTGTTTTATGTTTAAGAGTTAAACGCATTTATTTATTTGTGTTTTCATACTCAATTATGTTACGCAGAGGTAGTTTAGTTTATTTTTCTAGTAATTTGATTTATTTAGAATTTTTCGTTTAAGCAGTCGGTGTATATTATTGATATCGATTTTAGGGAAGGTATAATTAATTTCCTTTAATAATTTGGCTTAATACAGATATTAAAAGAAAATTAATAATAGTAACTTAAATTATTTTTTTCTCGTTTAAATAATAATTTTTCTCAAAAAAAATATTTTAAAATGGTATATTTAGCGAGGGCTATTAAAGAGGATTTAAAAATATTAGCTGACGACCTAGGTATAGCGGCTCAGCCAGATTTCAGAATAATTTATTTTAAAAATGCTATTCTCAAAGGCAAAGACTACGATGAGAAATTTTGTAAAGAAAGGTTAAATACAATTATGAATGCTAGGAAAGAAGTAATTGAAGAACAGAAAAGGAGCAATTCAATTTGAACTTGAAAGAATGAAGTCGAGACCGAACTAGGGTTGAGAAATAGACAAACTAGGGTTGAAGATAGCGAAACGAGAAATCCAAGTAAAGAATTCCGAAATTTCATGCAAAAGTATTACATGAAAGAAGATATAAATCTTTATTTAATTCTTTTCGAAAGACAAGCCCGTCGTGTTTCTTTACCTGAAGAAGAGTGGATTACGCATCTTCTTGCACTTTTACCTTATGAAATAAATTAATTAATTGCGCGAGAACCGGAAGATAAGGTATACAAATATAAATATGTTAACGGCCCTCTTCACTTACCGTCACCGGAAGCCCGAGCTAATGTTATTCTATGGGGAAATATTCTTTACAAATAACTTACTAACTAATACATATTTTTAAATTCTGTTTTCACATTCAGAAAATTCCCAACTGTTTAATTGACAGATCTTTTTTAAAAATGTATTTTTTAATTTTTCATATTTTATTTTGAAATTGCAAAATGAAAAAAAATTCACATATTGAAAATTCGTACTTTGCAGCTTCAAAATAAAATGTAAAAAATTAAAAAAATAATTTTTTAAAAAAGGTCCGTCAATTTAACAGCTGGAAATTTTCTGAATGTGAAAACAGAATTTTAAAATATGTATTAGTTAATAAGTTATTTGTAAAGAAAAATTTTCCATTAATAACATTAGCTTCGGCTTCCGGCAGCGGTGAGTGAAGAGGGGCCCTTAAGGAATTGTTGCTGAGGCGATTTAAATTAACTCCAGAGAAATTTCGTCAACTTTTTGCTTCGCACCAAAAGGTACAAGCTAGCACTTGGGGAGACTTTTATCACGAATTGTTTACATATTTTGAGGGTTGGAAAAGTTAACAAAAATGTATTAACTTGAATTCACAGTACATATATCTCAATATCACTGCTGTAAAACTGATAAGTTTTTATATACAGGGGTTGATCCAGGTTTTAATTTTTGGGGCCCATTTTTGTGAAAAACCAAAATGTTTTTGTAAAAAAAAAAAAAAAAAAGGGAATTGTCGCTAGAAACCTTTCATCTTAGCAGTTACTCTGTCTAATGTTTAATATCAAGTTAGTAGCATTTTATTAAACAAGTATAGACACTCATTAAAAATAATACTGTAAACATGGAAAAAATTTTACAAAAGTATTACTTTTATAAATCTAAATTTTGTGAAGGAACCCATTTTCTGGATTTGAATTTTGTGAAGGGACCCATTTTATGGATTTGAATTTTGTGAAGGGGCCCATTTTATGGATTTGAATTTTGTGAAGGGGCAGCAGGGTCCTAATTTTTGCCTGGATCGACCCCCGATATATATATATAAATATTGGCATAAAAATGAGTTATCATAATTATTAATACTTTGTTTTTTCTTTTTTACTAGAGAGAAGGTGTTGCGGTACCGCATATGGTTATTTATAGTGGATGCACAGATGAACCACATACTTCTTAAAGTGGCCAATAGCAGATGAATTTTATTCTTCAACCCAAGTTACATGCATGAAATCCCAATTGTTATAATAATTTTGAAACATTTATAAACAATTAGTATCAGAGCAAAAAAAAAAAAAAAAAAAAAAATCATGAGGGAAAAAAAAAAAAAAAATCATAGAAATGTTTGCAAAATCCAAGTGAAAGGATTTTATTCTCAGGTCCAAAATTAAACTTTATATATGTTTATTTATTTTCATTTATTATTACTATTATTTATAGTTTAAAATTCTAATTAAGAATGTTTTTTATTTTGTAGAAATAATTTATTAAATGAACAAATATATAGGTAAAGTGTTTATATGAAAGTGTTTATTCATGTTTATCACTACTATTTATGGAATTATTTTTTACCATTTTTATACATATATTAAAGTGTTCCGAATTATGGAAAAACCCCTTATCCAGAATATCCCAGGTCCCAAGCTTTCTGGATAATGGATCCTATATTGTAGTATAAAATTCTGTTACAATTAACAGCAAAATAATTATGTTATTTTGGGAATTTGCAGCAAAATAAAAATTAAAAGAATTAAAGCAGTAATTTTTGATTTTTCAGCAAAATAATCAGCTTTGGGAAGTTAAAATAGTTTGTAACCCCTCCCCCCCCTCCCAATAAATTTTGGTTATACATATTTGTAAATATAAAAGAATACTACTAAATTTAAGGGGGGGGGGGACTTAAATTTCAACAAAATAACAGATTTCTTTCTTAACAGTCACTGAAAAATAAACTGAAAAAAATCTTGATATCAGAAAATATATAGACAAAAAATTCTGCACACAATCACTCCTGATTTAAAAACTGCATGATTTTTCTGTATGGTCTCTTCCTGCAGCAAAATCTGTTTGGAAAACCATATAGAAGTTCGAATGCTGCAATGGTGCCCGTTTTTTGATAGTAGTGCATATTAAAAATGTCATGAAGGGCCATACATGCAGGGACAGCAATATTAATTTTAACATGTCTGGAAACAATGTTGCCCTCTGCAACAACATCTTCTACAAAATATTTTTCTGTTATTAGTGTTTAATAACTATTAAAAAATACCATAAAAATTCATTTCCCAATCTAAATTTGCAAAATTTTCAGTAATTATTTGTACAATTATGTGCTCACCATATTTCCTCAGAGTAACACCGTTGCATTAAATATAGTATAATTCTGACCGCTGCTATTGTATAACTTTTATTCTTAAATTTTATGATAATTAAAAATTTTGGTAGTTGGTATTTTACATTCTGGTTTTGGGAGCATTCTGGATTACGAATTCTATACTGTATTTTCAAAGTTGGTTCCACAAATAAAAGATTATTATAGTGTAAAATAAAACTTGCTCTTTTGGTAGCAAATTTTTTTGATTGGGGGATTTTGGGTTTATTTCACTACTCTTAAAAAGAAAAAGAAAGGAATTACGTTTATTATAAATGCTGAAGTTAGGGATAATTTTTGCTGTCAGTTTCCAAAATAATCAATATTTTGACTCTACCTGAATTTTTTTTTTTGTTTTAATGTGTGCGTGTGAAATATGTAATTATTTCATTAAAATTTCTGTTTTTTTTTTTTTTTTTTTTTAAATGTATGTTTAACAAACATGCAAAAGTTGATGATTCTTTTCTTTTTCCTGCCTTCATTGTATGCACTAATTAACTAATTAGTTTATTGTAAATTAACAGTTGTACATTTTTGTGTCTTTATTTACAAAATATATATTTTTGCATTTTATTGTGATAAATCTGTATTGTGCACAAGTCCAAACTTTTTAGTTGTTGCACTTTTGCAGTATCTAAATGTAAATATAATGGTAAATCTTCTGTTTGTAAAAATTATAACTCAAAATAAAACTCATTTTTTATGTAAATTGTTTCGTTATATATAAATGAAAAAAAAATGTGTTTCAATTGCTTAGTATTTTTTTTTTTTTTTCGTATAAAATTTAAAAAAAAAACCCAAAGTGGGCAAAATTGTGGATATTTTCAAATGTTTTTATTATTATAAAAAAAAAAAAAAAAAAAAAAACTGGGGCCCAACCCTGCAATCAGCCCTGTTAAATTCAGAAAATAAATAGTTTTGAACAAGTACTGATTTAGTTACTACTTTTGAATTAGTACTTCAACATGTAAATATATTTAATTAAAATTTATATATTTTTTATTTTTTTCAATGTGTTTATTGCATCACTTCTGAAAAATCTATTAGACTGATTCTTAAAAGGACTCGATCCCTATCGTTTCCAGAAGATATGTTATTAGAGAAATTTATGGGTAGAATTACTCATTATTTAATGTATTTTTTAAGTTTGGTTGCACATTTTAACAGTTCACAACCTTTAAATTGGTACTGTTTTTTTCTAAAAAATTAATTTTTTTAAATTAAAATTAAATAAGTAAAAAAATTAATGAGTTTTTTTAGTAGTCTGCTGTAAAATGAAATATAAAAATTTTAAATAATATTTTTTTAAAAACTGAGTACCAATTTAATTGTGAATTTTCCGAATCAAAAAACTCAGATTATAAAAATTTCGATAATGATAGTTCTGGGAATCTGAAGATTAGAAACAAAAAAATTGTGAGACAGAGAGAGTAGCCTGTTGATGAACTTCTATTTTTTATGCATAAACTCTGAAAATAAATATATAAATAGAGTGACTTCATTAAACATATTTCTTTAAAAATCTGTTCTGCAAGCTGTTTCCCGAAACTATTAATCTCTTTACAGTTCTAGGATCTAAACAGAAAGTGTTTTTATGCTACCTTAAATCCTTGTTGTTACAATACCCGGGCAGTGTTGCCAGACTATGCGACTTTTTTATTCAATAGTCACCAAAAATTTTGAAAAGTGATATTTGATATACATAAAAGACGAACCGAATTCAAGAATCGTCTATTATGTATATCAAATATCACTTCTCAAAATTATTGGTGACTATTGAATTAAAAAGTCGCAAAGTTTGGAAACAATGTATCTGGGCTCGGAGTTCCAAGTGGCATAAGTAACAATAACAACAAAAATTAATTAAGTCTATCATGTTTGAAGGGATAAAATATTGAACGTTTTTATTTCTTCATCTTAAAATTAAGTCTGAGTATTCAGTAACTTACATTCTCCAAAAATTAGCTGAGGACTATAGTTTCACATCTTAAGATTTTAAGATTAAAATTATCAATCATTAATGGTACAAATAATCTACTAAACTGGAATCATCAAATATAATAAAGAACCTAATGGTGCAACACATACAGCTTTCTACAATAGTTCTGAAATATTTCTTGAAATAGTGCTGCTTGCTATTTAACTGCCTTTTGTGTTCAAAATTTTTTTTTTTTTTTTCAAGATGTGCAAAATTCTTCGTATATGCATAAATTATTTTTTACAACTCTATCTTGGCGCAGAACTAATTGCAATCATGTATGAATTAAATAGTAGAAATAATAATTAAATAAGGGGGAAGAAACAAAGATTGCATTGTTTTAGGGTGAAATATAGTAAAATTTAGTTAAGTAAGTTGCACATTCAGAAAATTGTTTCTGTAAGGAATATTGAAACAACTTGAAGTATTTAACAAAGAACAGTATTTTTATTGCCCTATGAATAAAGATTATCACCGCAAAGAAATTTTACAAGCCAATAGGGTAAAACTTTTTGTAAATATAACAAAGCTAATAATTTCTATCTATTCAGTCTCGTGATTAGCATCAAAAAATGCAAATTCTGAGAAAACAAAAAGTATTAAAATTGCTGACGAACAAAAAAAAAATAGCAAAGACTATTTTTGACTTTATTACTAGTCTCAATTTTAATTATTGAGCTAAAAATCCTGATGTTCTTCACAAAACATGCTGTAAAGTATTTGTGTATTTAGAATGAAATCGTAGCAATTTTAATACTTGTGTACACAAAAAAAAAAGTGTTTCACAGCATATTAAATACACGAAAAAAAAATTTTGGACTAAAAACAAATACTTTATACATTTAGTGGTCCACTGAAATTTTCATTGATTTAAAATTTGCTTATTAAGTGTTTACAAAGAAATTGTGAAGAGATGGGCTATTTACTATACCAGTATTTAAATTACCATATAAACTATAAAAAGCAATTGTGAAGCTTTAAACTATTATTATTAAAGATTTACTTTGTTTGTTTGAAGCCGTTTCTGGTATTATTTTTGACACACATATCTCGATGAAAGATAGCTTGTCAGGATATGACAGGCTGATTGCAACTGCATATTCTAGTTATGCTTTTTTATAAGCCAAATTTTCAGTTAAAACATACCATGGGTGCAATAATTTCAGAACATTTATTTAAGCTTTGGAAATTTTTTTCACTAACACTAAATTGAGCTTTAGATACCTTTAGATAAATATAGCCATTGCAGTCTTCACTTGGGTAGAGTTCTTTTACCGATGTACCATATGTTTGTTAATTTTCCACTATTCATAGCTGCAAACTTTTTAAATTTATTTTGTACGAGTAATTTTCTTCACATTTAATTGTAATTGCATGCTTAAAAAAAAATAATAATATAGAAATAATATGTAGTAATAAAAAAAAAAAAAAAAAAAAAAAAAAAGGGTAAATGTTAAAAACATTGCAGAATAAATTGAAAAAGTTGGCAGCTATATTTATTTTATTCCAAATAATGAACAAGTAGTTTTTCAGAAAAGTTTTTAAAATGCTTTTTTGAGGTTGAACACCATGAAGGGAGGTGGGGGAAGGAAGAAACTTTTAAAAATTACAAAACTAATCAGGTTAAGTCTGATAACAATGCTTTTTAAAAGGCCCCCTGCAAACAAGCATGGAATCTCTTCATCATGAAATATGGGGGATTTTAATAAAAATTTAGATTAATCTGGCTCAAATATTATGAGACAGGTTAGTCATATATATACATATGCAGTTGAATCTTGAAAACCCGGAAATCTCTAAAATCCGGACATTTTTCCGGTTGTACTTTTTATTTTTAAAATAAGATTTTGATGTACCTTATTTCCACATTTCTTGTGGAATCCAAAAAATCTTTTTTATTGAACACTGAATACATAGTCATAATTTTACATATTTTTATACTACTTAATTGTTAATTAAAGAATTTATTTTTTGAAAATAGGTAAGTTAAAAACGGAATAATAATTAAAAAAAAAAAATCACATTACCTTTAAATTGCAAAAAATCAGCTTTAAATTGCTGAAATGTTAAAAAAAAAAAAAAAAAAAAAAAAAAAAAAACACAAATTACTTTGTTTTTTATAGTTTTATTTGAGTATTTTTTAATAAATAAATAGTTTATTGTCTATAACATTTTTAGTTTAATGTGTTTATATTTTAATTCTAAATTAAATCTATTGTATTTCTATTTTGTAATTTAATTCTCTAATTCGATCGTCGTTTATTTTCACTAGCGTAAAAATTGCATTTTTTATGTAATTATGTCGTAAAAATTAATTTTTAATAAATCTTTAAAATCCGGAATCACCGCGGTCCCGCCGATTCCGGATTTTCGAGGTTCAACTGTACATATATATTGGATTAATCTTCCTCTTCAAGTATTATTAGACAGCTTTGTCAAATAAAGACTAGTTTCCCTCTTCATATGTTATCAGACATGCTAGTCAGGCAAATAGTCTTGATTAACTTGCCTCTTCAAATATTCATTAAAAACTGACTCGCTTGCTTAGTCAGATACCTGGTGGCTGCTGACTAACCTTCTGAATCAAGTGTAGATTCTGACTAACTTGCCTTGTCTGATAAATGCAATTGATGACTAACTTGCCTTGTCTGGTAAAGTGGTTGATGACTAATCTTACTGGTCAGATAGTTTTGATTGTGGACTAGCCATCTTTGTTTGATAATATTAACCTTCCTAGTCTGGAGTAGTGTTTTGATGACTAGTTCAGCAAGTACACTTTTCAGTTTTGGTGACTAGTTCAGCAAGTACACTTTTTAGTTTTAGAGACTAGTTCAACAAGTACACTTTTCAGATTTGGTGACTAGTTCAGCAAGTACACTTTTTAGTTTTGAAGACTAGTTCAGCAAGTACACTTTTCAGTTTTGGAGACTAGTTCAGCAAGTACACTTTTTGGCTAGTCAGCGATTTTGGTTAGTCAATTCTGTATTGTCAGTTGAGCATTTTGCCAGGTCACTGTGACCAACTTATTTTTCTGTGTGTACATATAATCTTGATTTATGTATAAAATCATGATATGCATAGAATTATTACAAAATATTGTTTCTTTATTCCTAGTTATTCATATAAGTTCAATAATAATAATAATAATAATAATAAATGGGTGAAAAATACTTGTAAGGATATAATCATTTCGCGAAGAAATAAAAATAATAATAATCACATTGGAAAATAAGTTATATAAATATTCTATAACTGTAGAAATAAAACCTATGCTAAAATAGGAAATTGCTTTCTGCAGATGAAACATGTTACATAGTTATCTAAACATATTTTTAGAATAACAAATATCCTATCTGTGCATTTTTGAAAACTAACAAATAATGTTAAATATGTAAAATTTCATGTATCTTAAAAAGAATAGCTATTAGGTCTCAGAAAAAGACACTAATTAAAGCACGCGTATAATTACATAATTTGTTAAAAGTGTTGATCTTCGAAAAAAAGACCGTAGAAGCTTGTAGAGGGAAAATGGATAGGTCGGCAACCACTCAAATGGATTTATACATCAAGCATTGCACGTTGAATTTTTGTGACCCAATAAAGTTTCTAATAATCTAATCCTGTGATACGTCCAGGACCGACTTTTTCACGAATGTCATTTCCAATCCTTTTCCCTCTACATAAATCTTAACTTCATTTATAACTGTAAAATGATTGTGATATATATATGGAACTGCACTTCAAAAACGTGATTATAAAAAAAAAAAATCTGGTGATGCTTTGATAGTCAAGGTGAAAATATTTAAACACAGTGCATTTAAATAGTAAATAAATAAATAATTAAATATAATGTTCTATTTCTAAGTGTTTTTTAAAGTGTCTTTTAGCAAATTATTATTATTATTTTTTTTTTTTTCTCATATATTAGTTTTAATGAAAAATATTTTAAAATTTCGCCCCTTTCAAAGACAAGTAAATTTTTAAGGTTATAAATCAAATTAATGTAAGAGATTTTTTATATATTCTGCATGAATAAAAACGCATTTTTTTTTCCTTTGGGGAAACTTAACGTAATAATTACTATAATCTGTTTGATACATTGAAGTAATGAAATAAAGTTTCTAAAAATTTTTAGCTTACGCATACACTTAAACTTACGCTGTCAACAACTTAAAATATATATAATAATAAAAAAAAAGACAAGTTTTTATTTAAATGACTAGCATTATTAATAAGAGGGTAAGTCATTAAGTAAGTCACAAATGAATATGGCATGATTTAAAGTAGCAACAGATATGTACAAAGAAGATAGATGACATCATCATACAACTTCATGATATTCAATTCATATTGAGTAGGTAGGAATCACACGCATGCGCAATGCATCTTCAAACGTGGCGATGGTGCTGAATGATTGTACGATAGAAGAGCAACGTGCCGTGATCCATTTTTTGCAGGCGAAATGATTTGAATAAAAAAATATTCATAAAGAAATGAAAAGTGCTACAGTATCCATCTTACAGCCCAGACTTAGCCCCAAGCGATTTTCATCTGTTTGGTCCCCAGAAACAACATCTTGGAGGCAAACAATTTGCAGTTGACGACGACGTTCAACATGAAGTCCTACTGTGGATTGAGACATCAATCCAAAGAATCTTATGCAGATAAAATTGAGGTTTGACAAAACGAGGGGATAAGTGCATCAACGTTGTTGGAGATTATATGGAAAAATAAAAAATTGTTTTCAAGTGATTATCATGATAAATTATTTTTTTATTATCTTTTGTGACTTGCTTAATGACTTTCACTTGTACTAAAACGAGTATGAATCTTGATTTCCATTATTGTCCTGTACATCAACATGAGAAAAGGTAATATTATTCGCAAAGGTCATCCATGCGATATTATATATATATGTATGTATGTATATTTACATAAAATACATAAAGTATACATTAAGTGAATTCAAAATCGATCTATCATTATAGGCTGCAGAGAGATAAAATGAACGAGAGTCCTTATATGACGATATGCGATTTCTATAGACAATATGAGAAAGATCAATAAATATTTATATATGTTTTGTTATGAGAGATCTCATCCTGCGTATTCCGAACGTAAAGAAAACATTACTTTGTGATAATACAGTTGGTTTTTTGCGGACATTAAAGCTAAAATCTATGTCTTAGAATATATACTTAACCGATACATACATCAATGTCTAAATTGGGATTCAGACCGGGTGAATAAAAGATATATTACTATTAAATCTAATATCAGATGGGCAAATATTAATTTGGAAATTGCGTTTTCTCAGAGCATCTAAGCATAATTTTGCCATCATTTATCAGCATGTTTGATTTTTTTCGTTTTCTTTAATGATACTGCGTTCAACAACCACTTGCGTTATCTATTCGTTGAATTTTTTTTTCTTATTTATTTATTTTTACTTTCTTCTATATGTAATATAGAGAAAGTATTGGATTCGCGAAAATTTTCGACCTCCGTTTTTTGACGGATCTACACGTTTTGGGATGTCCTGAACACGAATTGATAGTTTTTAGAAAATGTCTGTCTGTGTGTCTGTCTGTGTGTCTGTCTGTCTGTCTGTCTGTCTGTCTGTCTGTATCATTTTTTTGTGGACGCTGTATCTCACGAACATATGAATGAAATTTAACCAAACTTGGTATTTAGTTGTACCCTGACATGAACTGGTGCCCATTAGATTTGGGGATCAATAGCTCAACAGGTGGCGCTGTAATCGCATTTTATGCAAATTTTTAACATGGCAGCATAGGACAAAATTCCGTATAAATGGGCATAATGAGAGTTATTTTAAACTTGTGATTGTAAAATGAATTTGAATTATTGATGATAGTAGTAGTTAACTAGGAAAAAAAAATTGTGCATGGGGGGGCATCGGTTCCCCCCCTGGGGGGAAGTACCCCCCCGGGGGGGTTAAATTTTGAAGATAGGTATCATTCGAAAGATCTCGTCAATACCTTTAAAACGAATGGTTGAACCATAAATCTGTTATAATTTAAAACAAAGTTATCGATTTTTTTTACTTTTAACAAAAAAAAAACTTAGAAAAATAATCGTATTTTTTTTTTTTTTTTTTTTTTTTTTTTTAACGAAATTTTACCAAACTTGGTATTTAGTTGGTCCCCGACATAAACTGTTGCTGATTATATTTGGGGATCAATAGCTCAACAGGTGGCGCTGTGATAGCATTTTATCTAAATTTTTAACATGGCAGCATAGGACAAAAATTCGTATAAATGTGCATAATAAGAGTTATTTTACACTTGTGTTTGTAAAATTAATATGAATTATTGATAATAGTAGTACGTAACTAGGAAAAAAATTTTGTGCATGGGGGCATCGCTTTCCCCCCTGGGGGGGGAGTACCCCCCCGGGGGTGGTAAATTTTGAAGATGGGTATCATTCGAAAGGTCTCGTCAATACCTTTAAAACGAATGGTTGAACTATAAATCTGTGATAATTTAAAATAAAGTTATCGATTTTTTTTACTTTTAACCAAAAAAAAAAAAAAAAAAAAAAAAAACTTAGAAAAAAATTCTATTTCTTTTTTTTTTTTTTTTTTTTTAAATATTGTTAGTGATTGAATATGTATTAATTTTCACAAAAAAAAAAAAAAAAAAAAAAAAAAAAAGGAAAAAAAAAATCTTTTTTTTTTTTAAATATTGTTACTGATTGAATATGTATAGGAAAATATAGAAGAAAGTCTTGTGGTGGCCACAACATACTAGTTTAATAATTAATTCGGTGTTGATTTCGCATAAACATGCTAGAAATTTCAAGCCTTAGTGTAATTTTTGGATATTTTTATATTTTTGGAGTATTTGTTTTATTTTACTTTTTTATCAACTTCTTGCTAATTACACATACCTTTACTGAATGTGGGCTTATAAATCTTGTCGTATTATTTCTAGATTTCCATGTAAACAACTGGGATAAAATAATTTATATTAATATATATATATATATATATATATATATATTTGATCAAATTACGCATAAATTTTGTATTTAAAATCTTAGTCATATTACACATTTTGTGATATACAGAGGCTGTTAGCACATTTTTTAGACGATTTTGATGGAGTGTACTGAAGCAATTTCACTCATATTTCGTGTTTTAATTGTTCAGTTTGATAGCCCTTGTTCTTAACTATCATTCTACATCGTAATATCTATGATAATAATGCTTTTTATAATATCGGAAGAGGTATATTTTTCTACTCCTCTTGAACGGCTTTCCGAAGTCCACAAAGCGTTGTAGTCGGTGTTTGGATAATGTTGATTTCAAGAGTCAAAAATCCAACAGTGATACATCAGGAGATTTAGCAGGAATATCAGTGAAGGGTATGGTTTTAATTCCCGTTTTTTGTTCCATTTTTTTTTCTAGAAAAGCAATTGCGGATTGCGATGTGTGGCTGCTTGTTTTGTCTTGATACAGTTCAACGAATTGATAGCATTGTTTATAAAGATCTGGATTTTCATTTTTTTTAAATTGGAATTAAAGTATGTTCTTGATAGTATTTAGAGCTGATTTTGACATTTTTGTCACATTTTTTTTTTTTTTTTTTTTTTTTTTTTTATCTTGCGCTTGTATGAAAAACCAGTGGCAATCATAAATCTTTTAGAAAAACTTTCTTTTGATGCTTTGAACCATGTAGCAAAAAAATTTTTCTCCACTTTTGTGATAATAAATTGATCTTTTTTTTATTGCGACCACTTAAATAGACCGAAGATTCATCTATTGTCGCGAAATTTTTCAATTTTTCTCCTGATAAATGCTTTGCATAAAGATTTCACTAAAAACTCTCTTTGGAAAGAGCGGAAACCTATCCTTCCATCCACTGCCTTTTTAAAAGCGCATTTTTGCATCTAAACAAAAATTCTAAATATCAGAAGATAAACAAAACTTCCAAAAATATAACTGTTGTAAAAATAAAATTCTCCATGCAAACGATTTTTTCTTACTGAGTAATAAAATCGTCTAAAAATTGTGCGAACAGCCTCTGTAACTACAAATATATTTAATGATTTTATTAAATTCGTTTTTCATCGGATAATGCAAAACGATCACTAATACAAAACAGTGGATTTTTTATTAAAACAAAATTGTATCTTTCATTATAGTGAACTTAGAAATAGTGGAACATAATGAAATTGTTAAATAAGCGGAAAATATTCAGAAAGGCATTATGCACTTCTCTTTTCGTTTTAAACGTAATAATAGTTTAAAAGAAAATTACAAATAATAGGAATTCACGCGGCAGGTGATTCACAAATAAAATAAAAATATAATTCTTAAGTTTAAAAATATATTTGGTCACATCTGGTACTCTATGAAACTTTGGTACATCTATCTTACAAAACGTTATCTTTCTTGACTGAAATTGTAATAAGCAATGGTTTTAACACTAAAGGCGCTTTTTAGCTCTAGAACCAATCTTGATAGGTACAAATGAGCTACATCTTGATTCCCAATCATATTTTTTTAAATACTCTTTATGATTTAAATTAGGTGATTTAGCAAGTTATTCAAAATTTCAAAATAAAGATGTTAAACAGGATCGCGTATTATAAAAGAACGCGTTGTTGTCTAAGAATAAAAAATCAGGAACACGTAATAGGAATATTATCTCAAAAGATTAAGATTAATGCCCGATATCGGCATCTGTGTATGCTTATTGAAATACTCTATTTCTCAGAAAAAACAATTTATAAAATAAATTGTTTGTTCTTTTGTTTAGTCAAAAAATAAGAAAATTTTAAAAAGATTCCGTTTTAAAAACATACTGAAACATTAAATTTATAAGATACAATTTGTCTGTTTATTATAATAATAAATATACTGCTTTTTATATATATTAATATTTCTCATATTTATGAAAAGTAAAATTTGAACTTAAATCCGGGTTCTTTCTCGATTTTTTTTTTTTTTTTTTTTTTTTTTTTTTTACAAATTGTTAGTTCTATATTTAATAAATTTAGAATTGCCAATATTTATTATTTAAAATATCTTTGTTTTCTTTTTAAACTTAAATTGAAAAAAAAAAAATTAAAAAAAAAAAAAAGAAAAAAGAAATTAACTAGAATTATTTTGTAGTGAAGATCAATCAGAATGTACAAATGTAATTCCTAATGATTTTTCTACAAATTATAATGGAATCTGATATTTCTATTTTGGCTTTTTTTTTTTTTTTTTTTTTTTTTTTCTATAATCAAATAAATGGAATATTTCGTAAATCATTCAAGAAAATCAACGAAATATCTTACGTTATTTTAATTTATCTAAAAATTAGTTATAAAAGTCCTGTTTACAAGAACTGCCAAAATATTTCATCACTGTATAAAATTTCTACAGTAATTATTCAATGCATAAACTTTTAATACGTAAATAATTTTAAATGTATCTCAAGTGTTCATACCCCACACAGAAACTTACATCCATAAGACATCTATAAAATTTCTATAAATCTATCTATCTATATATATATAAATTACGTATGACTGATAAAGGATAATTCATTATTGATAAGGAAGGATACTGAAAATTTTTATCGAAAATTTTAAAATGCATTTCGTTAATTCCTGAAGCATCTTTTGCAAATCCTTAAATGGTGAAGAAAGGACTACAATATCTTCAGCCAGATGTGTATATTAAGTTGCATATAGAGATTTATTTATGTTTGTTTTAATAATCTCTATGTGTTTTTTATGATACTTCAATCCTTTTTTTGTACAAATATATTTTTCATCAAGATTAATGTGTTAGCATTTTTAATTAAGTTGAACACAACTGTTTAATAATACATTACTTCAAAACGTGTGTTACAAATTTTTGTATTAGCATAAAAAAATGTTGTAAAATAGAATTATTATTATTATTAAAAAATAAAGATAAATAAATGAAATATTTCGTAAATCATTCAAGAAAATCAACCTAAATATCTTACATTATTATAATTTATCTAAAAATTAGTTATAAAAGTCCTATATGCAAAAACTGCCAACATATTTTATCACTGTATAAAATCTGTACAGTAATTATTCAATTCATTATATATTTAATACGTAAAAGATTTTAATTGTATCTAAAGTGTTCATATCCCACACAGAAACTTACATCCATAAGACATCTATAAAATTTCTATCTATCTATCTATCTGTGTATATATATAAATTATATATGAATGATAAAGGATAATTCATTATTGGTAAGGAAGGATGCTGCAAATGTTTAGCGAAAAATGTAAAATGCACTTCGTTTAATTCCCGAAGCATTTTTTGCAAATCCTTAAATGGTGAAGAAAGCACTACAATATCATCAGCCAGATGTGTATATTAAGCTGCATATAGAGATTTATTTTTGTTTGTTTTCCTAATCTCTATGTTTTTTGTTTTTTTTTAATGAAACTTAAACACTATTTTTTGTACAAAAATATTTCTAATCAAGATTAATGTATTATCATTTTTAATTAAATTCAACACAACGTTTTAATAACGCATTTCCTCAAAACATTTGTTACAAATCTTAAATTAAATATATTAACAAAAAAATGTTGTAAATTAGAATTATTTTTATTATTAAGAAAAAAAGATAAATAAATGGTATATCTCGTAAATCATTCAAGAAAATCAACCGAAATATCTTACATTATTATAATTTATCTAAAAATTAATTATAAAAGTCCTATTTGCAAAAACTGCCAAAATATTTTATCACAGTATAAAATTTGTACAGTAATTATTTAATTCTTTGTATTTTTAATACGTAAAAGATTTGAAATGTATCTAATGTGTTCATATCCCACACAGAAACTCACATCCATAAGACATCTATAAAATATATATCTAAATCTATATATCCACCTATCTCTCTCTATATGTAGATACTATAGATATATATGTAAATACTCTCATAAAACATTTATTAGAAAATTTAAATTTTATATATTCAATTTTGTACTTAAACTTTTCTTTCTTCGATGGCATATTTTCAAACCATTAAATATTTTTACATCGATACCAGGTGATGCTTACGTTTTGGTATTTTATGGTATGATAATATTATTGTTTAAAAATTCCATTATTAAAATGTAATCTTTACTAAGGAAATATATGCATGCACTTTTTGTAGTAAATTTTTTAACTTAACATACGAAAGTAAGGATTTAACTGTTACTTTATTATCAAGTTTAATTATGTCTTAAATATTATTATTTTCTTCTTTTTTTAAAGCATTTTTTTAATATAATAAAATTATTAAAAAATCCAAAATGTTCCTCATTAGGTATAACTTTAATACGAAACATCTATCTTGTTTTGATTAGTATAATATTTATCGAAATATATTATTATAATAACAATCAAAATTATAATAAAATATTATTATGGATCTTATCCTATTTTGAAAAATGATCATAAATAATATAAAAATAATAATACAAATTTTCGCTTTGAAAATACGAAATATATATTTATGAAGAAATGTTCTTTTTAAACATCCCTGTTATATCCCCTTCTTAAAAAGATGAATAATTGTTTCATTTGAAATTTATTTATTGTTTTAATAAATTTTTAATACTCTCTTTCGTTTAAAAGTAAATAATAATAATAATAATAATAATAATAATAATAATACTTATAATTTTAGACTTCTTATTTCTTGAAATATAATAAATTAAAATACTCTCATAAAACATTTATCAGAAGGTTTAAATTTTATATACTCAATTTAGTACTTAAACTTTTCTTCCTTAGATGGCAGATTTTCAAACCATTAAATATATTTACATCGATACCAGATGATGCTTATGATTTGTATTTTTACGGTATGATATTATTATTGTTCTCATAAAACATTTTATATCGCTACTTAAGGAAACAAATAGTTTCTTTTAAAATAAGCATAGAAATATCGAAATATCAACACAATACGTACTTCTACTATTCTATTTTGTGTCAAACGCATAAAGTTTACAGTTTTATTGTTATATATTAAATATCGTGCGCTATTTTAATTTAAGAAAACAATTGCATTTTATATTAATTTTTTCTTTATTTTTTTTCTTTTAAGTAAAATAGAAAAAGAAAAGTTAAAAATAAAATATATTGCAAAATAATAACTCTTTTAAGATAAATATTTTTATAGTTAATTTTGAGAATCATCTCTTCTAGTTTGGCAAGTGCAGTAAAACAATGATTTCAAGTATTTTATTGAAACACAAGAATATTATGTACTAACGAAAAAATAAAAAATAGTTTCTGAACATGCGTTACACTACATATATATCATCTTCAATTGGTGATAACACACATCTATAATATTTCCGTAATTGCTTTCACACAATCACTATTTTTATTTTTATTTTTATTTTTTTAATTTCTTTTAATTTTTTACAATTTATTGACAAAAATAGTTGTTGTAGATATGAACACGCCATGCATAGTTTGTTGTTGCCAAAAATATAAATATTATGTATCAACTATCTTATTATTACCACCAGGACCGTTTGACATAACGTCGGGCCCATTTGACATAACGTCGAGCTCGTAATTGGAAATTTGTGGATCCAATTACGCATCTGGTCAACCAACGTCGTGTATATTAATCGGCGCTGCTGCCCACGTGATACAGCGTCGCTACAATGTTCTCTGTATCCCATCAAAGACATCAGAAGGTTACAGAGATGGCGTCAACCTTTATACCGGTTATACAATGTGAAGCAGTTATCACTCAAAATTAAATGCCCAAATATAGCCCAAACACGTGGACGTGATCGACGAGCGTAATAACATTCTGGAGATTGGGCTTCTCTCTTTGCTCACACTTGATCACGTGGCAATGTTTGGACTAACTTTGAACAAGTTTTTGAGATTGCACTACAGACTTTATACTGAAGTCTGCGTTCATTTCATCGCTATAATCGTCTAACCTTTTTGATGTTCCATACAATTATACACTATTAAAACTGTAGCTCTTAAATATAAGGCACAAGTAAATTATGTCTTCTATCGGGGTTGTTGAATCAGGTAAGACATTCCTTTCATTACAGTTAAAAATAATCAAATCGTAATATACCTGAAGAAAGTAATATTTATATATATATATATATATATATATATATTTTTTTTTTTTTTTTTTTTCAAAAAAATATAAAAATAAATTAGCGAAAGCACTCGAGAAACTCGTTCCCATTGGAATACACCTCTTTTTTTGACGATTTGATTATTTTTAACTGTAATGTTTTCGAAAATATTGCTAAAAAAATATATCCTAATGATCTAGTTTTAAACCGTACAGATACAGATAAAATTTCATTCCTGGATCTTAACATGAAGGAAAATAAAGATAAATGGCATATTGGTTTATACGATAAAAAGAAATATTTTGATTTTAAAATAAACAGTCTCACGAATTGGTTTTCAAATATGAGTAGAAATGTTTTGAAAAATATCATGTTTACACAGTTAAAAAGAATTCGCACTATTTGCAATAATGAGGATTTAAAATATGCTCTTGAAGATTCAAGAAAAACATTGCAAGTTAACTGTTACTCGTCTCATTTTTTAATCGAATGCTTCCAATTTCTTCCTCTTTCGGTTTGTTCTGGTTCCTAAATTAAGAGCGATATTTAAGTACCGACGAGTAGCCCCCGTCGGCCGAAGAGAGTTAGTTTATCAGATAGGGGATTTCATTTTATTGTATTTCATTTTAATGTATTTTGTAATTTCTTGTATATTTCATATATATTAATTTGTTGTAATTGTACTAATTTTGTAATATTGGTAATTTTATAATTGTTTTTGGATTTTTTAAATTATATGTCTGTCAGATTTTTTTTCAGTTAATGGTGGTTTTCTGTTTGGTGAGAAGTTGGGGACTAAGGATAGTTATTAGCTAATTGCTACCGTCGTTTCAGAAACTTCTTTTTCTCCGCTACACTGAGGGCCTGCCTGATGAAGACTTCAGTGTTTTATGGGGTTTTATTTCATTTTATTCATTGATAATTTATTTTATTCATTGATAATCTATTCCTATTTTTAAGTGTTGCATTTCCTTTTGCAGCAATTCTGCGCATTGGTTTGCAATTCTCCTTTTATGTTTTTCTTATCTTTAAACTCATAAATTCGTTACAATAGTTACATATATATGCACATATACATATATATATATATCTTTTTATATATATATTTACGGCGAAATCATGTAGGGGAGACCCGTGTAATATGGACCCCATAAGCAAGAATGCCCATAAAACTAAAATACGTTTTAATTATAAAAAAGTTTTAATTTGCTGGCTACCCATTACAATTATATAGTTACATGGTTTATGCTTAATAAAATACTCTGGGAAGTATTAATAATTGCAAGAAATAATTATTTTGTTCATGTTCTGTAATATGGACAAAGTGGTCCATAGTGGTCCTTCCCGAAGTAGTCATTTCCGAACAGTTGATACACTTGGAATTGTGAGGCGAACTCTCCAGCATGTTCCCTCATACACTTGTCAACCTCTTTGGAATAGTAGAAATGAACGAAAAATTAATAGTTTTTGGACGAAAAAAGGGAGGTCCAAAGGTTATATTCAATGGGTAGTATGCGAAGGAAGCGATAGCTTGATTATCCCTGCTTCGCTGGCCTGTTCTACAACCTCATGATTTAAGATTTTGAGTGTGCGACATATATACGCCGAGTATTATCAAAACCTCTCTGTTTTTATCATGGACTAATGGTCCATATTACACAACAGACCATGGTTCGTGTTACACGCATAAGCTGATAAACGTTGTTTCCAATCACATATCGCAATGCAAATTGACGCCCATAAAACACATGTCTGAATTGTTCATTAAATAAGTACATTTTCTACTATTAACGGGGAAATTATATTACAATTACTTAACAGCAAAATGTAATACATTCATTTTAACGTACTTGTTACATCAATGATCATATAAAACGAAAACTCAATTTCATAATCGTCCTAATACAGGTACGCCTGTACAAGTTACTTCCTGCTTTGTATAACAATAATACTCACTAAAGGCAATGAGATGACTTCAGCATCTAGCGTTGGACATATAAATTTCATCATGGTTCGTATTACACGATGGTCCATATTACACGGTTCTCCCCTGTATGTCAGTAATTTGCCAGTCATGTTGTTTCATATCATTATTTTAATTGCTTAATAGCATAATAATTAAATGCAAAAGTAAAAGTAACAATCTTTCAAGAAGTTAATATAAAATTAAAACCATAGGCTTATTTAATTAAATATACTTTTTAATTTCACTTAGACAAAGGAAACTCTTTGTTTTAATATTATTATTAAAACATAGCATATATTGCCGCTCACCGTGGTTTTGGCTATAGTGCGCCAACCTTGGCGCGCATCTCTTATTTACCTTGTCTGTCCGATTTTAGTGGCAGTGTATTGATTTTCGTCGTTAGAGTAACATATACCCCGTGATTAACTTGTACTGGTGATATGACTTACCCACTTTTATTGCTTGAGTAGACTATGGTGTCAATATAGTTGGAAATATGACAAATACGTCATCTCTTATTTGTAAATATATAATATAGTAAATGTTAATTAAAAGTTTTATAAATTAATAGTCTCGAAGAATAGTAGTCATTATAAGGATGTACAGTCCACTCGTAAAATATCGCCAACAGCCTATAAACCTACCTTATATGTGTATCGGATGTTCGTAAAACAATCATCAGCTTTATTTCTACTTAAATAAACTGTTAATAAATGGATATACATAATAAATTCCAAAAAAGTGCAAATAAATGTAAAGAATTTCAAAATTGTTCAAATATTTCAGGATATTTAATTTCTAGAATTACAAAATTTAATTTAAGCCACATGCATACAAAATATTTTCCACCTCACCTATAGAAAAAAAAATTGCTAAATAAACTAAAGCAAACTCTTTTAAATTTTTCGTAACTGATATGTCAGAATTTTAAACAAATGATAATAAGTAGTTTTTCTCTTTAAAATAATTAAATCAGTGTTAGTTCGTATTGATTGCTTTCGATAAAGTGTTCCTCTCTCTCTATATATATATTTATTTATTTATTTTTAAACAAATGAGTAATCCAAAGAATCTGCTGGAAATTAACTGTGATGCTAAATATTGTATTGGAACACTGATAATATACAAAATACGAGACATAAAATAAAAGATTTTAAATGACTAATACATTCTTTCAAAAGAACTGTCTACAAATTTGCGTTCACACACTTCATATAAAGCAGTCTGAAAGAAAGACAAATAAACGTCTGAAAAGGCAATTAAGACACTTAAATATCTTAAAATAGAGCTTAGACACAATAAATATCTTAATTTAAAACATTTTTTTATATTTTAATAAATTGGTGGTGTGAACATAAATTGTTCTATTTTAGCGATATGTCTTAAAATAAGACGACGAGCTACTTCAATTTTGACATGTATAAAATAAGATTCTTCGCATTTCACCATTGGTTAGTAGTGGCGCCATCTATTTATGGAAATCAAAATCGTCTTCATCATATCAAGATACAATTTAATATGCTTAAAAATATTCTTGAAGTAATAAAATAAAAGTTGCTTCATTTTAAAATATTGATTTATGAAATTTTAATAATCTCAGTATAAAATTTTAGATTTAACATAAAAAAATGCGCATAAATAGTAAGTGATGTGTACTTTATTTGCATAAAAGAATGTTTGAAATACTTAAAAAAAAACATGTTTAAGCGCTAAAATTATTTGGTTTAAAAAAAGAAAAAGTCGCTTTTTATTTAAAGCTCTTTCATATACTTACATGAAAAAGTAATAAGATTAACTTGTAGCTAAGAATAACTTGAATATAAGAATAAATTCTAGCTCAAGAATAACTTGTACTTAAGAAAGCGAATTTCTAACTAACCTAAAACAATTTGCGCAAAGCTGTTTTTTTCGGTTTGAAATGTTTTTCTTATATTTTTACCTGCATCTAAATATAAAACATTTTTTTTCTGGTTTCATATTTATTTTTCTGATAAATATTGGTTTATAGAAAGAAATCGTTTTCTAAACATCATAGGCTGCGATTTTGGTATATTTGTTTTATATTTTACAAAATTTCAAACCTGTACACTTAAAATTTTATAGAAGTAATACATATTGAGTTACAAATATAATTTCGATAGTTTGAAGGGAATAAATGACGGTTATAATATAAAACTACACTTTATTTCGCAAATACAACAGTAATATTATCTTACCGTTGAATAAAATTGTGGCGCGATCGGCAGAAGCACTATTATCATAAAGGGAACTATTTTAGAGTGTCAAAGACAAAGGGTTCAACTTTGGGTACTAGAAATACGTACTTTTTCATTATCGTTATTTTATTTATGCTCTGGAAAATTCTAACATCTACTTTTAACAGGATGACAGAATCATGCGCAACCTTTATTTCTTTATTTATTAAAAAGTTCTAATAATGTCGGTGTCCTTAAGTCTAACATGGCGATATTTTAAATCCTAAAAAAGCAGTGTTTTGAAGCATTCTCAATGTCTTAATTTCATATATAAAAAGGTGCGTTAAAAAGTAAGCCTTTTTTTTCCCGCTTAAAATAACACCATTCAATTAAGATATTTTTTATTGAATTTAAGACGTTTGCGTTTACAGTGCACAAACACATAAATTCGATTATTATTAAAAACACATTGTACAATAAATTTCATCTCCATAGCAGCTTTTAAGTCAAAGTAAATACAGTTTTACTTTAGTTATGAAAACAAATAATATTTGAAGTATTATAATATATTTTTCCAACACTGTTAAAGAAAGATTTTTATTATAATTTTTATATACAGTCAATATAAAATTTAATTTTTATGACTTTTTGAAAAGTTCAAATAAAATAGCAATCGGAACGGCTTTACGCATAAAATGTTATTAAAAAAAATTTAACTTTTGTATTTTTTTTTCTTTTTTAGTAGTAAGTATTATTTGCCTTAATCTTCAAATTGCATTAATTAGCTTTATTAGATCTTTTATTTTGTTTTATTTAACAAATGCTTCTGTGTTGCATGAAATTGTTAAGGCAAGAAAAAATCATAATACTATCAAAATTTTAATTCTGAAATTTCTTTCATGATAGATAGTAAATTATTTCCACAATAAAAATAAAACTTGTCAATAAGGGAAATAAAACACTTAATCTTAATATGCGAAGTTTAATTTCACGGTGTCTGAATTTCATGCGATAAAATAAATCGAATAAAGATATAAATTAAAAAAGAATGAAAAAGAGTAAAAAATCACATTAATTAAAAGTAGTAGTGTTTTAGCAGATATTTATATAAGAAGCGTAAAAGATAATATTAATTTATGGGCAAATTATCGTTATGTAAAGTTTTTGGTTTATTTATTTCTTATTTTCGTTACTTATATAAATAAAGAATATATATGCTTCAAAATAACAATTTGGTTAGATTTTAATTAATTTCAGCAAAGCAATTTTTTAAACCTATCTGTGTATGTTTCTATATAATGGAAAATTGTTTTTTTTTTTTTTTTACTATAAATCTTTGATACCTATATATATATATATAGAAATTGTTATTTGATTTAAAACTTAACTAGCCAACTCCTGTCAATACACAAATAGACGAAACGGCTCTTTTCTTCTCGAATGTGATGGTTAAATACGATGTCCAATGAGTGAACGCAAAATATTATTTTAAGATCTAAGTTTTAAAAACGAATCATTTTAGTAAATTTTCAAAAAGAACTTTATGTGTGCCTGTCTTTCGATTTCAGAAAAATATTCTGATTTCATTGGACCATTAGGTCTCATTCATCTGATTTCATCGACCAATAAGTAATATCAGCAGATTTACACCGTCTTTGATGTGTTTACAAACTTTCTCTGATTATACCCGGTCAAAACTACAAGTGCATCAGAAATTATGAATAGGCTAGAATTTTAAAAACAGCCTTTGAAAATCCATTTTGAATTATAATATACAAAGGAAGTGTATTTCATTCCAAGGAATTCGAAGAATATTGTCTTATTGGAAATATTGAACATGTTTCAGTTCAAGGCTTTATTACTCGTCTTGTACAAATTAACTTTAGAAGACCCAAGTTAGTGTTACAAGTATATCAGTGCTGTACAAAGTATACTGAAATGTGCTAAAAGCTTTTGTGCTTCTAGACTCTACGACTAGAAGGGCAAAATTAAAACCATTTGAACTACTCACAGGCGTGAAGACGAAAAACAAAGATCTGATAGTCAGAAACATGGTAGAAAAGGAAGACCAAAAAAAGAAAAAAAAAAAAAAAAGAAAAAAAAAAGGTTCGTTGAAACTACAAAAGAATTAAGAGATGGTGTGAAACAGCAAATTATAAAAGTCCATGAAGAGAACAAAAGATAATACGATAAAAATGTAAGATGTAGTACAACGTAGGCGACTGCGCTAATAATAAAAAAAAAATGGTTTAAGGTTTGTTATATGTACAATGTGTTGCACATACATTTCCTTTCAATCATTCCAGCCTTGATCCAATATTTAGGTAACAACCTAGCACGAACCTCAAAACACCAAATTTGAATTTCCTGCAGTTATTAGTTTTTAATATATGCTGGTAACTGATATACGAATAATTCAATCACTAAACATTGCACTTTTGTAATCAGGTAAACTCAAAGCACGATATTATACAAAAAAGAAAAAAAAAAAAAGAAAAAAACATAGTGGGAAAAATAACTTCTTTTTTTTTTTTTTTTTTTTTTTTTACACTATGGTTATGAAATCCAATTTTTCTTACGGATCAGTATCCGTCGACATAGTAATGCATAACAAAACACTTCCATGAATTATATCCAATAGAAAATAACATTTAGCTTAATTTTGAAAAGTCCTGTGTATTGTCTATAATCAATATACGCTATAAAAAATGTTGTGTACATAAATGTAGTCATACTTGAAAATTATCTGACTTAAAAGGAATAATATTTCAAGCAATTTATAAGTATAGCCACAATATATCCAACTACTTTGGGTAGCCCTTTAAACAAATGATGAATGATTTCCATACCACAATCTGTACGAAACATGCTTTTATGCGTATAATATATTTTCTTCATTCCGTTTGATTTAAGTCTGCCTGTAGATGTTGCACTTAACTTATCATAAATTTTCTCATAATGTATTAGAATTATTTTGGGTGTTCCTGTACACGAACCATTTGCTTGTTCTTAACGAAACGTTTAGTGAAGAATTTCTATATGATAGACATTTATAATACCAAGTTCGGACTTTCAGCTAAAGATTGTTCTTAAGATATGTTGATAAAAGAGACACAGGGAGAGAGAGAGAGAGAGAAACTGGCACACAGACGAAACGCAAAAAAGATTTTGTTTCTGATTCAAGGGACCTAAAAACGTGCAAATATAACAAAATCTTAATTTCGAAAATTTGATTAAAAAACAATACTTTCTCCACCATAAATAAGATAAAGTAAAAATGAATAGTAGATTTAAGTGCATGGTAGTGGTCTGATAAAAATATTGTTAAAGAAAGTAAAGTAAAATTCTATTAACAATATGAATGTTAATATATATATATATATATATTTACACATCTAAACAGAGCTAACTCAATTTCTTCAAAATGAATCATTAGTAGTATCAAGATCAAAATCCGTACTTTTTCTTTCATAATGTGGAATTTTTATAAAACTTTTAGTTTTTGTATGATGAAAATAATCATAAGTCATAGTAAAGTAATTTAAAAACATCCAGTGTAATGCAATTTATTACGTAAATATATTTCTATAACGAAAAAAGTGTTTTTTATTAATGAAATTATGTAATATCTCACAATTCATTACTCTTATTCTTATCTATGTTAAAGTACAATAAATTATTGTTTTTGTATAGCATGAGACAGAAGTTATAGTAGTATATGAATTCGATACACCAAACAAAAATAATACAAATATTATTTCATTCATTAAAAATAAAATGAATAAAAGTATATTTGAATGATATTTGAAAGTAGATATTGGACATACACCACTATTTACCTCGTATATCCACAACAGAAAAAGTATATTCATAAAAGAGAAATACTAGCAAACATTTTAAGCGAGCGGAAAATGGGAAAAATTATGGAGCGTATATCATGTTGCCAGGGGTTACGAATTTATGTGCCTGTCATAAAAAAGGCTGTGAGAATTGAGCAGAGATTTTTATGAATTGTGGCAAAAACTGAAAATATAATAATAAAGTACATAAAACAAAATACTACATTTTCAGATATCTAAAAGTAAGCGTCAGTTTGAATGAAAACGAAATATGTGTTAAGAATGCAGTAATAGGATATATCATTTTATTTCATGAATGATAAAAAAAATTCCTGAGTCGTAATTTCCTTCTTAATTAGCTAAATCTATTTTTTTGTTTATAAAACAGTAAATATATTACGACAATTTATTAAATGTAAAAAGCGTTTGCTAAATTACAGATAAAATAAATAAATTATCCGACTAGTTGATGATCTTATTACTTGAGATAAATCTCTCAAAATTACCTAAAGTAAATCGCACTATCATTAATTTTTTGATTAGATTTATTTGTGAACTAAGTGCGAATTTTGACAGATTTCAGTTTAGAAAAAGGCATAAACATATGATAACTTCATGTTTTTAACACTTTCCAACAAGGTTGAAAAGTGTTTATGACTTCGGTTTGTCTGTCTGTCTGTCCGTCTGTCTGTCTGTCTGTCCGTCTGTCCGTCTGTCCGTCTGTCTGTCTGTCTGTCTGTCTGTCCGCGCTCTAACTCCCGTAAATATCTATGGAATTTCTTGAAACTGATATATGTTATTCTAGTTTACTATCGGACGGTCCCTATTGAAAATGGAGTTTATACCTCTACTGGTTTGTGTACAGGGACACCCGAAAGTATTTCAAAGCATTGTGTTCTATGAGAGATATTTCTATAAACCATAATTTTATACCATTACTGCAGACATACCTTCATGAAATTAAAATATGTTATTCAAGTTTACTATTTGACGTTCCCTATTGAAAATGGAGATTATTCCTCTACTGGTTTGTGTACAGAGACAACCGAAAGTATTTCAAAGCATTGTGTTCTATGAGAGGTATTTCTATAAACCATATTTTGATACCTTTACTCTAGACATATCTTAATGAAATTGAAATATGTTATTCAAGTTCACTATCGAACGTTCCCTATTGAAAATGGAGTTTATACCTCTACTGGTTTGTGTACAGGGATACCCGAAAGTATTTCAAAGCATTGTGTTCTATGAGAGGTCTTTCTACAAACCATATTTTCATATCTTTACTGTAGACATATCTAAATGAAATTGAAATATGTTATTCAAGCTCACTATTGGATGTTTCCTGTATCAAATGGAGGAAATACCACCATCGGCTTATGTACAGGGACACTCAAAAGTATTCCAAAGCATTGCGTTCTAGGAGAGATATTGCTATAAATCAAATTTTAATAACTTTACTATCCACGAAGTTTTAGGAAATTGAAATATGTTATTTTCATGCACAAAAGAATGCTTTGCATCGAATGTAGCATGATTAGCATTAGATTTACAGGGTGACCAAAAAATATCCATTTATATTAAGAGTTATTAATAACAAAATGCTAGAATTGTACTTTCGTTTACGTTAAGCGTTTTTAACACTTTCTAACATTTTTAAGTGTGAATATGATTTCAGTTTGTGTATCTGTCCATCTGTCTGTCTGTCAGTAAGCCCACGCATTAACTCCTGTAATTATTTATGGAATTTCTCGAAACTGATATATTTTATTGAAGTTTACTATCGGATGTTCCATATTGAAAATGGAGTGAATATCTCTTCTGGTTTGTGTACAGGGACACCCAAAAGTATTCGAAAGCATTGTGTTCTATGAGTGTTATTTTTATAATCATTATCCATATAGAATTTTCCCCATTTAAAGTGACATTAATAGGTCCTGTACAACTAGTTTGTTTACAGGGACAACAACAACAACAACAACAAAAAGAAAAAAAAAATGCCAATGCATTACGTTTTAGGACAAAATTTTTTGAAAGTTATATTTAAAAGTCTTTCTACTGTAAAAATCATAAAAATATTGAAATTTATTGTTAATACTCTAAAATAATGTTTTGTATAGAATATGATATGATTAACTTTCTGATTTACAGGGCTACACTAAAATATTCAGAGAGATCAAAAACTGTAAATATAATCTAATGGCTACATTTTATTTTGCGTTAAGCCTTTTTAACTTTTTCCAAAATGCCTAAGAGTAATTTTAAAATCAATTAATCTATCTGTATATTTTTCAGTCCTTCTGTCTGTTGTGTGATAACTTAGGCAAAGAATATTGAAAGTTATTCGATACAATAATTACGTACAGTTGGAAAGTGTTACTAATCAATGCGTACTGCATGATTTTTCTTTCTTGTTTTTTAATTCTTACAGTTAGCTTTTTTTATCATCCTAATAATAAATTGAAACATCATAATTACACAATATGGGCAAACACACACTTAGAGCACTAACATGTAGTGCTCTAATTTGAAACAACGAATTACAATTAAAAATAATAATTATAATTTTTTAACATGCATTTTTCCGGATGTACATATATTACCGTGATATATTCAGTGTTTTATTTTTGGCAGTCAAATTATACTAACATGTAGTGCTCTAATTTGAAACAACGAATTACAATTAAAAATAATAATTATAATTTTTTAACATGCATTTTTCCGGATGTACATATATTACCGTGATATATTCAGTGTTTTATTTTTGGCAGTCAAATTATAAGCGAAAATCTTATTATTTATAATATTTTACCCTCAATGTGTAGGAACATAAACAATAGTTTATAAATTTAAACTTGTATTTTAAACATAAACTTACTGTTTAGGAAAAAAAAAAAACTTTTTTTTTTCTTAATAAATAAATGGTGATAATCTATATAACATATCTCTAACGTGGTCCAATTACGATTATTTTGTTGAAACGATACGATAGTGTGAGTAAAATACACGAGGATAAAAAATAATATATAAGCAGTATATAAGCAGCACACGGACAGGTTCAGTAATTTAATAAAAGAAAAAGCGACGACATTTGTCTGATGAGATCATCTTATCGAAACTTTGTTTTTAAACGATGCATTTTTACAATCTTTGCAAGTGTCATTTTAAACCAAGCAATACTTTAAAGATATAAATAAAATATGAATATTTTGCCATAAATTGACTAAAAAACGCAATAATAAAAAATATAATCAAAATAGTTTTTTTTTTTTTTTTTTTTTTTTTTTTTTTACAAAAAAAAAAAAAAAAAAAAAAAAAAAAAAAAAGAATCAATAATAATAATAATAATAATAATAATAATAATAATCAAAAATCATCGCCAACATGGTGGCAAAAATTTAAAAGTCGCCATAAGGGTCCTATACTAAAGCTATCTTGCCTAGGAAAATATGAATCTGAGTAATCATTCGTCAGGCATGAATTTTATTTTGAAACTTTTCTTTGAAAGATTTTGGGTTAACTCTCATTATCGTTTCATTCCACAAAAACTAATTAGTTTATGTATAAAATTAACAAATTTATTGTAACTGTTTGATATAGGAAAGGAAATATTTAATATGATGAACACTAGAAGTAACATAGCGCAAATATGTGATCGAAGAATTTATTGTGATGTCAGAGATTTTGATCTTCAAAGGCTGTTATAAACGTGGCAAGAATATGAAGAGAAGGACTAAGACAAAATGGCGTCTTCCGAAAGCACCCAAAACTTCCACAATGGAATTCAAGGTTACCGTTTGAGCTGGTTTTCCCATGCGCTGAATTTATCGATGATGGTGATACGATTTAATAATGACTCGTCTGGTGTTACCTTCTTAAAGTCAAATACCATTAACTATTGTACTTAGACAAAGGTGCGAATAAGCATAAAGAATTCATATCTGAAACGTGAACATTCAGTGCTCCAATCAAAATACATAGAGGTATGCGCTTCCATTTAAAGAAATTAAACCTAGAATGTATCGTAAAAACCATATGCCTTAACTCACCAGTCGTCGAGTTAATATGTCGATTTTCCATGAATCTTAAACGGTTTACGTGATGTATGATGTACAGTGTACGGCCCATAAATGGCTGATCCCTACTTTTAAAGGTCCCTTCGTGCACCTTCAAACGGACAGTAAACGTTGATACGGTTCCAGCAAGGGAGATTCTGTGCTAAGTTAAAATTTCGATTTTATTTGTTCGTGCACATAACTGCAAATATCAGTATTCAGCGCTTGTTGCAGCTCTCGGCAAAAAATTCTGAATAGCTAATCTGTGTTTTGAAATGATTACCAAAATCATTAAAACACGGAATGACTCACATTTAAACATCTATACACCAGCGCTTGATTTGACTTGTCTCTAATGTCCAACTGACTCTCTTTTGCAGGGTTATGGGAAAATTATGCCTGAGTGTAATTGTAACGAATTGAATATCTCAGTCTTGGTATACCACTAATAAACCAACATCTCAGCTTTACTCTCTAGCATGTATTCCGAGAAGAGAGTCAAAAATTTGTATATTGCAATTGTATTGAGCATCATTTATTTAAAACATACGATATCCAACAATAAGTATTTGGACACTTTTAAACTTAAACGTTTGTTAAATAGCTAGAAAAGTTCTTTAGGAATAATCTTGAAGCTTTGGTCATATATTTCAGCAAAAGTTTTGTCCTGAAGAAGAAAAGGGGACCAGTAAAAAAATTAAACAAATGTCAAAATGTTTCGGATCACCTTGTAAAAAGTAATGCATTAAATGTGTTTTGGCTATAGTACGTGATTATGAGAATTTTCCTCATTATCTGTATAAAAATGCATGAGGCTACCACATATATTCATAGAGATAACAGTTTATTTAAAAAATAAAAAATAAAAAATAAATATAACACTTAGGGTATAACATCCTGTGCAAAGACATTTTCATAAAATTTGACATACTACAATAGACACAGGATACTGCAATCACAATGATAAAATGTTAAATATATTACGAAATATGAATATTTTTTACTAAATAATTTTTAACTGCGCATGAACTTCCTTTAAAAAAATTTTATTTCCATAATTTAATGGCCAAAAGTTCTGAGTAACTTATATAAAATCTCCAAACATCGTATAAATTCAAAAAGTTATAAGAGATAGAATAAACAGAATTTCAGTTCTCTCAAAATAAAAGCTAAACTATAAGGTGTTTTACTCATATATATATATATTTACTTATTCAATCAATGCATAATTGTAATACAGCATTCCCTAATTTTAATTAAATATTGCTAAAATCTCCTATCATATTCCATTTTTATTATTTTTTTAGAACTAATATTCTGTTTATTATATCTCTCATAACTTTTTAAATTTAAAATGTATTTGTTTGGGATTTTTATTCAAGTTTCTCATTATTTTTAGCTATTAAATTATGCAAATGTTTTTTTTTTTTTTTTTTTTTTTTTTCTTAAGACATGCATAGTTAAAAATTATTTAGTAAAAATGCTCATATATCACAAGATATTTAACATTTTTGCATTCTGATTGCAGTATGCTATGTCTAACGTTGTATGCCAATTTTCATAAGAATGGCTTTGCACTGGGCTTAATACCCTACGTTTTATAATTAAAAAAATAGTTTTTGCAATAAAAGAAAATAAATAATAATAATAATAAAGTTTCACTTCCATGAATATATGTGGTAGTCTCATAAATAATTATGAGAAAAATCCTCAAAATCGCATACTACAGCCAAAAAGCTTTAAAAGCATTACTTTTTAAAGGTTGATCCAAAATATTTTCAATTTTCTTAAATTTTATACTGGTTGCCTTTTAATTTTCAGGACACAACTTCCGCTGAAATATATGAGATTTGATTTTTTTTTTCTTTTTTTACACTATCAAAGTTTTAAAATGATTCCTAAAGAACTTTTATCATTGTTTAACAAAATCTATAAATTGGAAAGTGTACAAATACTTACTAATAGATAGTGTATTCATATTTAATACCGGCAGACTTTGGCAAATTATCATTGTTTTTCGATTTTTTATTTTAATTTGGAAACCAGTGTATACAACTGATAAAAAAATCTTAAAGTGAATTAAAAACGATACCTAATACTATAAATAAAACAAGAAAGAAAAATCATGCAGTACACATTGATTAGTAACACTTTCCAACAGTACGCAATTGTTGTATCGAATAACAATTAATATTTTATGCCTACGTTATCGCACAACAGACAGAAGGACTGAAAAACATACAAATGGACTAATTGGTTTCAAAATTACTCTTAGACATTTTGGAAAGTGTTAAAAAGGCTTAACGCAAAAGAAAATGCAGCCGTTAGATTATAAAAAAAGCTTTTAAACTTTCTGAATATTTTACTGTAGCCCTGTAAATCTGAAAGTTAATCATATCATATTCTATACAAAACAATATTTTAGAATATTAATAATACATGTCAATGTTTTTAAGATTTTTGTAGTAAAAGGTTTTTTAAATATAACTTTTAAAAAATTCTGTCCTAAAACGTAATACATTGGCTTTTTTTAATTCTTGTTGTTGTTGTCCCTATAAACAAACTAGTTGTACAGGACCTATTAATGACATTTTAATTAGGGAACATTCCATAGAGAACATGAGTGTACCATTTTAAAAAAATTCTCAAAATATTCACGGATGATAGGTGCCGGAGACAAACAGATAGAAAGGTAGACGATCGGACAGACAGATGCACAAATTGAAATCATATTCCCACTAAAATTATAAGAAAGTGTTAAAACGCTCATGTAAACAAAAGTGCAATTCCAGCAAATTTTTATTAACAACTCTTAATGTAACTGATTATTTTTGTGTGGCCCTGTAAATCTAATGCTAACCATACTATATTACATAGAAGGCACACTCTTTTGTGCATACGAATAATATATTTAAATTGCATTAAGCTTTGTGGAAGATAAAATTATTAAAATTTGGTTTATAAAAATAACTCTCATATAACACAATGTTTTGGAGTACTTTCAAGTGCCCCTGTGCACAAACCAGTTAGAATTATACTCTACTTTACATAGAAAATATCTGATAGGGAATTGAATAACATATTAAAATTACATTAAAGTTTCTATACAATAAATGTATTAAAATATGATTTATAGTAACTTCTCTTATAGAACACAATGCTTTAAAATACTTTTGGGTGTCTCTGTACAAAAACCAGAAGTGGTATCCATTCCATTTTCAATAGGGAACATCCGATAGAGAACTTCAATATATCGGTTTAAAGAAATTCCATAAATATTTACGGGAATTAGAGCGTAGAAAAACAGACAGAGAGACAAACAGACGGACAGAAGAACAGTCAGACATATACACAAATTGAAATTATATTCACACTAAAAAAATTATAGAAAGTGTCAAAAACGCTGAATGTAAACGAAAGTACAATTCTACCAATTCTTTATTCGTAGCTCTTAATATATTTTTGCGTCACCCTGTAAATCTAATGGTAACCATGCTATATTCTATGCAAAGCATTCTTTTGTGCCTATAAATAACATATTTCAATTTCCTAGAACTTCGTGGAAAGCAAAGTTATTAAAATTTGATTTATAGAAATATCTCACAAAGAACGCAGTGCTTTGGAGCACTTTTGAGTGTCCCTGTACATAAACTAGTGGTGGTATGTATTTTATTCTATATAGGAAACATCCAATAGTGAACGTGAAAAACATATTTCAATTTCATGATAATATTGTACAGTAAAGGTATGAAAATATTGTTTATAGAAATACCTCTCATGGAACACAATTCTTTGAAATAATTTCGGATGTCCCTGTACACAAGCCAGTAGAGGTATAAACTCCATTTTCAATAGGGAACATCCGATAATGACCTTGAATAACATATATCAGTTTCAAGTACTTCCATAAATTTTTACGGGAGTTAGAGTGCGGGCAGACAGACAGACGGACAGACGGACAGATACACAAACTGATATCATATACACACTTAAAAAATGTTAGGAAGTGTTAAAAACGCTTAATGTAAACGAAAGTAGAATTCTAGCAAATTTTTAATAACAGCTCTTAATATAACAAAATATTTTTGTATCGCTCTGTAAATCTAATGCTAATCATGCTATATTCTATGTAAATCATTCTGTTGTGCATATAAATAACATATTTCAATTTCCTAAAATTTCGTGGAAAGTAAAGTTATTAATATTTGATTTATAGAAATACCTCTCATAGAAAGCAATGCTTTAGAATACTTTTGAGTGTCCTTGTATATAAAAAAGAGTTGGTATTTAATCCATTTTACACAGGAAAAATCCAATAGTGAACTTGAATAACATATTTCAATTTCATTGAGATTTGTGCACAGTAAGGGTATGGAAATATGGTTTATGGAAATGCCTCTCATAGAACTCAATGCTTTGAAATATTTTAGGGGGTCATTCTACACAAACTAGTAGAGGTATAAACTCCATTTCCAACAGGGAACATCCGATAGTGAACTTGTATAATATATTTCTATTTCATTAAGATTTTTGTACAGTAAGGGTATGAAAATATGGTTTATAGAAATGCCTCTCATAGAACACAATACTTTGAAATATTTTCGGGGGTCCCTGTACAGAAACCAGTAGAGGTTTAAACTCCATTTTCAATAGGGAACATCCGATAGTGAACCTTCGTAACAAATTTCAATTTCATTACGATTTTTGTTCAGTAAGGGTGTGAAAATATGGTTTATATAAATGCCTCTCATAGAACACAATGCTTTGAAATATTTTTGGGGTCCCTGTACACAAACCAGTAGAGGTATAAACTCCATTTTCAATAGGGAACATCCGATAGTGAGCCTTCATAACATATTTCAATTTCATTAAGATTTTTGTACAGTAAGGGTGTGAAAATATGGTTTATAGAAATGCCTCTCATAGAACACAATGCTTTGAAATATTTTCGGGGGTCCCTGTACACAAACCAGTAGAGGTATAAACTCCATTTTCAATAGGGAACATTCGATAGTGAACTTGAATAACATATATCAGTTTCAAGAAATTCCATAAGTATTTACGGGAATTAGAGCGCGGACAGATAGACAGACTGACAGACAGACAGACAAACCCAAGTCATAAACACTTTTCAACCACGATGGAAAGTGTTAATGAAGAAAGAAAGAAAGAAATATTTTAATGTGTTTTAAACACCTGTATTATAGAGATGGGATAAAAAGTTACTTTTCATAATATCTTACTTCGTTCCATACACTGTAAAAAAATAACTATTACCAGCTGCAAGAAACTCTCTGTGATTGTAGAAAATAATTACTTTCTCCAATCACAGAGGTTATTTTTTTACGTCGCACTAGTGCTGCGCAGATGGGCAATTGGCGAAGGTTTGGGACTCACACCTAGAGATGATCCGGAGACATGCCATCGCAATTTTGATCCTCCACGGAAGGGATGGCTCTCCCGCTTCGGTGACCCCCAGAGGTATAATTTTTGATGGGAACTTGGAGGACCTTGCGGCCACGACAGATTTTACGTGCTCCAGGCACGATTTTCAATCACAGAGAGTTTCTTGCAGCTAGTAATAGTTATTTTTTTTACAGTGTACTAGCTTTGGTAATAGAATTTTGCAACATATTATTTTTATAACCTATTACTTTTTAGTTTATATATGGCTAATGTCTTACTAATCCTTTCGGGATGATATACAATATATACATGTGTCTTGCTTAGTGGATGCGGTTCATGTTTTTAAGTCCCAATGCTTTCGAATAGTAATCTCCACTTTATTTAACACTAGAATTTCTTAAAAAAAAAAAAAAAAAAAAACTGATACGAAATAAAGGTATATTCAAAATTTTACACAAACCTTCGTCCCTATCGTGTAGGCTTAAGGTTCATTAAACCAATTCCTTTAAACACGAAAACAGAATATTTCAAATAATATCAAGAAACACGTATACGAGAACGTTTTCTGAAAAAAAAAAGAATTCTCATATTATAAGTCATATATGTAATTAAGAAACAATTAAATAATAATAAAAAAAAATTTTAGAAACATCTTTAAAGCATCCCAAATTTTAAACTACCGAGTGACTGTTTCTTTTGATTTTCCGAAGAACTCGAACTGTCCAGATTGACAAGAATATTAGTGTTTTTCACTCATACTTAGTAAACAGTCACTTTGAATATGTTTTCTAAAATTAGAAACATTTGTTTAAAAATAAAAATTTTGCTGGCAAAAAAATGCATAAAATGATGTATTTTCTCAGACACTTAATTTTAACATAAAAGCATAATTAACTATTCTTAACACTTTTACTCGTTTTAAATGTTAAAAAATAGTCAAAAATAATTAAATAAATAAATAAGCTAAACAGTAAAAATAAATTAATATTCGATTTTCTTCTCAAATTATTCTTAACTAAACTAAAACAATGTTCTTGATAAAACCAGAATAAATAAATGCTCCCGAACACTATTACTATGCCGTACGCGACTACACATTTTCCATTCCATCTGCTATAAGCAATTACAATATAAACACCACTTCCTTTCCCTTATCACATTCCTGAAACATATATTTCCAATACGCAAGCGAATCCAAACTTAGAAGGTGTAATCCCATTCTTCACCTTCATGACGAAATAATAATCAACATCTAATAATCACCCCTTACCCATCTCATGCTAGCTGCTTAAATTAACATCCTGACAACATTAATATTTCATTATGCATGAAAAATTATCAACACCAAATAAAATCACTTCTGAGTTAATATTAAAGGTGTTTAATATCAGCATGTTATTTGTCCTAGATGTTAAAATTATCTTGCTTATTAAAATTATTTTGATTAATATATTTTACAAGGAATATCTCGAATATTTTCTAGAAAATATTCGAGAGCTCAGCTGTATTATTTTTTTAATGATTATTTTATGAACATGGAAAGATGTTATTGACAGAGAATATATCACTGAGTAAGAACAGCTTATTAAATCGCAACATGTATTTCGTTACAGAGATACAACTATTCTTTTAGACATGAAGTAACGAATCGGTAATTTGGAATTTGTCACGTTTCTTGTTACTTGCGTATCCTGCGTCGCATATCGTCCGCATGCCGCAGAGCAAAGTTAGAACATTTGTGCGGGATTGTTACTTCGTTATCTGTATGTGTATGATGCTGTATTTAATATGCGGGTTGCGGGGATGAGAAAGTTAGATGTTAGATGAGAAATGATGGGTGTTTTATTCTTTACTCGGTACTTTTTTACTACCCGTATGACGCGATTTGGACTACTAGTTTTCGTATGATTCGGATTTCGTTAGTAGCCGGTTTTGATGATATTGTTTTTTGTATTTTATGAATTCGTTATATAAAAGAAGTAATTCAAGTTTTTTACTTGTATGAGGGTTTTGTCGCCAGAAATTCCTCAACTTTTTCGCGTGCAGAGATAAAGTTGAAAATGTTATTTTTTTTAATAGGATATTTTTAGTAATATATTACCGTGCTAATAGTCTACAATGCAATAATAATATTACTTACTACGTTACGTGAAATAGAGCACACGTCTACGTACATTATAATTATCTCTTTAGTTACGCCCAATAGAAACAATATTTAATATGTAATAAATCAATATCCTGTGTTTATTTTACGAAACAGAAATAATATGTTTATTAATCAAAGACATTGAAAATAAATAAATTGAAAGAGAAACTGAAGAAATGAAATTATAAATGATAAAGATCATATATGCATTAATTATTTCTATCAAATCATTCTGTATTTAATATGCGGGGTGCGGGGATTGTTAGATGAGAAATGATGGGTGTTTTATTCTTTACTCGGTACTTTTTTACTACCCGTATGACGCGATTTGGACTACTAGTTTTCGTATGATTTGGATTTCGTTAGTAGCCGGTTTTGATGATATTGTTTTTTGTATTTTATAAATTCGTTATATAAAAGAAGTAATTCAAGTTTTTTACTTGTATGAGGGTTTATCATATCAGTTTTGTCGACAGAAATTCCTCATCTTTTTTGCGTGCAGAGATAAAGTTGAAAATATTATTTTTTTTAATAGGATATTTTTAGTAATATATTACCGTGCTAATAGTGTACAATGCAATAATAATATTACTTACTCCGTTACGTGAAATAGAGCACACGTCTACTTGCATTATAGTTATCTCTTTAGTTATGCCCAATAGAAACAATATTTAATAAGTAATAAATCAATATTCTGTGTTTATTTTACGAAACATAAATAATATGTTTATTAATTAAAGACATTGAAAATAAATAAATTGAAAGAGGAAATAAAGAAATGAAATTATAAATGATAAAGAGCATATACGCATTAATTATTTCTATCAAATCATATGTTTAGTTGTGAACACCAATTAAAATCATAACTTTTTTAAAAACTAATTTAAAATAAATATTTATATAATTTAATTAAAGTAAAAAGTATAATCTTTTATTAAATTAATCTGTGGTTAAATTAAAATCCTTTCACTTAACGTAAGCTTTGAAAAAAGTTAAATTACAAGGGTAGGCTTAGAGACTAGCATTTTAGAAACACGAAAAAAAAAAAAAAAAAAAAAAAACAGAATAATTCCTTGTTGTTAAAGGTTATTAATACTGTATTGACTAGCGAAAGCTTTTCTTCTCTAATCTAGTTATTCAAAGAGATTACTCTGGAATTAAAAACACTTTTAGTTTACTAATAATAAGTTTAAAAAGCTGCGGAATTGTTTTTCCTGTGTATTTAAAGTTTAACTTTATGAGTCATAAACTAATAATTAAATTTATTCCTTTTTTTTTCCCTTTAATCGCAAGTCGATAGTCAGTTTATTTAAAGTATTTAATATATATATATATATATATAATCACTATATTTTAAATCACTTTATAAATAAACACTCAAACAAAATTCCATTGAAATCTCTCAGAACCTTACCACAGTTTCCCGCTGTTTTCGGCAGGTCTTTTCCGCCTACGATTCCGAGTCGCCATTGCCTGCCTTTGTGCCTTAACCGCACATTTCATTTTAGGGGTTTGCAGGAAGATAATTAACGCTGCTTTTAATCAAAAATTACGTTTTTCGGCAGACATATCCTGGACAGATTATCATCTTCACATAACAGATGACAGCAACCGAATCTTCTCAGCTGAAAATAAATAAAATAAATAAATAAAAAACATAATTAATATATATACATCAAACATTTTTAGGATATTTTGTAAACTTTGAGAGATTTTCTTTTATCAATTGATGAGTTTTCTATTAATAATTTACAAAATTTAACACATTGGCCCTTGGAATATCGAACCCTCGACCTTCGTGGTATCAGCATGACGCACTAACCAACTGAGATAGTGAGCTATGAAAAAGTTGCGTACGTTCAAAATTTTATCCCCAGAGTCGTTCAATTTTGAAATTTATGTATTTTAATTAATTAAAATATACTAATTTAAATTTTTTTAAATTGCACTTCAAGGTGCATCAGGAAAGGTCAAAACGGCCCTCCATGCGAAATTTTGTAAATCTGCGATCTGCCGTTTGCCAAGAAATCGCACACACGCACACACACACATCTTGTTTTAATTTATCAGGGTTGTTTGCGCTCCGGGTTTTTTATTTTATCTCTCATCATTAATTATGAACTGTTCTTTGGTTTTATTTAATTGCAAATCTTTACTAGAAAACTGCCAATAAAATCACTGTTAAAAAATTCTGGTAGCAATTTCTGGGGCCATAAACACCCCTGTTATATGTATAAATTTATATATACAATTTCACGGTTGTACAGCTTAAATTAATATTTAATTTATAAATATAAAATATGAATACTAACAAAAAAATATATTTTAATACAGTTTTCAAAACTTTGCTTTCGAGCAAACTTATTTAGAATCTGAGTTTAATCGAACTTTCTTTGAATGAAATAATAAATATTCTTATTACGGTCGTACATCTAGTTTATTTTGAAAAAAAATCATATGTATATTTTTTATCCAACAACAATTTTAATTTATTTATTTTTTCTTGGGGGGGAGGGGGTAATGTTTAGTTTTTTTTTACACAATTTTTCGCCAAAGGATACAGAAATTGGCGATCTATACTTGGGTAAAAGCGATAACTGTTTTCTGAGGTAAATACAATACCATTATTATGGTTTTGTGGTTGGAGTAGTAGTTTTATTTGCTTGTTTTCGGGAATGTTCATAGACTGAAACCTGACATTTTATTAATGAGCTAGTTACCACACTCAAAAATGTCAGTGTTTTTAAAACAATATTTATATTTCAATGGGTGTATAAGGAAGTCGTGTGGTGTTCACATGATATTTTTAACTTTTACAATACTAAATATTTAAAAATAAATAAAAAATAAAAAATAAATAAATAAAAGAACAAAGACAATTTTTCAGGATTTCAGAACAACTTTGAGCTATCATTGCATCCATCTCATAAATTAAAACAAGCAATTTAATTACTGCAGTTCTTGGTTGAAAGCAAGGACAACATTAATCTATATGTTCAATTAAAAAAATAAATAAAAATGGTAATACAGATGATTATTTTTTCAAAAGATAAACTGTAAATTTTCATATTTATATTGATAAATGAGTCACATATTTTAAGTGGTTGGATTAACAGAAATTTACGAAATTATTATTTACAACTGTATATCCGATTTTAAACTTACTTTACATTAGCGTACGCATTCGCTGTTTTTTGCTAGTGGAAGATTTTCACTGATGAAAAAAAAATTATAGTCATTAGTGGGCATGCATTTTGCCTACATATCAAATGCAAAAAGAAAAACAACTATCTCAGGTAAAATAATAATAATAATAATAATAATAATAATAATAATAAATTAATAAACTAATTAATTAACGTTTGTTAATTTATTAAATATTTTGAACTAATTTTAACAGATAATGAGGAAAGGTTAAAGGTCACAATTGTAAATAAGTTACTCTTGCTAAAATTACATAGAGGAAATGATTATTTGGTAGTGGTAGTCAGCTTGGTCCTTACCGCCCACTAGTGTGTGTTTCAGCTTTATGATGGACAACAGACTTTTTTGTCCGATCCCGAAGCACTTTTAAATTTGATTGACTTTTTAAAAACATAGAAATGGATATATATGCTTTAAATTTGCTGCATAAATTTTATAAAGTAAAGTGATCTCCCACCTTTCTAAATGGCCATTCTCAGAAACCATTTAGCTAGTTGGAAAATTTTACTACTAACAGAGATGGAAAAGTGGGCGGTAGGTATTAAAATATTGACTACCCCTGATTTAGCTGTAAAAAAAAAAAAAAAAAAAAAAAAAAAAAAAGAAGAAAAGAAAAAACAGCCGTTTCTATAAAAATGTTATTGTTTATATAAAATGAATAACTAGACTGCACTGTGAATACTCTTTATCTTTGTTCTACTAACACTTAAGATTTCACATAGTACTGCAAAGTAAAATTAAAAAATATGAGGAGAGAGAATTTTTTTGATGGCTCAACCCGATGTTAGTATGAAGCATAGAGAAAGCTACTTAAAAGAAAATAAAAAATAACTATTTCAGTGACTCAATTAATATTTGTAATACTCTTATTAAAAATCAAAGTATTATAATGGTTAAAACAGTTACTTTATCATGCTCTTTTTTTTTTTTTTCTTTTTTTTACGTTTTATAATAGTTAACTCCTCTAAGCCTATTTAGATTTTTCCAACATTCAATGAGGAAATGTTTTACCTTTTAAAACATTATCACGCATTATTATTTACTTCTCAATACATAAAATTTCCATTTTATTTTCAAAACAAAGAAAGTGAATAATGATTCAATTTTATTTATTATTAATAAGTGGCTGCCAATAATTACCGCATTCGGCATCGAATTCGGCAACAAAATAACGAAGCTAGTAAACTATTACTTCTTGATATTATTAAAATCAATCAGGAGAATTCCGTGCACATAAAATAGGCGTGACCAAATATTACAACATTATAATCACTTTTATTTTCTAATTTTTCAGCTGCCAAAATAAGGGTAACAAACAATAATCATTGTTTATCAGCAAAATGTGACGTGAGTAGAGCATTTTTACTTTCTCTTATCCATAGGGTTGAGAATGTATTGTTTTAGGGTCAAATTTTCGAACGTGAGTTTTTATTATACATAGATGTTCTGAGGTCCCCTGCATAGGAAAATCCTGTTTTTAGCGAATGGTCTGTGTGTGTGTGTTATCAGAATATCTCAAGAACAAATAGTAACAGAAATTTCAAACTCGGTATGCTAAATGTGTATTAGCATCTATAGACAGCACTAAACAAAACCAAACGAATATATATTTTTTGTAATAGAGATAGTCAACTAATAAAAAAAAAAATGTGTATGTAGGGGAAGTACCTCCTCGAAGGGAGTAAATTTTCATGATGTGTATCTTTCAAAAGAACTCGCCAATAACTTTAGAACGAATGGTTGAACCATCGATCTGCAACAATTTAAAATAAAGATATCGATTTTTTTTTTCATTTTTAACAGTAAATAAAAAAATAAATAATGTAATATTGAGAATAAATTCTACATTTTTTCTTTTTGGATATTTAATGTTACACTACTTCTCTAATATGGGAATCGTCTGCTTTATCATGGAATATAATTTTTTAAAATAATAATTTGAATAAATTATTTTTACTGAGTGAATTTGTATAGGAAAATGTAGAAGAAAGTCGTGTGGTGGCCACAACACACTAGTTATTTGTTGTTAGTGGATGTGCTTTACTAATAATATTTTACCATTTCCAGGGAAAGCTGTTCGGGGATTCCAATAAATTCCTCATAGAAATATGGTTAATAATGTATGATTTAAGCTAAATATTCGTCTCTTTTTTTTTTTTTTTTTCTTTCATATTTACACGTTTTGAAGTTTCCTGATTACCGTAGTCAAGTTTTTTAACTTTTGGTCTTTGTTTGTGTCTCTTAGAGTTTCTTAATAACGAATAATTTTAGGAGATCCAAATGTTGTATTTTGAAGTTAATATAAGTTTATTGCTGGAAAAGTTTGATCAAGATTGATAAGTTTCAACGAATGTTGCCTGTGAAAATTGTCTGTATAATTTAAAATAAACTTTTAATTTTAATAACAGAATTAAATTCTATATAATTGTAGGTGCATTAATGAAACGGGGGTTGAGGAGGGCGGTAGCCCCCTCACACAGAGCTAATTATCATATAAAACATTCCCGAAGCCTAATTTGAATTATTTAACATAGATTTACATAACCGTACTCGTTATCTTACCTCTTAATGTCCAACCTGTATTTATAGTATTATATTTCAGGGTAAAAGAAAGTCGTGTGTGTGATACAAGATATTATTTCCATATGATTAATTTGCTTAGATTTATTTTTATTTTATTCTAATAAAATTTACTGCAAATTGTCGTGCCGAAATGATATCATTATAACAATTCTTTTATAAATATGTATGAAAACAACCGTAAAACAAAATGGAAAATTTAATTAATCCGAGTTCCTGTTAATTGTTAATCACAGGCATTAAAATTCAAGGATACGGAACGGGAAAAGCGAACGATTCTCATTCTCGTGTCAGTGCATTATGTTTCGCTAAGGGTAATTATCGCCAAACTACGTTTAAACTCTGTCAAGATCAACAGCCATTCAGATTGCCAGCTACAGTTCCGATGGCAAAAATAAATAAATAAATAAATAAGTAAAATAAAATAAAATAAAATAAATAAATAAATAAATAAATGAAATTAATTAATTTAATAATAAATAAATAAATAAATAAAATTAATTAATTTAATAATAAATAAATAAATAAATAAATAAAAAATAAAAAATATATGCCTCCAAAGATTTGATTGTTGGAATAGAACCTACCTCTGCATAAGTTTGCCGGTATCCTCTTCTGAAAGGGCCCTGTTTAAAGCTGTCCCTTTAAAAATTTAAATGCTGCTGTGAAGCCTGTTTCTAACCATTATCAAAATGACAGCCTAAGCAGAGCCTGTTATGGATCTGAAGGAGAATTACCTCAACGATGCGATCTGGATAATTCTAACCTGGGATAATTATTGGATGAGAACGAAAAAATCTACACTTTTACTATTAATTCCAAGACCTTGGAAGTATTTATTTATAAAGTATTAACTTGATGTGCATAAAAATTATCTATAAGGTAACTACCGGATTGCACATCTATTATAATGGGCAATTAGAAGGAGGCGGAATGTTCAATGTTTGTTGCAAAAATCTGTGTTATGATTGGATATATTTCAAACATTTGTAGGTTAAATTAAGACTGTTATAGGTTAATAAAAATAAATCTTCATCGTGACGCCGAATAACGTCGGAGAAATATGTTTTTCATTGCAATAAATAAAGACCTAAGTAAAATGATATGCATTCATTAAATATTTGTTTATTCGTTTTAGGTAAATAAAAAAAAAAAAAAAAGAATAATATATATATATATTAAGTGATTTATAATGCCAGTATTTAATCCGTTAAATTTAGAACCTGAAAATTAAAATAATCTACAAAACGCATATTTTAATGGAAAGAAAAAATTCTACACAATGTATTCATTTTTATTTTAAATGTAAAAATCTAGTATGAGTTTAAATGTTTTTGGAAGTTTCAAATTCAATAATATAACTGTATATTTTTATCACATATGTCCCTGTAATAGCATTTATGCATTAGACGCATGATTTACAGAGTTTATACACAGGCTTATTATTATTATTATTTACTTTTAAGATAAATGTATATGCATATATTTTCCCTTTTATCTACTAGAAACTAAACTGTTATATTCCCTAGTTAATCAGTTATACGCATCAATTAAGCTTGTCCATGCAACTTCTTAAATCAACAGCAGATATAGAATAAATCAATTTTACACAAATTGACTCGAGTTTGTAGTGTTACTACAAGTATTTGATAAAAAAAAAATATGTTGCACGGAATATGAATTTTCATGTGTTAAAATTAATTAATATACATTTTTTTTTTTTATCTCTAACATATGAAGAGTAATAAAGAATGTTTTCGCTATATTTTGAGTAACCGTGTATATTGTGTATACACTATATCACAAAATTGTATGCTTAAGTTTAAATTTGTATGAAAAAACCTATAACACAACCTGAATTGCCTTTCCAGAAAGTTTTCTAGCCCCAATATATCCTAATTTTCTTGTGTAGACCTGTAAATGAAAAATGAATGATTTCCATACCACAATCTACACAAAGCAAGCTTTTATGCATATAAAAATATGTACGCATTTTATTTTTTATAGCGCAGATTATAGACGTTAAACTGCACGTACTAGAAATTACTCTCATAGACGTAATGTATTTGAATTATCTTGAATGTCACTGTACACTAAACATTATCTTTATAAATGAACGAAAATTCAGTGTAGCATCATTATATGATACATATCTAGAGCATCGAGTGATTTCTTGTTACTATTTGTTCTAGAGGTATGCTAATACAAGACACACAGGCACACAAGCATACAGGCCAACCACTAAGAATTTGTTTTTAGTTAAATCCCCTCAAGAGTGTAAATATACCAAAAACACAATTTTTCATAATTCACCCGAAAACAATCAATTTTTTTATTGTATATAGATAAGAGAAGGTGAAGGGAAACATATTGATACTTGTGATATATCATTCAATTACGGACTATTTACATGGGCAAAGATAATGTCTGCTACTTTCATAAAAACATGGTTTATCCAGCTATCAAAAAAAAAAAAAAAAAAAAAAAAAAAAAAATGTTGAGTGATGTGCTCGATGTTTATTAATAATAATTAATTAAAAATAAGTTTAATTATACTTTTTGAGAAAAAAAAACCTAACTAAAACTAATTAACACAAATTATTTAAATATGTGTAAAACTTGGGAATTTAAACGTACAAAAAGATTGTCACTTACACATCATATCTAGGAAAATATGGAACAATAAATGTTCACATTAAAAGTACTGTAATGTTTAGAGGATAAATGGAAATGACATTTCATTATCTAAAAAGCGAAGCGTTTGTTTGGAATCATTTCTTATAAATATAAATATATATATATATATACATGATAAAAGTGGAACAAAACAGAAATGTCAAAATTCATTTTCTCACAAAGTAAAATCGTTAGAAAAGACTCCTAGTCTGCTTCAGCTGCCATTTATTACAAAACACTTCCAATTAATGTCATTTTTTTTCTCTGCTTACATATAGCAGTAAATTTTGATTGATGATATGTGGAATGCTATTTACTAGTTAAACCATTTCATATCAGGATAATTAAGTTTACATGTTTTTACAGTAAAGAAATTGATTTATTTTTACAATTATTCACGCATAAAAGAAAAAAAAATCATAGTATTATCATAATGGTTTCTTAAGGACTTATGATTTATTTGTTAATAAGGTACTATTCAAATTTTAAAATAATATTCATTGGGTTTAAATTGGTCATTTACTTCAATTTAAAACATAAAATACAGACTTTTCATTTGTCATTAAATAATTTTACAATAATAACATTAAATTGAATTTACTCCCTGCAATAACAATGATTACAATTTACTAATTAAATTTACTTGTTTACTAAAAAAGGAAAGGATCGTATAGTTTTTTTACAAACAATAAATCTATCATCGCGTTGTGTTCTTAAAAATATCTTTTACTTATTAACTTTTCTATCGCAAAACCCTAGGTCAGAAAAAATAGGTAAAACGATACCCGCAGTCAGAAGTAACTAAAGAAAATAAACTTGTTTCTCTAGAGTAATTAATCTTTCATTGTTATGTTTTCTCTGACACAATTAAATAAAAAACCAATACTTTCACAAAGGAGCACAAACACTAAAATTTGAGTTTTTAACATATACAAATTTTTAATTAGACTACAGCAGAATTACACTATATTTCTTAATGTTTAACTTGCAGCAGAATAAGGAGAAAATTTACCATCATGATACAGAAGCTAGTATTGATCTGGACCATCCTTCCTTACATACCAACACAAAGTTACTCTCTTTAAAAAAAAAACTTAATACATTTTAAGTGAAGCAACGAGATACAAGAAGCAGGAATATTAAAGACATGAATATATTAATTGACTTACATAACATTTGGCCTTTTAGCTGCAACAGTTCCGCCGAGCGTCGAGGAGAGTCTTTTCCACAAACACTTTAAGGACAAAGCCATGCATCGGGAAGCATCCATACTTCTTCACTACCCATACATTCGTTCGGGAACAGCTAATATATCCACCTTTTCAGCCATACGCTCACTCGTCTCTTTTATTAGGGCTCCGACCACTTTTGCTTTCAGGGAAAAAATATAGCTACGGCCTGCCTTTTCTTTCTCCTTTTACCAACACCGGGCAACGCTAGCCCCAGCTTAATTTTATCGAAAACACACCACCGGCATAGCTCGTACGGTTCACTACCTTCTCATATCACTCTTCGTTTCTTCTTCCTTCTTTTACAACTCGCTGCTCTACCTTCCTTACAACCCGTCTCATAAACAACTACCCAAAATTCTCTCGACATTTCATCATTATCTCCAGCCCACCACTAGATATCAAGAGGAAAAAACAGAACAGCCTCCAGAGATCTTACATCAGCTTCTACTTAGCACAAGCAAGCGAACCAAACCTGCCTCCAATCTCTTCTCCCTAAAACAGCTATCTTACGACCTCACTCAGCCAAAGACCAGCGAGTCTCAATCAGATCAAGCACTAACTGCTTCCCAAACGAAAAGATTAGTTCTCATCTTTTTTTTTTTTCCTTTTTCTCTCTTTCTTTTTTTGGAAAAACTCAAAATGTCCACTTTTTATCCAAACCGGGAGGGGAAAGCAGTCGCCCCGCTTTCCTCTCCCCATGATACATCAGCAAACCCACTACGCCGAATGAATGCGTAGAAAAACCACGAGGTACAGCTCGTGACTCCTCCCCTGTGATTTTCATATGGTAATTCTTCCGCTCACGTCACAGAACGGGGTGAAAAGGGAAACCCCCAGCTTATCAGCTGTTTTCTTCAGCCATCTGTTTCGAGGTCACGTTTCACGCTTCACTTCGATAAAAAGGGAAAAAAAAGAGAAAGGGTTTTTGAATACTAGTTTTCACTATACAGATGCAATATGCATTCCAGATCGATGGCATTTACAGCTGTTTCCCAAAGCAGCTTAACAAACTGAATGCTTAGCTCGTGAAACTGGAACAAAGAATCTCATATTTTCAACATACTTTCTAGAATATATTTTGTTTACCCAATTTCCCCCATGGAATTGTTATCCTGATCCCATACACAAAATATGCCTTCACACTAGGATTATCTATATACAAACTATTCTTAATTTCCTAAGCATTTTTACATATTTCTTAACATGTATTTACATTTTTTATTTAATCACCCCACCTGTTAAGCTATTTGTTTAATTGGAAAAGAAAATTTCTTGAAAAGGAGGAAAAATTTAATCCCAGCACGAAAGATTAATTATACCTGTTAAATTATTTATTTAATTGCGAAAGATAACTTCTTGAAAAAACGAAAAAGTTAATCACAGCACCAAAAGACTAAATATACGCTGTGATAACTACCCTCCCGTCACAGAGAAAAAAAAAAAATAAATAAATCAGACACATCCAGGAACCCCACATATTGTACCAGCGTCCGAGTATTCAGCAAGAAAAGTTTTTAAATGAGAGCTTTAAACTACTAGTTGTTTTTAAATGACATTTATTATATATTTATTTATTTATTTATTTATTTATTTATTTATTTATTTTTTTAATAAAATAATAGAAACCACACTTGCAACAAACCATCCTTGCAACAGCCAACAACCTGCAACTAGAACTCCCATTACCGCAGATCAAACATCGACCCGAGACATGTAAACCTCTAATCACCAGTTCCTGCCGAGCCTGTGGAAAGCCGATCGCTCTTCCGACACACCCTACCATTACCAGGACAGTGTGAACACACAAGCTACACTATTGCCGTATAAAGATTGCCAACTTAAAAAAAAGTTTACTATTGAGATACTTAAAGACTCTACAGATCAATATTCACTGCATACACATCCGCCTGACATATAATTTACTGAAAACAGGAATACTCCTTTCACCTCAAAATATTAGATCAAAATAAAGGGGAGAACACTGGGTTGGCCTCTGTTGTTTTTGGAAAACCTCCACATAATGACCGAACTGTTACAGCTATTTACATGATACATCAAAAGCACAGCAAACCAAAAAAAATGAAATATTCCTTAAAAAAAAAAATTTACATGATTGAGCCTTTTTTCTAGAAATACACAATTGCTTTTAATAACATACTTTCAGTACTTATTTTTCAACACACAGTTTTGAAAAAAAAAAAGCTAAGGAAATATTACACAGGTCAACCACAATTTAATATAATGTGATACACTATTGTTCATTACTGGACGCGGAAGTCTGACATTCCGTGTTAAAGTTTATATTTATTACAATAAAAATTTTCATATATATCTTGTAGCAGTTCCAAAATAATTGTCCAAAATAAGTAGTGTAATATCAGTTCAAAGTGTGTGGAATTATACATACAGTCTTATAACACAGTTTCTTGGAGTAAACACAGTCTTGAGCAGATGATATAGACAAGCACTAAATACACCACTTTACAAATTTTGACCAACCTTGCTTTCTGCTCATTATGCAAATAACACCATGCATGGTTACCCCAAAGTTGTGACCTGCCCCGAGATAATTTCTAACAATGCAAACACTTTGACTGGCACACGGTACTACTAAAGTCAAAAGAACGCCATGACATAAAATTGTGCGCCCAGAAATACATTACACAAAATATATCACAATAGATTATTAAGTAAGTGCACATGCTGCCCCGATTGTACAGTTTTTTTTTTGTTTTTTTTTTTTTTGTTTTTTTTTTACATTTTTCTATTTTTACACTTTAAATTTTTTTTTTTTTTTTTTTTTTTTTTTGTAACATTGCTCGAGGACAGCCGAACCTTACTCATATACAGGGCAAAGGAGAAAATATAAAAAAAACTTTTGACCGCCTGCTCAACAGCTTCAGGGCCCAATATTTTCTTACCCCCCATAACTTTTTTTACCCTAATATTTCCCACTGAAAGCACCCTTTCGAAAGTATTACGACTACTAGTTATACTACAAAAAAAAGAATGATATGCAAAAATATACTAACAAATATACAACTATTTACAAAAAAAAAATTATATTTCCAATTTTGTTCAAGCTTTACCATCGAGAACCTTTTACCACTCTGGCAGATGTAATAAACACCGAGCTTTAGCCAATAAAAAGTAATAGAATACCTAACCACTAACTTTTAGTCACAAACAATTTCTGACCCACGATTTGGAACAAATGGCAATCTATCATACAATTTTAACCGAAACGAATCCAATACTGATAAGATAACGACATGCAAAAAAACAAGATTTGGAGAAACATTGAAATTAAACACGGTTTAAAGCAGAGAAAATACTTTGAAGCTTGCTAAATAAAAAAAAAATACAAAATTTTCCTAAATTTAAAAGATTTTTTAAAATCTGAATGATTGTTTACAAAATTTATAAGTAGCAAGAGCAAGTACATCTGGCCAAACTCTGAGAGAAACACCTATTTGCAAACCACAGTTTTTGGAACACCTCTCAAAAACAAATATCAATACTTTGCAAATGTACACAATTCCACAAAACACAAGGTACCTAAATTTCCAATAAAACTACAATACTCTAAAATATCAATCACAAAACTAATTCCAACTCAGAGCCTAACCAAACAAAACAGAATTGTGAGAATGATACAGCGAACAAAGCGCAAATCCTAAACTAAAGCAGAATTAAATAAATCTGCAAGCATAACAGAGAATTATCCGGTTAGCCACAACTCCTCCTAAACATGCCTCAAATACTAACTCAAATATGTAAACAAACATAGAGCAGACTATTAAAGTTACTACAATTTTTACTGGAATTTGCGAAAAGTGTTGTAAAACATTTTCCACCCCAAAAAGGACTGAAATTACACTTTAACACCTAAACCAACATAAAAATTAACTTGAGATTTATTAAAACATTAGCCTGGAATCTAAAAAAAACTTTTACAACAGTTTGCCACCTAAAATTTCAATTTTAAACACATATAACCTCAGAAATCTTTACTTAAAGGAGCACAGAAGTACTCACACTTACCCAATTCCTTAATCAAATTCTACTTCAAAGCATTTACTTAGACAATTTAGCCAAATTCTATCCTAAAGTGACCCAAACTAAAAGTTAACAATATAAAGTGCCTTAAATTTATATTGAAAACAACATTTTCAAGCTTATAGTTCAACTTTTGACCCTAGGTAGCTTAAAAAACATCAACTTTCCTGCATTTATCCCATAAACTGCTCTCAAACTGCAGTAAAACATTTATAACACTATCTAAACAACTTCTAAATCAACCTTTACACAGCAGGATTTACTAAAATCAAACAAACTTTTATAGCACAATCACAACCCAGCTTGAAAACAAAACAGCACTTTACTCGTAAAAGGGTAAAATTAAATTTCTGACTTTTAACTTTTAAAATTTGACATTATCTCATTACCAAGTATTATTTTAAAAGAAAACCATGTAGGGAATCAACAATTTACTAGAAAAACACTATCTTAATCACCCACAATAGCCCCATTACAAGAATTTTGGTAGAAAATCCTTTAGAACATTTATTGCATGCAGCCTTGTATCACCCTGATCTAAGCAATTACAATGAAAATTAAGGGGTAATTTTTAATTTTTAAGCAACTATATACATTTTTGAAAGTAAAGAGGTAGTAAACCGGTTTTGGGACTAAATATTTTAACAAAATTGAAAAAAAAAAATGCAAATACATGACACAAAAAAAAATCTCAAAAAAAAATTTTTGACTATTAAACTTTTCTATCTATAGTGATAACATGCCATAACTAACCCCAAAAACAAGAATTTTTGAGTTAAGCGAAAACATGTCCTTAAGCATTTAGAATAAACTAACAAAAAGTACTATTTACCTAGCAATATTTAAAAAAAAAAAACACAAATTGAACCCAATCAGAGTGACAGAAAAAAAATATATAGAGCATTGCTCGCCTACACTCCAACTTCAATACATTTCCTAAGAATTTTGCTTCAAAGTTAAAAAATTTAAAGTTAAACGCTACTCTAAACAATTTTAAAATTGTTCGAATTGTTCGAATTTCGAACTATTAAGGTAAACCCAAAAGCACTAGGCCACAAATAAGAATTACAATTTTGAACTTTCCCTTGCCAACAGCAGTTTTTTTTTTTTTTTTTTTTTTTTTTTTTTTTTTTTTTCAAGAATTGAACATAATTTTTGATCTAGGCCAGACATTTTAAACTTTAAACAGATTGGTGACTACATCTGCCAGAGGGGGCATAAACTAAAAAAAATTCCTTTTTCCTAACCCATACCAAGGTATATACAAAAATTCACAATTTAAAAAAAAATAGTTCCCCAAAATATAAACACCTCTTGCGACAGATAGCAAGGAATTTTCCAACGCCTGTACACGGAACCATTTGGCTGAGTAGCCTCCTTACTACTGCTATTTTCTACCCCTTTTTCCGGTTTTTCACCCATACTGACAATTATATCAAATGCAAAACACAAAAAAAAAAAAATTCCTAACAATAGAGAAATTTTTTAGCGCTAACTTGACCAGATAATGTTCTTAACCCCTTGACCGTCAAGGCCACAGCTAAACCTTCAGTTTCTTTTCAAATTTAAAAACACAATTCTTCCTAACAAACTCAATTTTCTAGCCAATACAAATACGGAGCAGAAAACAAGGTTATACAATATAGCAGCATAGAAAGCCAAGTGAGACGAGAAAAAAAAAAAATTACTTAAATTGAGTCATAAAAATACATATAAAATAAGGTAAGTATGTGTACTAAAGCTAAGTGTGTATACAGATGCAAAAAAAAAAAATTTGTAAATATTTTGACAAAGTACTTATCTAAATATTATCAATGTGTAGAAAAACAAATATGCAATTGTATTTATTAAATATCATGTATAACTCTTTTTCACCAACTGCACGAAATATAATAATGATACAGTATACCAAAATATAAGAAGGATTTTTTTTTTTTTTTTTTTTTTTTTTTTTGAGAGAAAAAACTTTAAATTATTTACACTTTATAAGTTAACTCTTTTTCCAAATTTTTGGCCTGTAAATCCAGCCATAAGTTGCCTTAAAATAAACAAAATTTCAAAACCAATGAATTACTGACACTACACTTCTAAATTTCGTCTTACACCGAAAAATATAATTTTTAACCCCAAAAATCCTTCTTGTTATGACTCAATTTATGACACAAGTAACTTAAAAAAAATAATGCATATGAATGTATAAATATGAATATCCCAAGAAAGATTTAAAGATATGTAAACTTGATTTAGAACAAGAAAAATAGAGTATCAATAAAAAAAAATAATTGCAATTCATAGGCTGTAAGAAGAATTCTGCAAATCCATTAATTATGATTTTTTTTTTTTTTTTTTTTACATAGATTTAAAAAAAAATTTATTTACCAATATTCCTAAACCTCTACCGAAAAATTTCACTGATTACAGTTTCTCTAACAAGAAATAATTATTTTGCACTTCATTATCCCACCTATTGATTACTTTTTTTGACAAAATTCTTCTTAACAGCAGAATGTATTCTATACATTTTCATTGTACACACAACATGTAGCAAATTTTTCCAATTAAATAAAAAACAAGTAATTTCTCACCCTTAAATAGAATGTAAATCAAAACAAAAATTTTATGATCTCACCACAGGGCAAACAGAATGAAAATACATCATCACTCGTCACAACACAGGTCCATACATTTTTCCTCATCAATGTGGCTCCACAAGACATGAGTTAGAAAAAGAGAAACAAAAAAAAATATTCTGAGTAGACTTGAAAAAAAATACAAAAGTACACAATAAAATAATTCATTTAGTTAGGAATACCTCTTAAGACAAAGTGCGGTGCCAAAATTACACCGCTAGAGAAACAAATAATTACTCCTGACTACCAAATGGGCACGGCATCAATTATCATAATGGTTTCTTAAGGACTTATGATTTATTTGTTAATAAGGTACTATTCAAATTTTAAAATAATATTCATTGGGTTTAAATTGGTCATTTACTTCAATTTAAAACATAAAATACAGACTTTTCATTTGTCATTAAATAATTTTACAATAATAACATTAAATTGAATTTACTCCCTGCAATAACAATGATTACAATTTACTAATTAAATTTACTTGTTTACTAAAAAAAGAAAGGATCGTATAGTTTTTTTACAAACAATAAATCTATCATCGCGTTGTGTTCTTAAAAATATCTTTTACTTATTAACTTTTCTATCGCAAAACCCTAGGTCAGAAAAAATAGGTAAAACGATACCCGCAGTCAGAAGTAACTAAAGAAAATAAACTTGTTTCTCTAGAGTAATTAATCTTTCATTGTTATGTTTTCTCTGACACAATTAAATAAAAAACCAATACTTTCACAAAGGAGCACAAACACTAAAATTTGAGTTTTTAACATATACAAATTTTTAATTAGACTACAGCAGAATTACACTATATTTCTTAATGTTTAACTTGCAGCAGAATAAGGAGAAAATTTACCATCATGATACAGAAGCTAGTATTGATCTGGACCATCCTTCCTTACATACCAACACAAAGTTACTCTCTTTAAAAAAAAACTTAATACATTTTAAGTGAAGCAACGAGATACAAGAAGCAGGAATATTAAAGACATGAATATATTAATTGACTTACATAACATTTGGCCTTTTAGCTGCAACAGTTCCGCCGAGCGTCGAGGAGAGTCTTTTCCACAAACACTTTAAGGACAAAGCCATGCATCGGGAAGCATCCATACTTCTTCAGTACCCATACATTCGTTCGGGAACAGCTAATATATCCACCTTTTCAGCCATACGCTCACTCGTCTCTTTTATTAGGGCTCCGACCACTTTTGCTTTCAGGGAAAAAATATAGCTACGGCCTGCCTTGTCTTTTTCCTTTTACCAACACCGGGCAACGCTAGCCCCAGCTTAATTTTATCGAAAACACACCACCGGCATAGCTCGTACGGTTCACTACCTTCTCATATCACTCTTCGTTTCTTCTTCCTTCTTTTACAACTCGCTGCTCTACCTTCCTTACAACCCGTCTCATAAACAACTACCCAAAATTCTCTCGACATTTCATCATTATCTCCAGCCCACCACTAGATATCAAGAGGAAAAAACAGAACAGCCTCCAGAGATCTTACATCAGCTTCTACTTAGCACAAGCAAGCGAACCAAACCTGCCTCCAATCTCTTCTCCCTAAAACAGCTATCTTACGACCTCACTCAGCCAAAGACCAGCGAGTCTCAATCAGATCAAGCACTAACTGCTTCCCAAACGAAAAGATTAGTTCTCATCTTTTTTTTTTTCCTTTTTCTCTCTTTCTTTTTTTGGAAAAACTCAAAATGTCCACTTTTTATCCAAACCGGGAGGGGAAAGCAGTCGCCCCGCTTTCCTCTCCCCATGATACATCAGCAAACCCACTACGCCGAATGAATGCGTAGAAAAACCACGAGGTACAGCTCGTGACTCCTCCCCTGTGATTTTCATATGGTAATTCTTCCGCTCACGTCACAGAACGGGGTGAAAAGGGGAACCCCCAGCTTATCAGCTGTTTTCTTCAGCCATCTGTTTCGAGGTCACGTTTCACGCTTCACTTCGATAAAAAGGGAAAAAAAAGAGAAAGGGTTTTTGAATACTAGTTTTCACTATACAGATGCAATATGCATTCCAGATCGATGGCATTTACAGCTGTTTCCCAAAGCAGCTTAACAAACTGAATGCTTAGCTCGTGAAACTGGAACAAAGAATCTCATATTTTCAACATACTTTCTAGAATATATTTTGTTTACCCAATTTCCCCCATGGAATTGTTATCCTGATCCCATACACAAAAGATGCCTTCACACTAGGATTATCTATATACAAACTATTCTTAATTTCCTAAGCATTTTTACATATTTCTTAACATGTATTTACATTTTTTATTTAATCACCCCACCTGTTAAGCTATTTGTTTAATTGGAAAAGAAAATTTCTTGAAAAGGAGGAAAAATTTAATCCCAGCACGAAAGATTAATTATACCTGTTAAATTATTTATTTAATTGCGAAAGATAACTTCTTGAAAAAACGAAAAAGTTAATCACAGCACCAAAAGACTAAATATACGCTGTGATAGTATTAATCATAGTAAAATCATTATAGTAAAGTATGCTTGAATTACATTAGTAATAGTTATGCACAGCATTAATTTTGTAACCAAAATTCCTTCAAATCGTTTGCAAAAAGCATATGTTAAATTAAAAGATATGTAAACGTTAAGCACATATATGTATTTTTTGTGGTGGTGGTTGTGAGATGTACAAATTCAGGCCAATTGTCAGCTGTATGGAACTTGAACTGGTTGGAATGTCCTTAAATAAGGTTTCTGTGTTTTGTGCAAAAATTCACGCGTAACTCCGAAAAACTAGGCAGAAGAGTTCGACATGAGATCTTACGTGGCGCCACACTAAATTAAAGATCAAAACCTCCCTGGCACTGGCGGAACATAATATATTTAGTAATTACATTTTAAATTGATATAAATTTTACCTCTCCAGTGACGGAGCAGTTTTGCAATCAAAGCTGTTTGAGGGGAAGTGCCTGGTTCGAATCCAAGTCTGACTCGTCGATCTAGCTGTTGAGAATTTTCCGTGTTTTGTCCGAAACTCACATAAATCACATAAATACAGACTAGAATCCCTAGTATGTGTCGTGAAGGTCAGAACACTAAACGCCTAAGACTCTCGTAGAATCAGTCGACCTTAATCGCAATACCAAAACAAAACAATCGAATTAATTAATTTTGAAATACAATTTTACATCTGTATTTTCTGATTCTTATTTCTTATTTTTAGAATAAATGAAAGGAAAATTGTAATTAAAAAATGTTGAAAATATCGTTCATACCTACAAATTATGGATTATTTTAAAAATATAAAAAAATTAAAATAAAAAATTACTTGTGGACTTTACAAAAAATATGTAACTGTTTGTTACAAAAGGAAATTATACCTTTATACAAATTATGTAATTTCAAGTTAGTTTCACAAATTATTATAAATATATTAATGGCTTATCACAATAAATTATATTAAATTCAAGTATTTCGCATCAAAGAAATTTTAAAGATTTAAAAATTTATTAAAATTAAGATGGGTTACATTTGCCATTATATTTTTTTTGCTGCATTTTCATCAGTTTTAATGTAAGAATACAAAAATATTACATTTTGTAGAATTTTATCGAAATACAATCTTTAAATAATTGTTTTATATGCTAATTAAAAATCGGTTTTAAATGCGGATACTCTTGCAGTGAAAAAAGGTCATTAAAAGAAGATTTGACGCTAAATATATAAATTCAGGGATAATCGACGTATTGAACGCCAGAAGAAATAATATAATAATAGACAGCTGTTTCAGTAGCATTTATTGGACTGTCACCAGTCATTGATGCACTCATGGTGGTACGTTAAATGCTACCGAAACAGATGCATTCTTTTTTTTTTTTTTTTCATTTGTCGTTCAACGCGTTCATTATTCCCTTGTTTATTAAAATTGAATGGAGGTAAAAAAAAAAAAAAAAAAAAAAAAAAAAACATCGTTAAAGCAGTTGATGCAAGCTATAAATAGCAGTGCGTTTCAAGAGCTGTTAGTAAAAACAAAAAGGAGCTTTTCCCTTACATCTTACCAAGAGAACAGACTGATACACAATAATACAAAAAATCGTGTATGAAAAAAACCACACGACTTCTATTTCCGACTATTACACATTTTATAGGCATTTCTTGAAATTAATATGATCAGATAATGTAAAACTGAACTAACGATGTTGAAACCTAAAGTTTTTCCGGTATGAGAAACTTAATACACGTGTAAAAACATATAAACAAAATTTGCATAGCAGGTTAAAAAATAAGATAAATAATATTATAGTTTTAAAAAATTAAAGAATACGCTTTTATAGAAATGTGAACTAAAAAGCACAAAATACCTATCTTAGTATTAAAATGCAGGGTAAGAGAAAATCGTGTGAGTAACACACCATAATATTTAGATACATTTAAATCCTTAATTAAAATAATTTAAAAATAAACAAAAACCATTTTTAAAAAATCTCCCCTGACTGGGCTCGAACGTTAGACCTCTAGGTTCGTAGCGCGGAGCTTTACCTCAAAGCCACTGCGTTCACGAAGGGGAAGTCTTTTTTTTAAATATAGGTTTTTTGCTTGCTCCCAGAGCGGTTACAAACATACATTGTTACAAACATACATTATACATGCAAACACACATACAGGCGAAGCTAATAAAAGCGTGTTAAAAATACTAGAGTTATTTTTTCAAACACCAATTTCCGAGATTTAAAATTATCCTACCTTAGCAGGATGACTGTTAATTTTCTTGTAATAACCACGCAAGACATGAGAAAGGATGTCTAAAATTGTTTAAATTAACAATTTTCAAGAAAATCTTTAGAGCAGTTTTTGAGATACCATCTTTTACCAAAAGTTGGCACACTTAGTTATTGGCCAGAAAACAATAATTACATACAAAATGTTTTTTAAAAGGGTGTTAATATGACGAGTTTGAAAAAAAAATCAGTACAGACGTTTTTAAAGGAACGCACTTGCGAAGCCTGAAATTGAGGTACTTACATAGAACGCCTATCAATTTTTCTAAACTAATTAACTAAGTCATTTGAAAGTATATCTAATAAAGTGTTTATATAGCGACTTTGAAGAAAATCGTTAGAGCCGTTTTTGGAAACGGACTTACGGTTCAACTTCAGTTTTCCGACATGCCACTTCCTGTTTTTAAATTTTCACCAAAATTTGGAAAATTAATCTGTACACCAGACTTGTATCAATTCTGAAGTTTCGTTGTTTTATCTTAATTAGTTTTGGAGATATGATAGCCAAAAGGTTCTCCATTTACATACACAGATACACGCATATACATACAAACACTGACCAATTGCCAAAAACTACTTTTTTGGACTCAAGAAACCTCGAAACGTCTAAATAATTTTCGGACCGAATATTTCCATTACCTTCGATAGTATGGTAACGGAAGTAAACAAGGAAACTGAAGTAGATAATAGGTAAAAAAATTGCGAAATTCATACAATTTTATATAAATATAAAAGTTTACTAAAATATTGAAAACACAAACGTACTGGAAAGGTAAACTTATAAGAAAAAAAAAAAAACATTTGCATAAAATCAAACATCTTAGCAGTATGCTGTCAGAAGCTGTTGCCCCTGAAATTAGATTTGTTGACTGCATAGCAGAATGATTAACAATTAGCATGGGCACAAATATAGTGCCAACGTACCTTTGAGGATTAGAAAAAATGTTGCAGATTCATGAGTCAAGACTAATTTTCAAATATGACGATGGCAGATTACGCGTACGTCGTAAAACACATCCAGTGGTAAATATGATGTCGACACTTCAAGGTAGAAGTTATGAGGATGTAATTGACGACTAATTGTTCTCCTGTGTGTCTTTATTTATTTATTTATTTATTTATTATTATTATTGAAAATACATTGCAGAACTCGTCTTCCAATAAGAATTTGCGCTGCATGATCGCTCCGAAATGTACTCAAAGGGTGGGATTAAAATTGATACTTAAACTTACTGACATAAACATACTTTCCTGAAAATTAATTTCGTCTTCCAATAACAAAATAGAATTTATATGAGATGCAATCGAGAGAGAAATCCAAAACTAAAGCTAACATTCACTCAGTCTTCGTAAATTATAAATATCGTTTAACCCTTTCAGGGACAAGCAAATGTTCTTCATTTCAACTGAACAGCCAACAGAAATCACAAAAAATATTAAAAGTCAAGAAATAAATAAAGTTATTCTTCTAAGTTATAAAAGAAAAAAAATCATTAAACATTTCCAGGGAAGGTTTTGCAATTTCGAATAAAAATTTGTGATTGCGCTATGCATCATCCGCCCCTGAAAGGGTTTATGGTATTGTGCATGTACGTTTCCCCATTGTTCTTGGCGTCCTTTTGAGCTCAAGCCAACAAGAACTGCCGCAATCATCCCCTTTGAATATTAAAATATAATACTATGGGCTACTAGACAAATTGAATGGCAATTAATTTTATCCTCATTAATATATATGTTTATGTATATGTTGAATTTCTAATAATTTTCAATAAATAAAGCAGGCTGGTGTCTTAAAAACGAACATTAAGAATGATAAAATAATTTCAATATTTTTAGTCTAACTGCACACACTTCACAAAACACGATCAACAGATATTATTGAACATAAGTATTTATATTTACAACCTATAGGAACATTTACAGAGGTCCAAAAAATTAAAGTAAATTCGAAAATAACTCTTATACTCTCAAAGTAGCGGCATATGAAGCAGAGCTACCTTCTTCCTTCTACCGGTAGCGGCAAACAGAAGCATTTCGGTTTCACTCGCTTCTACTGGAGCCGAGTTTAGTTGTTCTGATGAGTTATGCAGTTATTGCTTGCCTTGGAGAAGGAACTATTCCAGCTGCTCTAGTTTTGCAACATCCTCCCCACTTGAGCGTTCTGAAAGATGCTCAACAGAAATATGACACTGAAAAATACTAATAGAAAGGTTAACAAATGACAATATATATATAACAGCTACATTAAACATCTAATAATAAAAAAAGAAAAATACAAAAAAAAAAATATTTAGAGTTCAATTTCTAAATAAAAAAAAAGTTTATATAGTCTTTGAATAGTCTTATGTCAAATATGCACAACAAGTCGTTTTACTGGTCTCACTACCCTGCCAAAACGAGTCTTAAGTGGAGTTCCATTATTAGGCTTCTCACCAGTGTTATCATTTGTTTGCGGTGTAGGATTTGGCACATGCTGTACAAGTTTTTCTGTGATTTCAAGAGGATAGAGTCTCTCGATTGGTCGTAGTAAAACTCCTTTCGATGTTTTAAGTTTAACCAGTCTAACAATTCTATCTTTACTAGGAAAGAGTTCGATGACTTTTGCTAAGGGCCAATATAAACGTTTCTTGTCATCGCTGCCAATCAAGACCAATCAAGACCGCTGCCAATCACACACTTGAATTGTGTCATGACTTTTGAAGATCGATGAAGGTAGAAAACCGAGATGTTCTCTTCTTAATCTTTCCTTCAAAGATTCTCTTACTGTCTGAATATATCTATATCTTTCAACAACATCAGTTTTCTCAATTTGATCCAAGTCTGGTACATCACTTTTTCGTAATTCTTGAAGGAACAGTACATATGCGAGGGGGGATGGATTGATTGAAGCGGATATGTATATGTGCGCATATAAATAAAAATAAAAAATTTCACCCTGATATCTAAATTTCTTTTCTGGTGAACTTTTGCCGCACAGGTGTCATTTATAATATTCCTTGTAAATCATGTAATTATATTGTTCATATAGGTAAAAGCAGCTATTCACTCCATACTCAAGTTGTGAAACACAAATGACAATTTAAAAACCGTGATATTTGTTCAAAAATTGTCCAACATGTCATACAAACCGATATCTAATTTCGATAACATTAAAATCGTTGTTTCTGATTTCTTTGACTACCTTTCTCAGATTTTTCCTTCAAGGGTGGATTTTCGAAACTTCAACCTTCTCAAATGAATGTGTCATGCGCATTGCCGGCAAATTATGACGCAATTCATTTATATGTTGTTATTTAGAATTTTACAATTGATTTGTGTACTGATGAGGAGCCGAAAAAAAGGACAAAACATCTATATTTATGTTATATGAGCTATCTAGCATATTTTAATATTTTAAGCTATGCTTAGGAGTCGCACTCTACGCCCTTTTTTCAGGACACTTTCAGAGATAAGAAATTTCTGCCTTTTTTGCCACCACTAATTTCATGCATAAATACTTCTAGTATATTTTGTAGTAATGTGTCATGATTATATAGGGTAGAGATTATTTTATAAAAATAGCGGTAGCAATAAATTTGAAAATTTTTTATTCATAAGAGTGTCCTGAAAAAAGGGCGGAGATTACGACCCCTGGCTATGCTCGTGATTCTATATATATATATATTTCTAAATTTCATATTAAATTATATTTTTAAAATTATCTAATTGAAATTATTTGTAAATGCTTAAAAATGAAAACAATTTTGCTGTTCAATGGTTGCTAGTAATAATGAATTATGTATATATATAGAGTTTATCAAACCCTAGGAACAAACTACAAGAACTGGATATTTTTGGTTAATCTTTAATAGTAATACTTGCATATAGGCCGCGGTTTTTGTAAATTATGTTTTCAACTAAACGTTACATTATACGTAATATTAATATATACTTCATTTTATGTAAACTTGAACACCTAAAAACTTTTAGTTAAAAAAGCAATATACAAAGAGCACGCCTATTTCTAGGTTTTATTATTAACACGTTGAATGCCATGTCAGCCATCGGTGACTGACACTGAACTTTCCATTTAGACCGTGTCAACCACCGGTGGCTGACAGTGTAAAATATGATATAAAGCTATAAAAAAATTAATAATTGTTTTAAGTAATTACTGAAAACTTATTTCAAATTTACTTAATTTTCATCTATTAGACAGGGACGAGGTGCCGCTCACCACTTTAGGAGCAGTAACGAGCGATTTTATGTATGCTAGGTCCCTCCTCCTATATATATGTATATAAAGGCCGCCAGAGATAGTTACGCGACAAGGAGCGGCAGTTAAAGATGTAGGATCAAATTGTTTTTTGATTGTGTTTGTGCCGGGATTGCAGCCCACGCGATAAATGTCATTTTGGAGCTTTAAATAGTTCTATTTTTCTATTTGTAGTTTTATTCTGTTCGCTGATAAAAAGCAGTTCACAAGCAATCCAAGAAATAATAATTATGGTTCATATGAAATAAGCAGTTTGTTTAAAGGATAAAATAAAATAATTTTGTCATAGTAGAACATTAGACAGGTGCTGCTTGGTCGATGATGTTCATTTTGAACTTCACCCTGAGAACCCTTAGCACTATCCATGGTTGTATATTTGAATCAGGACTGTAACTAATGCTGTTGTTACTGTACAACTGCTAGATCTTTCCATGAGATGAGGAAACTTTGGGATAAGGAAAATCAAAGGACTTTCTTAGAGAAAAAAGCATTGATTGAGCGGAGAGAAGTTAAATTAATTATGTTTAATTATAAGTTAATCTGTTGAATTTAATAATAGTAAGAGGTGATCATCTTTTTTTAGTTTTCCTTTTAAAGTTCTATATGATCAAATATTATAGATTTGTTGTTTTTTGGGGTTGGATTTCATATGTGCCAAGAGGATGTAAGTGGCCATGAGTAGTATATGTGTGAAGCTGTGCCCTCCTCCTCGCAGGGGCACTCAGGTGAGCGTAAGCAAAGAAAACGAAATAGATAATTTGTAAATGGACCACGAGGCTTAGGAAGGCGATAATTGAAGGAAGGTGTTAGAGACCCCGTACAGATTGAGACGTTAGGGATAAGATCATAGGTGCATCTTCCTTTAGAGGAATTCGTCCAAATGTCTCCCCATTTCTGCATTAGAGGACTCTTTAAGTTATTTTTAATATTGGAGGGGGGGGGGAGGTAATTTTACTTTTAATTGGCAGGTTTCGCTTGCCATTTTTGCTATCCTATCTGCTAGTTCATTTACCGCGACACCACTGTGTGCCGAGATATGTGCTAAAGTGACTGTTTTTTTTGTTGTTGTTGTTGTTAGAAGTAGTTTAATTTAGGTTACAGGATTATATCATTAAGGCACTTTAATGGATTTTATTGAAACACACGCGGCCTGAAAGGGATTTGCTTAAGAATTCGCGTGGCGCTTAACACGTTAAAAATTAAACAATGACATTTATTTCTTAAAAAGTTCAGGGGATGTACTCCCCGCCTATTTATCAGGACACTCTGAAGGATATATATATATATATATTAAATTTATTGCTACCACTATTTTCATATAATAATCTGTGCCCTCTATAATCATGGTACATTACTATAGATGTATCAGAAACATTTCTGCGCATAATTAGTAGTGGCAGAAAAGGCGAACATTTCTTACCTCTGACAGTGTTCTGAAAAAAGGGTGGAGAGTACGACCCTTGAGAGTTAAAATAATGTATGTGGTCATCATTTCTTGTACAATTTTTAATTCTGATGATGTGTCCTACCTCACTTAACCTTTTCCGATCCGAAACATACCCCCCTTAAAACATTACATTCTTCTGTTTTTGCAAACTGAAAGAAAAATATGGACTATAACCGACGTTTGTTGATTGAAAATTGTACTGTACACTTTCTGCTAATTAGCTCGATCGTTCATTTCATGACTTTATTACATATGACTGTTCCAGATGCAAAAATTGTAAGTGGATGTCGTAGATTTCTAACCCGCACGATCCTATGGCCTGGGTCGAAAAGGATTATGAGTTTGTATGTCCAATTTTGAATCACACATTATATATATATAGATATAAATATATATAATTTCATCGTTTATACATAAGCATTTACGTAGCGTCCACATTATTAAAATAGTTAAACTATTAAATTAACAATTTATTTTCATTGCATATATCTTTTATTACAATTATCTGTAAAGTATAAGCGTCTTTCTCTATAAAATTCTTTGAACTGAAGTACGGAAAACAAGTTACTGTTGGAAATAAAATACCTGTCTGGAAAGCAAATCCGAAAGAACTCTTAGTGGGTGAATAATGAGTCACTCCTTGTTTTTAGAGAAAACATGTTAGCTTACATTTCATGTTATCCTGTCTCTTTTCGTTCCATTATTTTAATAAATTGTTTCGCAACAGAAGTTGAAAACAATTCACTGTATTTTTGATACAGTTCACCGGAAATAAATTATTAATGAATTCGTAAAAATGGATAATTAAAATTCGACTTTTATTTTCTCATTTCATCAAATAAATTTATTATATAAAGACTTTTTTATAAGCATTTTTAGAAAAAGAAAAAAAAAAAAAGAAAAAAAAAAAAACTAACAACAAAAAGAAATATCTGTTCATTCAATTAAATGCATTAAAGTTTTAAACTATTTGAGAAGTACTCTCATATAAAAACTTTTGTGTAATTTATTAAAAAAAATAAAAATAAAAATAAAAATAAACAGTTATGAAAACAGCACGTTCATTCATGTATAACCTACACTTTCAATAATATTACTAAGTAAAAATAAATGCTGACTTCATATTAGGATGAGCCGAAAAATGGATATCTTCGATAAGCGATTTCTAATAACACAAGAAAGTTGTATTTTGCCATCCTCAATTTGGTAAAAATAAAAATAAATAAATAAATAAATAAATATTTATATCTTTAGTTCACGCATGACCTCCAAAGTTCGAAAATATTATTAAAAAAAAAAAGGTCAAATTTCAATATTTTTTATTGATATACAAGTATTATTACATTTTGTTCTAATATCTTCCAAATACTTTCTTTTAATACTATTTTCATTATCTTTAAAAATATTTACATTATATTACCGTTTTCAGATCGCGCATAAGCCGTAAAGATTCGTAAAATTAACCAAAATTCGACTTTTTTACTGTATATATAAAAAAATATATATATACAGGGAAACTTGAATAATTCGAACTTGTTTAATTCGAAATTCTGGATAATTAGAGTTTGTTACTTGGTCCCTTGAATTTTGTATTAAAATAATGTTAAAAAATCGTGGATAATTCGAATTCTATTTTGGATAATTCGAATTTTTCATATGATTAACTTTAAAATATCACAGTAAAATTTTTTCCCAAGTTTCTTTTCACCTAAAATGCATTATTTATTTTAAGTCTTTCAAAATAAGGATAAGGAAATACAAGAAAAGCCCCTACCTAGTGCATCAGAAAATATGGTGCATATACGTGAAGTTCGAGGATTTTCTGAATTGAAAGTCATGTCTGATGTAGAAGATTCTATTTTTGTATCAACTGATATGTTGAAGTCATATGCTATGACACAAAGATTGTACTTGAAGAAGTAATAAAAAATATCTGACTATTTTTTAAAAAAGTGTTGAATAATTAAGCTCGTAAAAAATATTGATTTAATGGGGGGGGGATGTAGCAGTTTTCTTAGATATAAAGTTTATATATTAAATCTTTGATCGTAGAGTTTTAATTTTTTTAATTTATCTCTTCTTTTTGACAAAATAGCATGTTTGCCAACATCCTAATTAATATTTTGTAGTGTTGTTAGTCCCACCCTTTTTTTTTTTTTTTCACACCAGTAAATTTTTAAAGTAATATTTTGCAAATGCAATTACGATTAAATAAGAAGAAAAATACTCTAAAACGGATACTGGTGTGAAAAAGAAGGCGGGGTTAACAATACTACGGAATTTTAATTAGTATGTTGGCAAGTATGAAATAGTATATGTAATTCGAATTTTTGGACATTTTGAATTTTTCTCAGGTCCCTTCAACTTTGAATTATCCAAGTTCTACTGTATTTATATATATATCCAGCTTGCTAGAAAACCTAACGAATTGAATATATCGTTATATATGTAGGCATTTCTTCCTTTGTAGTTATTCAAAGAACATGATAATGGCAGATAGTACCTAAATTTGGTTAACAGATCATCAGACCCGATGACCTCGTATCTGGCTTTATACACGGAGCCACGCGAATTCTCTTTTCAATTTCATTATCTATTCTCATTCTAATATATTCGTCTGCTGTCAGCAAGCAATGTGATTAGATAATTACGTTTTAGTATTATTATATTTAAGTAAGGTTAGGTTAAAATATCATGTTAAATTGTGAATTTACAGTAGTTCTTTAAAACTATTTGTTGTTATATTTGTGTTATTTTACCCTTACCGTCGTTACCGGCAACTAGACAAACCTTTGTGTTTTTTTTTTTTTTTTTTTTTTTTTTTTTTTTGGTAGGGTCTTACCAATAAAAGAACAAATATGAACACTTTTCCAACATATGAGGATGATCTTTTATGTTGTTTTAACATAAGGTTGAGATTGTCTTTATATTCTAAGAAAATGCCTGCAATTTTTACTGTTGAAGATTGAGTTAGTTCACAATCACAGGAGTTATACCGAAAACCTTCAATACCAACTGTTTTCCATGCTATAATAGTACAATTAATAAAATACTATCATGATCCATGTTTCAATTTAAGAAAGTATTATAACAGAGGCAAAGCTAAAAGAAGCATTAAAAAAAGGTGATTCCTTCATCGCTGATGTTAAATCAAGATTGATGGGTGTTCCTGCACGTAAATGCACAATTGCCGTTTCTTGCTTTCGTGGGAAAACCACAGTTCCTGTGAATGTCCTGTAAACACTGATTGTAAATGTGAAAAAGAGAAAAAATAATTTAGTATCGGATTAAAAACTTTTGTATATCTAACGAAATGCCAGTAACACTTGCACATTAGTATTCTAGACAGGAAAGAAACTTTAAGGTTGAGATAGAAGGAACAATAAAAATTATTAGGGCAATATTGAAAAAAAAAAAACAGTTTAATTAGTTCTTCCGACGATTCAGTTGTAAATGTACATCTTAAGAAGTCATTTAAAGAAACAATAAAATAATGTGACGCATCTGTTGCTTCGACATCAAAAACTTAAATGAAAATGAAGTTATCTGCTGTCATTGTAATGAGTGGCAGGTTTAGAACTTTTGACAGTAAAATATCTTCTAATGCGTCTGCCGTTTAAAAATATGTTCAACTGATTAGTGACGAAATGCTGTTTTTGGTAACCCTGAGAACTTGTTATTGATCATAGCAATGGGCGACATGCAACCTATAAGGGAGTTAGCCTACAGAAGAATACTTAAAGCCAGAGATCAACCGTCAGGACACACTTCTGTATCTATAAGAGATTTTCTTCCACTAATATTAAATTTTGAAATATCGAACTATGATGTATTAATCAGCTGGTCAACGTGTTCATTTTTTTCCTCATTCTCTATACCCCCAAAGAGGAAAAACGTGACGAACAAGGATCTTTTTTCATTTCTATAAACTAAATAATTGCCTAAGTTTGAAATAATAAAATTCTCCTGTCACATTCAGGCTGTTGAAATATTGTAAAGCTGGTCAATAAATCTGCAGCAAAGGTATTTGGGGAAGACTCAAGAGATGGATTTATAACAACAACTTTATACTCTGGATTATCAATACCAAAACTGAGTAATATATCTAGCTTCAAACCTTAATTCAAAAACAGAAACTTTAAAATCGTATAATAAATGTAAATGCACTATAAATATATAAATATTGCAAATAACTGTCCATCATTGTTGATTTAATTATAAGGGCAAGGTAGAACTCTAAATGCAACCATCTTACCGTGGTCAGTTCTCGGGTGTTAATGCAACAAATTATAATTGCATAACAAAAGAGCTAATATAACATTTTAACATATCATCTGCCCCAAATAAACAGTTTTGGCAATTTTTTTGAAATTTTTATTGCTTCATTTTAAAATGCTGTCTTTAATAATTTTAAAACTTTCTTTGTTTTATACACACATTTTTTACATGACTTCAGATAAAATCCCCCTGAAAATTAGTTTTCGAAAACATTATACTGAACATAAGAAAATTTAATTAAAAGTACGATTCAATATGATGTATGTAAGCTAGAGGGGAACGTATAATCGAATCACAAATATGCCAAAAAATATCGGTATCCTAAATACGTGAATTAATAATTTATTAAATATTACCATGGAAACCTAAACATTAAAGTAATATATGTGTTATAGAAAATGCTGTCAATTATTGTGATGTAATCTAAACTAATGAGATATTATTTACTTGCAAAATGAGTTAATAATTTTCTTTCGTTTAATTCATTTTTGATAAACTTTTTGTTAAAATAATTTTTACAATCCATAGCATCTAAGATATGACCATATATAAAATTACTAACAGTTATATATAAATGTGATTTTTTTTCCCCATCAAAAAAAACCTGAAAAAAAAAAAAAAAAAAAAAAAAACTTTTTTCTTTATATTTACACAGTTATATAAATAATTATGTATTTTTGTATGTAATATTTATACAAAATCTGTGAAAATAAGCAAATATATATATTTTTTAATTTTATTCCAGTACATTTCCTTAAAATTAACATATTATTATTATTATTATTATTATGGGATTTGTAAATATACTCGATACCCATCTGAAGAGAAAAACTTATTTTATGAGATTTTTTTTTTTCTTCACCATGAAGGTTTTATAGCATCGACAATAATTCAAAGGAGTTAGCGGATTCAAAATGTTTTGAAAAAGATTCTCTACTTCATTTCAAGAAATCTTCTTAAGATTTGTAGAGAACGGATGTGAAAATTTTATAAAATTTACGATCTAATATATTAGATTTTAAAGTTATGTTAGCCTAACAAATTCGGTTGATATCATATTATAGTAATATATATATATAAATTTATATATTGCTGAGAGTTTGTTCTTTATAATAAAGATATATGTGTAATGGCTATTTCTTTTAGGCGTTTACAATTTGGTACAAAGATTAATTTATTATGCAAACTACTGAATGCAATTTATCTATAAAGCATTAATAAGCACGGAAACATGTTTTAATTTTGTAAAATTTACTTTAAGTAACTCTGTTAATAAAATGTAACTATGTTTTTCTTTAATATGTTAAAATAACTTTAGTCAACAAATATTTAGAATTTAAATCTAGTATATCATATAATATTTAAAGTGATTGTTTATATTTAAATTTAGACATTATTGATTTTTATTTTATTTTATTTTATTTCATTTTATTGCTGATTTTGTACATTTAAATGTAATTTTAATAATTTTTGTCTAAATATAACAGTTAAAATATTTCAACGTCTCTGAAAAATTATAATGACATTACTAAATGAGTGAAAGAAGAAAGAAAACTTAAATAAATTAGCCTTGAAGTATATATATATATATATATATATATATATATGTATATATGTGCAAAATTTCAAAAACATTTCACACACGCAAACACACACACACACACACACACATATATATATATATATATATATATATATATATATATAGTTTCTGCCGCTTATTAAAATCACGTTCCTCCTGAGCCAAAGTTATTTTATTAAGCGGCTGACTTTTATATCCTGTGAACGTTGCTGCTCTCAAGGAAAGAGTATTACTTCCCTGAATTTGGAGAAAAAAAAAATTACGAATAATGGATTTAGCAAACAATGTTAATTAATTTTTGATAGATAATTAATTAATTATTCTTTAGATATTAGTAAATTAAACCCATTCGAAGTTCCTATACGCTTTCCTTTGAGGAAAACTGTCATTACTTTACCAAAAGTTCACACGCTTCTTATAAATTTAAAATCTTTTCGTTTAAAACTCTTGATTTATAGTTATTTCAAAATAAGAACTAGAAAATTTCTTTTAAAAATTGAAAATTAAACACACACTTATATATATATATATATATATATATATATATATATATATAAAATTACGAATAATGGAATTAGCAAACAATATTAATTAATTTTTGATAGATAATTAATTAATTATTCTTTAGATATTAGTAAATTAAACCCATTCGAAGTTCCTATACGCTTTCCTTTGAGGAAAACTGTCATTACTTTACCAAAAGTTCACACGCTTCTCATAAATTTAAAATCTTTTCGTTTAAAACTCTTGATTTATAGTTATTTCAAAATAAGAACTAGAAAATTTCTTTTAAAAATTGAAAATTAAACACACACTTATATATATATATATATATATATATATATATATATATATATATATATATATATATATATATAGCATTTGCAAAATAGATCAAATCTGCAACGTATTTCTGCGCTTTCAAGAATACATTCCTTGAAATTGTTAGGGAAATAGGTTATGGGGCGTCTTTAATTTGTAACTGTGCTTCAGGTGTGAAACGTTCGACAATGAGCGATAACGGAGGTGTTATTGTGCTTTAATTCTTTATTTTTTTTTTATTATTTTTTTTTTTTAATTAAAATTAAAAAAAATCATATGCATAAATGATATATTTATTTGCTGGGGATATATTTTTGAGTTTACTAATCGGCGCTACTGATGTTATTAAGCGGCGGTTTTAAAAATAGTTTGTATTGATTTGATTCGAGTCCTGGCAATTTAATTTGATCAGATTAAAAGGCTGATTTTATTAACCAGTGAGTTTATTAAGCAGCGGTTACTGTATATATACTATATATATATATATATATATATATATATATATATATATATGCCATAAAATAAATTGGCATTTATATTTCAGAAACAGGATGTGTAAAAGACAGAAAGAAATCTAAAGAATTACTTTGAAAAACGAAATCATAACATTATGGATATTTATTTCTTTAAGAAAACAAATTTTTAAATGAGTACTGTTTGAATTATAAAATATAATTTTACACTGATTTTTTTATGCCTACCTATGCCTTCTACCTCATGGTACTAACTGCTAATAGTTTTTCTGCTGTTTGAAACTATCTACGAACGCTAAAATCTTTCAGCAGAAGAATCAGTTACATATGTAAGTAATTTGTGGATCGTTTTAAAATGACGGTACTCAAATACCGAAAGAACCGACTCAATTCATCTGACTTCAATGAAATTTTATATGTATATTATGTCTATCATGGTCAGGAAATTTCGCCAACAAGAAAAAAAAATATCTTAAATTTCTTTAACAGCTTGCAGCTTTTGATGTGTATTGTGCTTAACAATGTGCTGTTCTTAATGTAATATAAGGAACCTTAGAACTTCAAAAAACATCGTTTTAATTATAGTCTTTTTCAAGTAAATTTTTGTTAACAAAGCTTCATTGGGCATGTCTAACAGTTACCTATAAGTTTATTATGTATTTTGTAATAAAATTTAAATTAGGTGGTGAATTATTTAATAATTTACAGGGTGTCCAAAAAGTTCTCATACAGTATTTTGAATGTGGTCTTATTAAAAAGTATTAATTCTAGGCTGTCACAACTTTTTTAACATTGTTTTACAATGTGTCTTTTAAGAATATATGTAATAGAATCAATGTACTACTTTTCATTTTGTTTCAGAAACTATGAAAAGATATAGAAAGGTAATCGTTAAAAAATATTTAGAAGGACGGAAAGCAAGCAAAATCTTCAGAGACCTAAAAAACTTAGGTGTCAAACGTGATTTTGTTTATAGGACGATACAAAGGTATAACGAAACTTCATCTGTGCAGGACAGGTATAGATCGGGCAGACCTCGCACTGCACGGACTGAAAAAGTCATCAAAGCAGTAAGAGAGCACATCGGGAGAAATGGACAGACTTCACTTAGAAAGGTATCACGAGGTTGCAAGATTTCAAAATCATCTGTCCACAATCTTCTAAAAAATGATCTAAGATATAAAGCTTACAAAAAAAACAAGAACACGTAGAATTTCAAAGGCCTCAAAAGCAAAGAGGTATGAACGAATTAACACCTTGCTTTCTTGGCACGCTGGTGATGAATTCGTCTTGAGAAACTTTTCGTTCTACAGCAATCCCACAATCCCCAGAATGATCGAGTATGGTTGGCATCCATTCAAGATATCCCTGACTATCAAGCTACTGTGCCAAGATTTTAAAATGCTTCATCATTAATGGCATGGGGGGGGGGCTTTTTCAAAAAGGGGGATACTTCCTTCGTTTTTTATTGAAAAGGGAGTAAAGATTAATGCAGAAATGTACCAGAAGGAAGTTTTGGAGAAAGTTTTATTAACAAATCTTCAAAACATGTATGGAGACGATTATTATTGCTTCCAGCATGACGGTGCGCCATCCCACACAGCTAATAAGGTGCAACAACGGTGCGGAGAAAATTTGACCGACTTTTTGCCAAAAGAAGAATGGCCTCCCAGCTCCCCCGACCTAAACCCCTTAGATTATTTTGCATGGGGTTATATGTTGTCGAAGCTTAAAGATGTGAAATGCAGCAATTTAACACAATTCAAAAACGTTATACTTAAAGTATGGGATGAAATCCCAATGCAAGCCATACGTGCCGCATGTGATAGCTTCGAGAAAAGACTAAAGCTGGTAAGAGAACGAAAAGGTGGAAGTATCTCTAAATATTTGTTATGATGGTTTTCTGAATATTTGTTTTGTAATTTGTTTTAAATAAAAGCCTTTTATTTTCTTTAACTTTTGTGTATTTTAAGTTTTAAATTGTATGAGAACTTATTGGACACCCTGTATATGTTAATAATAAATGCGCTTTTTTTCACTTTGCGCGCAAGATACCTCTGAAACTATTTAATATTTTTTCTTGAAATTTTCACAGATTGTGTAACATATCAAATTCTTCAAACTAAACCAAAATTTGTTCAAATTTATTTTAAAAATATATTTAATAAATCATTAATTTTTTAATAAAATCTGAAGTATCTCCTGCATGAAAAATAGGTGGTTGAGAGGGATAAAAATTTAGGTTCAGTTTGAATGATCTGATATGTTACATAATCTCTGAAAATTTCAAGCAAAAATATTAAATAGTTGTAGAGATATCCTGCGCGCAAGATGGAAAAAAAAGCACACATTTATTATTAACACATAATTTATTAAATAATTCACCACATAATTTACATTATATTCCAAATTACATAATAATCTTATAGGTAACAATTAGCCATGCTCAATGAAGCTCAGCTAACAATAATTTACTTAAAAAAAATATATATAATTAAATCGATGTTTTTTAAAGTTCTAAGCGTCGTATGTTCCCTTAATGAAAAAAAAAGGAATTTTTTTTATCTTGAAGCAGATACAAGAGTATTGCACTGGGAAAAAACGAATTTACTTTTACTCATTCTCAGAATTTCCTCTCCACATCCCCCCCCCCCCACCTCACCCTTAACGACAGGAATATTTTTTTTTTATTCGAAAATAATTTAATTCAATTGTATCTGCTTTTGTCTGCAAATAGTTTTCCATTAGAATAAATGGAAACTTCTTTTTTTTTTTTTTTCACGTAATTCTCGGGCACACAATCTGCATTATAAAAATTTGAAATTTTATTTGAATTGAATCAAATAAACCAAACATGTTAGGCTATAATTACGGTCAAATTCATTTTGGCCACACTGCAGATAATATTCATTGAAAGACCATAAATATTGTTAGAAATTAATTTTTCTTGTGTTTGAAACTGTAAAATTATTCTTTCTTGTTACAAGTAAATTGGTGAAATATATATATATATATATATTTTTTTTAAGTTACCCCACCAGTAAACTAGAAGTTTCGACTAGAGGTTTCGTTATCAAATATTTTGAAGGGTGGTGCTGGATTTGAAACCAGGTTGCATTTTTTGTCTTTGTCATTTAGAAGTATTCTTTTTTTTTTTTTAAACTCTTTTGAGTACTGGCAAAAGCAGTTGTGAATGACATCCTACGGAGGGTATACACACACTACCAGCCGTATGCCAGTATCACAAACAGTGCTTTAACTATATCACCACCTTTAATAATATATATATATATATATATTTTTTTTTTTTTTTTTTTGCGATATTTATAGTAACATTTTAATTTTAGATAGTGTGCAGAGACAGAAATAAAAGAAAGTATGAAATAAAAACTGAAACAATTATTAGAAAAAAATAAATGTTGTAACAAATATTCTTTTCTCTAATGTTAGTTTAGAAGTTAAACCTATAATAAATTGACATAAACATTTAAAAATACATTTCATTTTGGCATAATCATGTAATGAAGCATACATATATAATTACACAAACACACACTCTCTCTCTCACACACACATATACACACACACACATGTATATATATATATATATATATATATATATATATATATATTATATTAAAATTTTAATATTATGCTTTAGAAAATATGCAATATTTTCATAAAAGAGTAATTGTAATAAATTAGAAAAAATAATTTTTCTTGCAAGGAAACATTCCAAAACATTCGTCTTAAAAAAATATTGAAAAAAATATATATGATTCTGCTCTTCATAAAACACCAGAAAGGGAAAAAAAATATCGGCTTAAATGAACTACAGCGACCACAAAATAATTGCTAGTTATTATTAAAATATTTTAAAAATTATATAATTAATATATTTTAGAGAAAATAGTGGTTTTCATACGTTAATGGATGTTAATGTTTTCAATACGTTAATGGATTTTATCCTTATTTTTATTTTGAATAGACGAACAGTCATGAGTATAAGTCAATGTGCACTTTGCAATTTCGCAAAAAATGGTGAAAATATTCGAAACATATTTCTTTTAATAAGCATATTTTTTATGTAATCATTCGTATCTTATGTATAGTCAATAATAGTGACTATACATTTTATTCTGCCTGATATTAAAATTATTGTATTTTATTTGTAAGCTAATTAATTTGAATATTAATTTAATAATTGGTAGTTATCATTAAAAAAATTTAAATATTATGTAATTAATATTTTTTAGTAAAAATAGCGGTTTTCAAATATTTTTTACTTTTTAAAATATGTATAATGTGACTTCACATCCATGACTCTTCAAACTGACGATTCAAAACGAAAATATGGATAAAATCAATTACCATTTCGCACCTTTTGGAAAATACTGGAAAATCAACTTATCTATCAGCGATTTCTTTATCAATTTTAATTATATTCACATGAGTGTTTTTTAGAGTTAGTCAATACATTTGGCTAATAAATTATGGAAAAAGAAATTTTGCGCATGCGCAGTTAAGATTTATTTAGTAAAAATGCTCATAATTCAACGTATATTTGATATTTTTATATTCTGATTGCAACATGTTATGTCTAATGTAGCATGTCAAATTTCCGAAAAGACATATTGCATTGGTTTTAAAATCCTGCATGTTATAAATAAAAAACGAGTACGAAATCATCGATGTTATTAAAGAAACCTTTATACCTTCCTTAATATAAGCGTGATTTTCCTATAAATATCTATATTTAAAAAAACTCATAATCATATAGCACAGCTGTAACTAATATCAACCTTTACTTTTTTCAGGGTAATCCCAAATATTTGTTGTACAGGATGTCCTAAATATTATTTGTGTAAAATATTATATTTGATAATTTATGACTGATCCCTTTTCAGTCTTTAGGACAAAACTTTCACTTGAAAATATGTTAAATAACATGTTCTTTTAATCCTTAAATTTTCAAGAGAATCCATAAAGTATTTGTTTATATATTCGAAATAAACGTCTATATTGCTTAGCTTTTGTCATCCGTTCTCAGGTTTTGACCACGAGGGTATATAAAGATTTTTTTCATGTTTCTTGTGTTTTCAATCATATATTAATGTAACTTCAAATGTTCTACCGAATTAGAGATTTTTTTCCCCGAAAAATATGAATAACTTTAGTCTGGTACACTGTACAAGAATTAATGAAAACGATATTAAAAATAATTCTAATTAAAATATAAACTTTTAAACATTTTTTTTTAATGATTAAAAAGAAATAATAATAACCATGCTTATGTTAAATCTATACAGTTTAAATTAATATGTATTTTCATAACTTGAAAATTAAATATTAGTTGCACAACATATAAGCACCATCCATAAAATTCGCAAATACGTGAAATGGGTAGAACAGAATGAACTAAAATGAAAAGAAGCATGTTTAACAACTTACATTCCAAATAATCACAGTTATTTCTATTTTCCTGCAACTAGCTTAAATCGGAAATATTTTGTATATCTAGATTTATTTTTGTCAATAGTCAAAGCAGTATGCACGATTGATTCTCTTTATGAGATAAATATAATAATGATAGAAGTTCATATTTCTTATAAACCTCTGCGTCATTTCAATAACGGAACGCATTATATTAACAAGAAATATTTATTCCGTCTTTATTTTCTACATGAACTAAATATAATACCTCTCACGCTTGTATTATTGTTGCATCAGCATTCGTATTAATGGATAATATATCGTGACTTACAATTATTGTTAGTAGCCGTAATCTGTGGTATGGGTCTATTTTCACAAGGCACTACGCTTATTTTTCGATACAAGCATATTTAGCTGAAACTTATTAATACGACTTAAATATATGTTATAAACACAAATTTTGTAAAGAATAATATATTTTAAATATACAAATATTTGATATCGTGAAGTGATACTTATTTTGTAATTATAAAAGTAGGAATAAAAAACAAAAATAATTAAAGTATACAAAAGAAAAAAATAATAGTAACAATAATAGTAACAATAATAATAAGTATACTAGAAATTTCTATCGTTTAATGAGGGTGTGGGGGGGGGGGGATTTTTACAATGATCTAAAAAAATACTAGACAATATAGCCTGAAATCTCATACATGCAAAGAACTTTTAAAAGTTCATATTTTCTACTATCGATTTAGGGAGCCAACCACAAATTCAAGACGAGCGAAAATACTTTGGATCACCATGCATCACAAAATGCTACAAATGACTTGCAAATTTAATACATTGTTGCACATACTATATGCAAATTTTGCATGTTTTGGTCCGGAAATTGCGCAATTATTTAGTTGGATATATATATATATATATTCTTTCACAAAAATTACTCTCTCTCTCTCTCTCTCTCTCTTTTTTTTTTTTTTTTTTTTTTTTTTTTTTTTACAAGTTTTTTTGCTTATAACTAGAACGGTATTCCATAAATATTTATAAAAGTGCAGACTATTTGACTAAACATTCGAGAAACATTATTCTGAAACATAAAGTTCTTATGTGTAAAATTCGCTAAGATATGAGACTTTTTAGTAAATATTATTTTACTGCACATGCACGAACAAGTGGAAATCCAAATATATTGAGCAACTTTTCTCAAAAGTTCATTTGAATAGAGTAAAAATTAAGCAAATTGTTGGAAAGGAACCAGAGTTGAAATTTTATAAAGGGTTTTATACATGTTACGTATTTACTTTGAAGATCCATTTACTTCAAGACCTCCACTGAAGGCACTTCCCCTCAGGCCTGGGACCCTAGTGCAGTCTATCGGCTTTAATACCAAACACCAACACCATTTATTTCAATCACGTTACAAAATGTCTTTTTGTGTAAAAGTCCTTGTGAACGCACAAATCTTAGTAAATAAATAAAAAAATATATTAAAGTTATACGCCTATCAGGGTTTTTTCACAAATAAGAACATTTGCAATGTAGTTGAAATAGCTGTATGAAATTTGAATTGGAAAATATTTAAAATCTAGCTCGTTCTTTTGCCGATAAATTGCTTAATTTTTACTCTACTGAAATGAGCTTTTGTCAAACGTTGTTCAGTATATCTAGCTTTTAACCTATGCAATTTATATATATATAATATTTATCTTTTACGCATGCGTAGTAAAATAATATTTACAAAAAATGCTCATTCCTTAACGTATATTACACGTGTGAATTTTATGCTTCACAGTAATGTTTCTATAATGTTTTGTAATTTTTAAGCCAGTTTTATGAAATTTTATGAAAATCTGTTCTAGTTATAAACAAAAACCTTGTCAAAAAATTAGTAGTTTACGTACGATTACGTAATTACGTACGATCCATCTCTATAAAACAGACTGCCCTCCTCCATGTCCGTATGAGACATCTTATTTGCTGTTTTAAAACATTTAACGCGAGTCAATTATTTTTAATCTTCTCCTACAGCTCCTGATTTATCCTTTCATAGTTTTGCTGTCTTCCGTACCGTATTGACATCAACACAGGCATCCCCGTAAACTGCAGTCGGGCGGTGTTAAATGTTGATGGGTCCGCAAAATTTCGTTGTCAAAAATTCAGTTACAGTCCACTGTTTCAACCAGATGTCACCACTGGATGCCATGGGTTGCTCGGTTACTCTGGAATGAGAAAAAATAGGAAGGTAAAACATGTGACATTCTAAAGCCTCAACATCAGTGGAATCATGATGAACAGTCAAAAATGTTTGCAGTACTATTAGCAAAGTATTGGGCTTAGAGATATTACTTTCTGAATCACCCTTGTACTTTTTATTTATATATATATATATATTTAAATTATTATTATTATCATTATTATTATTATTTAGTTTATCGTAACTGTCATTTTTTTAGACAAATCATAGGCATCTTTACTATTTTTTTTTCTTTTTTTTTTTTCAAGTTTTATATTATAAATTATAATGATTTTTAATACAAATGAAGAAATTCAAAAGGATAACATATTAAAAAATGGAAGTATAAAAAAAAAAAAAAAGCCTCTAAGTGTGTATGTATATCTTAACGTCATTTCTTTAATTTTTGATAAAAATATTATCGATTACGTTGTTATTTGTTGTCACATGACTTCTAAAACTGCTTTCGTTAAAACTGCTAATTTTCTTTTAATTTAAAATTGCAATCTTCCGATTGGCTTATTTAAATAAAAGAAGTCTCTGAAGTTTGTATTATGAACCTAATTTGTAAGCTATTATTATTGGAAAAACAGATTCTTTAGTAACACGTTCTAAAATTTTTATCAATTGTTTGAATGTTAATAAATGTTTAGACCATTTATGTACATATTTATCAAGAAATAAAACTTTATTGTAAATCATATTTAAACGCTTTATTTACACAGTCCGAAGAAAGGACAGAAAATACAAATACTTTTTCAGATATTCCTCTCAGCAATGAAAATCTGCTATCATAAATGTTTCATTTCCAAATCACTCTATATATAGGGGAGAGTGGGGTTGAATGGTACGCTGTATGAATGGGACAATTGCAAAATGTTTATGTTTTGCAAATACCGGAAACTTGACAATTTTTCTGATATATGGCAGCTCTGAGATCATTCATCAAGTGTAGTTTCAGAATCGTGCTATTCATAGAAGAGCAGAAAAAAATTAAAATGTTTTTTTTTAGCTGCCAAAGTCAGTTTTTACTGGTTCAGTTCGGTAGTAGTTAAGAAATTAACTATTTGTTCAATGTAAATATACTTCTTATATGGTGAAAAGACATAATCTTTTATTGTGTTTATGATATTCAAGAAGAATATTGGAAAATGTTCACTAAGACTGTTTCCTGTTGTATATGATCATGTGATGGTTGGGATGAATGGGACAGTTTAAATGGGAATGAATAGGACATTCCCCAATATGTACAAATTTAAAATTTTACTCAAGAATTATATTAAAACGTAAATTAGCCATATTGATTATCAGGATTCTTAATTTTGTGGACTTAAAAAAAAAACAAAAAACATAGAAATTTATTGTTCTGATTTTTGTTTATAACAATTATGATTAAATAATTATAAGTTAGAATATTAAATGCAATTTTAATCAATAATTGAAATAAATAAATAAATAAACTGATAATAATTTGATTAAAATCACAATTTCAATCAAGCTACTTAAATAAATTCTAGTGATTATTAATGTAATATAGAATAGAATGTTGATTTTCTCGATTAGTCTGTAACAAAAATTTATCTGGATAATTTTTGTACTCTATTATAATGATTTATCTCTTTCTAGTGTCTTATTTATTTATTTGTTTATAGATTAGATCTTATTAGATTAAATTACCAAAGCCTAAAACACTAGGTACTGCACGAACCAAAGGACTTTTGTCTTTGGATGTTAATTTGAGTCAATACATCAGCTTATGTTAATTTCAGTGAATTCATAGTCACATAAAAACATATAAACCAATTTAACTTTATAAATGTATTTATTTTCTATTTTGTTTTCTTTTTTTTTGTTAACTCCAGTCCTGTCCCATTTATGTCCAATCATGTCCCATTCATCCCCATAGGTGGGGATGAATGGGACAACACCCATGCATAAAAAAAAAAATATTATTAATTAAAAATAATAACTTTTTATTAAAGTTAGTATGTTTATATGTAACTGATTACTGAAGTTTACTTATGAGCGATGTTGCAAAATTCTGAATTACATATGGCCGACGTTATTAATAAGAACATGAAAAATGCCCCATTCATCCCCACTCTCTCCTTCTTCATTCTGTTAAATTGCCCTTTTTTTTGTGGGGATGGTAGGAAGAGAATCTATGAACCGAATAAGTTTTAACAACAAGTTGTTATACAGGGTGGCCGTAATTAAACGGACACCGCTTACAACGTTTTGTAGTGTGATATAATTAAAATAATAGCGAGAGAGTTTGTAGTAAGATTAAATAAGACGTGGAAAGAAGGTTTCCGCTAAAAAAGAAAAGTTGTAAAATTCACCGCTAGGGGAATAAGTGACGAAGTTTTTCTATAGAAATATTTTTTTTTCGCAATTTATGATTAAAAATTGATGATTACGCATTTTTTTGAAGCACTGCGTTTGTCCCATTTAGTATTTTGAAATTGCAGCCACCGCGCTAATTTGATTACGAGAAAAGCTTTTCTTAGAAAACAACGCCATATATCCTCCTATTTGTAAATCTTGGAATATATTTGTACATTATATATATATATATATATACAGTGGTGGCCAAAAGTGTGGACATATTTTGAAAGTTTCATGTTTTTCAACTTTGTGTGCTTGTAGAATATATTAATTTTCACTTAAATACAAATGTTTATATCTCAAATTGAAGGTATTTTAATGTAGAATTTAATAACAAAAACAATGTTACAAAATTTGCATTCCAAAAAATGTTATGCAACTAATAGTAAGATCCATCTTAGATTTGCATTTTTTTAAGTGATACTTACACAATCAATACTTAGTAAGATAACCCTTATTTTTTAAGACAGCTTCACAACGTCTTTTCATCGAGTAAACGAGTGTTTGTAGTCCATCTTTAGTAATCACATGGTGCCAAGAAACCATTATAGATTCAATAAGTTGTCTTTTATTGGATGGACGTTTTTTTTGTACAAGAAGTTTCAAACGTCGCCACAAATTTTCAATTGGATTGAGATCAGGGCTGTTTCCTGGCCATGGTAATATATTTATGCCTTTATTTTGAAACCATGCTTTACATACTTTTGCTATGATGGAGCTGAATCCTGCTGAAAAATAAATGGTGCTTTGTTGGGGAAGAGATCTCTGATGGAAGGTATCAATTTTGGTTCTAGGACAGTTTCGATGTATTTTTTGGCATTCAGGATGCCATCAATCACTTGAATTCGGCCCACACCATCTGCAGACATACATGCCCAAATCATGACATTTGTTGGGTTTTTTGTAGTTGTTTCAATGCAATAAGGATTAAGTGCTTCACCTACTCTATGTCTCACGTATTTTCTACAATCACTACTAAAGAGCGATATTTTACTCTCATCGCTCCAGATTACTTGCTTCCATTGATTTTCTGACCATTTAATGTATTCTTTTGCCCACTTAACTCGTTTTTCGCATTGCTTTTGATTTAAATATGGTTTTTTCCTTGGAATTCTAGCTTGTAGTCCAAATCCTGATAACCTTCTTCTTATTGTTCTTGAACTTACTGCAATACCCGCTGCATTCATTTTACATCTAATGGCATCTGATGAAATTTTTCTATCTTGAAGGCATAGCCGTTTAATTTTTCTATCGGCAGTAGCACTTGTGCATATTTTTCGGCCTAATTTGGCCTTATTTTCCACTGATTTCTTTTTTCCATAACGTAAACAGAACATTCGTACACCACAACAAGTCACTGAACCACCAACTTGTCTTGCAATTTCAGCATAAGAGAGGTCATTTTCTCTCAATATGACAATTCAGCTTCTTTTTGTAGATGTTCAATCAGTTCTTCTTGTTGGTGACATTGTTTAAAATTAGTTTATATAAAAAAAAGGGCTTAAAATATTCAAAAACAGCATTACTGTATTTAATTGTACTAGTATGCATCATTCCACAAAATATTTCCACAACAATAACTCTTTTACCATCCAAATAACCTAAACTATAGTTCGGACATTTGATAGGTCCTCAGAACAGTGTTTGTGATTGGCTAGTACGCTTTTATTACAAAACACGTCATTATTCAAAACGATTTGTGTTTGTTTGTTCTACTAAAATGTGCATAACTTTTTTTGTAATTCAGATATTTTAATTCTGCTTTTGTTATTAAATTCTACATTAAAGTACCTTTAATTTGATATATAAACATTTGTATTTAGGTGAAAATTAATATATTCTACAAGCACACAAATTTGAAGAACATGAAACTTTTAAAAAATGTCCACACTTTTGGCCACCACTGTATATATATATTTATATATATATATATCGGAACTCTTCATCCCTGGTCTTGTTTAATCTTCCTACACAGTAGTTTGGGGCTTTCAACTCAACTCTTGCAATTAGATTGCGCTACAAAGAACTGTAAGCATTATCAGCTTATTTATGGCCACCCCTGTGTAATAAGTTTTAATTTTATTTTAGAATAATTTGTATTTGTTAAAAACCTAATAAAATATTTACACACATATATATATATATATGGGGCGACCATTTTTCGCCATCATATTCCATTTTTGGGCGACATTTAAGTGCTGGTAAGTGGCCCTACTAGCTGAAAATGTTTCAATGTTTATAAAGGGGGGTGGTTTTCAATTTTCCATTTCCTGACTATTCCAGTTTGTCCACGTATGTATTTATATATTCTTGTTTTATTTAATTTCTTGTATTTTATATTTGATGTATTATATTTCTTGAATTTTATATTTGATATATTATATTTTGTGCTTTATTTCTGAATTCAATTGCTTTTTATGCTTTGTATTAATTAAAATTCGTTTGCTGTACGGTCGTGCTTCCATCTGTGAGAAGTTGGGGGCTAGAAACGTGTTTCTTGGTTAATACCAGCGTTTCATCAGAAACTTCTCATATTCATTTCCCTACATAGGGGAGCTCCCCTGATAAAGGCCCTCATGTGTTTTGGGATTGAATTTTCATCTGGTTTTGATTATTTTGTTTATATATATATATATATATATATATATCAAAGACATAATATATAATTCAGTACGACAGGATATATTTCTATTCATTTTTTTTTCTTTCATAAAAATGCAGTGATATATGTACACATTTGTATAAACCTATATTTGCATACCTTTATAATAAAGATTTTGTCTATTGTCGTACGGCCTATCGTCGTACACTATTTTGGATCTGTTTATAAATAAAGGTCCATAATTTTAATCCTTCGATACATTTTTCTCTCTTTCTGAATTAAGATCTACAATGCCACCCCCACCCCCCTCCTGACAAAGAAATGTAAAGAAATAAATTCAATTTTATTTATTCACTTAAGTGTAACAAAGTGTGAAAAATAGTTTAATGAATGGTTTTGATTATGGTTGTTTACAAAAGGCTTCAGTGAAATATGCTAGAAGTAATATTCTTGAAGCCTGTAACATAAAAAGCTCATTATACCTCTTCTTTTTTTTTTAAATCTAATTTTTGGACGGTTTTATTTTATTTTATTTATTCATTTATTTATTTATACTCGAAAATCAGAGTTATACACCCCGTTAAAGTGTTATTGAGTGGAAATTTGCTACAATCAAAAATTTTAGGGATTGTGCGTAAACACGTATTTTTATTTTTTTTAGTACGGAGGACTATAAATCTCAATCTACAGATAAAAAGGTTTTCGCCAGTTTTACGGTGGTTGAACATTTATCGAAATCGAAAATTAATTGAATAATTTTAAAGCGATCTTAAATAAATAATAATAATAATAATAATAATAATAATAATTTATAGTCCTCCGTACAAACTAAATTCTATTTTTGCCAGAATTTCATCAAAAACTGTTTTTATTTATTTATTTATTTATTTTTTATTATTATTATGCTCGGTTTAAATTTAGTAGGGTGATTGCCAATCTAAAGGGTAGAAAACGAAGACTAATTTGAAAATATAAAAATTTTACCAAAAAAATTTGAAAAAATTCCTTAATTCCTTTTTGACAACTATGAATCTAAATTACTTGATGAGCTATCTCGTTAGCTATTTTTTGGTTGGTAATTAATTAATTTCAAAATTAATGTGTCAACGGAGCGGACATCACTGACCACGGAGTGGACACTTATAAATATCCAAACCTGAAAGTTATTTTGCAGCTGTATCTTTTCATCCTTATTGTTTTACTTGTGTTTTAGAAAATAATCAACAAATATTTTTACTTTAATTCTTTTGAAAAATGAAAATAACAGGAAAATAATTGTTGGTTCCGCATATTCTTTCTTTCTTTCTTTTTTTTTTTTTTTATGTGATTGATCTAATATGTTGAAGACACTTGTTTTTCCTTGCTATTTCATTTCTTATGCTCTTATTATACACAAAGATGTTTCACGCGACTGTTATTTCATCCAATTTTTGCTCCAATTTTCGAAAGCTGTAAACCGAAAGAAGGTTACAATAGTTGAATCAAAAATTGTTCGAAAAACTGGTTTACACGGTGTACAGTACATGTCAAGTCACACCTATTTATCTCTGTTTTAACGGGGACGACATGGGAGAGCGAAGAGGAAAACGGTGAATGAATTCCCGCCGGCGCTGTCATTTATCGGTACATAAAGAGCTTTCTTCTCACTGATTTATCACAGTCTGACTTGCCAGAAAAAATTGATCGTATTCCCAATTCCTATTACACTGTTCATTGACGTGATTTGAGCCAAATTTACAATTATCTCAAAAGTTGTGTGAAAACGTGTTGTGTGTAATAGGAGAATTAGTCTGTCTCTTGCTCTCTGCATACTTTTTCTTTTTTGTTCTTTACGTTTTTCTGTAGTTTGGCTAGGAAGTTTCCTTTTCTTGTTATTTTTCTTATCTTTTTGATTTTCAACTCCACCTAATTTTCTTTTTGACTGAGTTTGAGCGAAGGTTTGTGCACATTTGTTTGTCCTGCATTGGGTTACATACGAATTTCCATTTTTCTTGAACAGCATAATAAATTTCTGCAAAGAAAATAAATATATATTTTAAGTATTGTTTATATATATATATATATATATATAAAAGTTATTCAATTAATAAAAATACAAAACAATTTTAGTTTTGCTGTAAAACAAAAATATTTTTATTTATTTTTTCTTCTGAAACTAAATTTAATTATATTTTTGCAATTATTTTTCTAAAGTGTTATGTCCCCTTTTCTACATTTTACCTTTAAAAAAAAAAAAAAAAAAAAAAAAAAAAAAGACATGTAGTATACATCATCCTTTTGCAATTACTCTGTAAACAACACTCATAAAACTGTTCTTAAAATTATATTAATACGAATTCTGTTGTTACATTTAAACCATGAAGAGAAATGCTTAAGAGTTCAGTAAAAAATAGCAAATACTGTTTTAAAGACGTTGAAATGACATTTTTAGAAAATCACGAATAAAAATATAAAAGTTAGGGGGAAAATATATTTCCATTGCACTTTAAGCAATCAGTAGGCTAACAAAAAAATAAATAAATAAATAAATAAAGGGATAAAATTTTATTTATCAAATTTATTTAGATTATTTTTCAAATGTATCTATTTTTAAGATTAATTTTGAAAGTATCCACTCCGTGGAAAGAAGTGTCCACTTCGTGATCAAATGATGTCCACGGAGTGGAAGTCCACGGAGTGGACAGAATGTCTGATTTTGAATTTTAAGGAACAAAGCAACAACGTCAGGAACAATTTAACTTTAGTGTTGAATTAAGTCTTATAATCATTAATTGTAATAATAATTAGATAATAAATAATCCTTATAATTACTTGTATACTTCTGACCACGGAGTGGACTGATGAGATAGCCAAACAGAGGTATCACAGATGAAATCTATTTTAACAGAACGAAATAAAGCATTGAGTTCAGCACATGTAGGTAAAAACAAAGATGGCTTCCCCCTCTTTCTTCTCAGTTACACACTGGTGACAGACAGTGCCATCTGCTGAACTTTATGGGAAATTAAATAGTTGTCCACGGAGTGGACGCATTTTATTAGGGACATTTGTTATAAATTAATTAAAAAAACAAGATTCATTTTATAACTCTATAATTTAATAAATATATTTTTAAGGATAATTATGTCCTGCTTAAATCAAAATGTAATTAAAAAACATTAATATTAAGCTTGAAAATAATGCTATATTCTGCAGACTTCCCTTGGGGACAGTCCACGGAGTGGACATTCCAGGTTTTATTGATCGAGTTCTAAGAAAAATAAATAACATTAAAAACTTTTATAATAATATTCAACTAGAGAAAATCGTAAGAAATAGCCTAGTTGTAAATTTTTTTCTGATTGAAAATATTTTCTATTTTTGAGGGCTAAGGGACATGGTTTCTACCCCTTATGTTGGCAATGACCCAGTAATGTGTTTATAAAATAATATACTGTAAATACCCGTTATTCATTACTAATTTATGGGAAAATACAAAAAAAAAAAAAAAAAAAAAAAAAAGAAAAAATGAACTAATTATTATATACTTACCCGGAAGTTTTGTTCAATTTAAGAACTAACTTTCCATTAATTAGTTAAGACTTATATTTAATTATATATAATGTTCCATGAAAGTAACACAACATGAGATATGTTTCGAGATAATTTAATATCTATATACAATACATTACGATAAATAAATAAATATCTTACAAAACTGAATTCACAATGCTGTAATATAGAGTAATTTACGTTTATTATCAACATTAATTTCAAATTTTCAATACAATAATGCAGTATTACACCGTTTTTGCAGTCTGAAACATTTACAAATCTTCGCTGTATAAAATAACTAAATAAATAATTGAAAAATAATGAAATAGTAATAGCAAACTCTTTTCTAACTATAACTGAATTACACATACAATTATCCATAAAACTGTTTGTCTCTACTTATATATCTGCTGTATATATATTGTAAAAATTAAAATAAACTGGCTATCATTACTGCCATTTTTTTTCCAGTATTTTTTTCTGTAAAATCTTGATTTTACAAAAATAGTTCCTTTGTAGGAATGAGAAAATCTATATACGTTTAATAATGAGAACGTTACTGAAAATATGTATTATAAAATGGAAGCGTACTATCAAACTGGAATAATAGAAATGATAAACTTTTTATTATCCTACTATCAGTTCACCTTATTGAACTTTTATTTTGTGTAAAAACAGCAAAAACCAGGAGAATAAAATGTTTCTACATGCTGAATTAGATTTATTTAAGTTGAGCGTTTCTAAACATTCAAACGTTTCAAATAATGTACTTTAAAAATCACATTAAATGCATTTAAACAAGGAAAAGGAGGGAACAATCTTGCTATTTAAGGAACCGATAAAGGTTTTTCTATGCTAGATAATAGAAGAATTAAATAGATATGGCTAAAAGAGTATTATTAAAGACATTATTTAAAACTAAATTTTAAAACATAATGACGTTTATATTCAAAACAAATAAATATATTTTTTAAGTTAATGTAAATAAATAATTTGATTAATAAACGATAAAAATGTTAATTGTATTATTATTATTTATATTGCCTTTGTTGTCGTTGTTGTTGTTGTTGTTGTTTCTAAAGATTATTAAGATTTTTTTGTCGTACATGAAAAAATCGCATTAGAACGTGTCATTCTATTTTTGGTGAGGAGATTATCAAACATGAAGTGAAAAAAAATGTTTTTCCGGACTTTAAACTCGATACCCGTAAACAAAATTTAGTTAACACATTCGCGACCGCTGACGTGAATTCACGTCATTTCAACTTCTATAGCTAGTTGCGTCTGACGTAAATTTACGTCTTTTCAGACTCTATTTCTGGTTACCGCTGACGTGAATTCACGTAATTTCAAGAATTTCTATGGAAACAATACTTCAGTATTATTTTGACAGTATCATTAGTGTACCAATTCTTCGATAGTATTATAGGTCCGTTCTAATATTATATAACTAATCTCAATTCCAAGCTTCAGGTAATTACAAGAGTAACATTTCAAAACATTACATTAAACTTTTATCCACGTTTAAACATCAAAATTTTGCGGCAACTAGCTTTAGATTACTTCAATATTCCCCGGCAATCAGTTTTAGAAAAGGCAAAAAGTATGCCGGTCGCGAAAGTGTAAAAAAATCTAGCTTTTCAACATTTTCAAAAATCCCTCCCTCACCCTTTTTTTTTTTTTTCAAATTTTACTTTAGAATATCCTTTGCTTAGAAATTTCTTAGAATTTATTGCCTATGCTTAGCTGTATGTGTATTACACAATGCCATGTGAAAATAATTGGAATGTAATAATTTTCTGATCGAGTGAAATCTGTGTGTGTGTGTGGGGGGGGGGGCTACATTTCTGTACTATTTGCCGCATAGTATCTTGTAAACGATGAAATAACTGCATAAAAATGTTACCATTATTTTATCCCATCTAAGGACTATATTTTATCCCATCCTGACCACTATTTTATCTCATCTAATTCCCCATTAAGTAAGTTTTAACGTTATTATTATTATTATTATTTTTTTTTTTTTTTTTACAGATCCAATAGAAATTCAACCTTGACTGAGCTTTGATATAAAAGCTATTGTATTTATTTAAAATTGTTTGAAGATTCTATCAATAATAATTGAAATTAAATTAGTGATTTTTTGACCTGTTTAAACGCTCGTATTTTTGAGATATTTTCTCTTTCATTTTGTGATTTTTCATAAAATACGTGAGGTATCAGCAGTATTCAATATTTTACGTGTATTCTAATAATATAAAATGTTATAGAATTGGCTAAACTTATACCAGGATCAAGTAGACTGTGAGATAACAAGTATCGAGTGTGACAGTTTGAGCACATGTAGTGATTAGTGTTCCCTGGGCACTGTAAAGCAAATAAAAGCAATTCTTTATTTGGCAGAACATGGCCTGTCGTTATATATTGATACTTATACGCACATATATCTATATATATGTGTGTGCGTGTATGTGAGAGAGGGAGAGGGAGACAGACAGAGTGCGTGTGTATTTCTACTGATCCATTTATATGAGCATCTTAGAATGATGAAAACATAAGATATTTCCAAAGACAGTTTTCTTTGACTCTTGCCTATGTGAAAAAAAAAAAAAAATAAATAAAAATAAAAAAAAAAGAATCAGTAAAACGGCAGGCCTAACACTTTCCAAATTTAACATAGATAAAGCAGACTGTTATAGGATTAATATACGTTGTTTTGAGAACATATATATAAGACGTTTATTCATCTGCAGGAAGAGTGAGGTTCGTTAACACTCTATCTAAAATATAAGGCACTATATACACTGCTCAATATAATTGGGGGATGGCATTTGTTTGATAGAAAAATCTACAACCCGTTTTAAAAAAAGGAAATAAATAAGATTAAAAAGGAGAATTCTAACCTCAAAGTTGAAAATACGCATTTTTTTCTGTGGCATAGAAAACAATGTTATAGATAAGGAAAAAAAAAAATGACCTGTAACATTCCTACTGCAAATAGAAATTGAAATAAACTGACACGCGTTGAATATTTTGAAATAGCAAATAGTCTCAGCAACATGAATTATTATATGAATCGGTAGCTTGCAGGAACACCGTTCATTTAAAGTCGGGCTAAACACGATTCGTTGCAGTAAAAGCCTAAGAAGTCTCATATCTAGTCTATGGTTTTCGGAAATAGGAAACGTTTCTGCGCGATCGGGACAGGGTTAGATGCCTGCAAAAATAGAAAACGCGTCTCCTATTTATCACTAATGGTCAGAAGAATCCGCGCTATGAAAGCCACTTTGTTGCAATAGCACCTTGAGATTGCTATTGTTACCTATCAGTGTTTCGACTTAAACTGCTCGAAATTGATTCCACTATGCAGTTTTACATACTAGTAGACCTATGGTTTCTGTTTTGTTGAGAGTTGTTTGTGTTTCGTTGCCGTATTGCTTGCAGAATTTGGAAACAAGACCATCTCAGATGGCGACGAGAAAAACTGAGTAACATTACGAATGAGTCTCGCTTTATTTTTTGATCTCACAATATGTGGATTATCATCTGGAGAGAACCTAATAATCTGAATAATCTTGCTTTTGTACTTGAATGTTACTGATTTGGCTTAGAGGGAGTGATTGTTTTAGCCAAAAACCCTATGAATACCCGTACATTAACAGGAGCGAAGAACTAATGGCTCTGCCATATAGATATTTGTTTCTCAAGCCTATTATGGTTGTATACGCTGCAGAAATCGGAAATGAATTCATTCTCATGGATTACAACACTAGGCCACACTGTGCTTACCAAATTGACAATTTCCTTTTTGACAGCTGAATCTTTTAAATGGCTTGTTCACTATTTTCTCCCGATACGAATCAATAGAACATGTTTCGGACAAGTTAAGGAGAAGGATCGCTAATCGCTCAACACCCCCAAAAATATTTCAGCAATTGAAAAGCCCAGGAGTTTTACTCTTCTACAAAAGCAGCAACATAGTACCAGTATACACTGGCAACGTCATTAATCCCATGCCTGTCTCCTATATGTAAGACATTGCTGTCTTTCAAGGAAATCCATATCCTTCATTAAAACTCATATGCAACGGATAAATCGCAATTTTTCTTTTTTATAGTAAGTACGAATTGTGAGTTTTTATTTGCAAAATAATATTGTGAATGAAATTCAATTAATGCTTGTTTGTTTCTGAGACCATCGCCAATTGCCCACTGCTCAGCACTAGTGCGACGTAAAACCCAACCAACCAATCAACCCAAATCTTATAATTTATCCTCTCTCAAACCAAAACATATACACAATATATCAGTCAGCAAAACATTTCCTTATCCTCAGGTTATATTCAAAGTTAAATCCGCTAATTGTAATGAATTATAAATCTTAATTATTTATAGCATTCTAATTCTTTTAAAATATCGTAAGTTTTTCGAAATTGTCATGGGAGAATAGGACAAAATGTCGTTTAAACGTTCAATATATATATATGGGTGATTGCCAATCTAAAGGGTAGAAAACGAAGACTAATTTGAAAATATAAAAATTTTACCAAAAAAATAAAAAAAAATTCCTTAATTCCTTCTTGACAACTATGAATCTAATTTACTTGATGATCTATCTCGTTAGCTATTTTTTGACTGGTAATTAATTAATTTCAAAACTAATGTTTCAACGGAGCGGACATCACTGACCTCGGAGTGGACTCTTATAAATATCAAAACCTGAAAGTTATGTTGCAGCTGTATCTTTTCATCCATATTGTTTTACTTGTGTTTTAGAAAATAATCAACAAATATTTTTACTTTAATTCTTTTGAAAAATGAATATAACAGGAAAATAATTGTTGGTTCCGCATATTCTCATTTTTCTTTTTTTTTTTTATGTGATTGATCTAATATGTTGAAGACACACTTGTATTTCCTTGCTATTTTTCCTGTTAAAACTCGGAAAATTTCTTTAAGTTTCTTCTTTGATTTTGCGCCTTTAAAACTTTCTTTTATTGGTTCTTTTATAACCTCGCCAAAAATAATACATTTCTCAATTTCTTTTGAATTTGCTTCTGTGAAAATTTTTTTCACTTTTCTCTTGGGTACTTCAGAATCAGTAGTATTATTTTTTGACTTCACATTCTTAGACCTTTGCACATGTTTTTTGTATTTTTCAAGCTTCCTAACCAATTTTTTGTTTTCTTCACGAAGCCTTTCACTGTTCTTTTTCGAACTTTTTCTTCCACTTTCTAATCTGCTAGATGATGATACAGATGGTTTTGTTTTCAAAGATGGATTAATTTGTCGTAGTGTGATGTTTATGGCTGCTGAACGAGGTGTCTCAGGAGGTGTATCATCTCTGAGATGTTCTTCAAAGATTATTCTGTTTTTTCAATCTCTCCCTTTGATTTCTGTTTTGGTTCTTCCATTTTTTCCTAACACTTCTTTTCATTTGTTTAGACATTTTAACTACAGTATTCTTCCTTCTGTGATATATTTATCTTTCTTTAGCTTTTTCTTCTTCATGTCTTGCGGGATCATTTCTTATGCTCCTATTATACACAAAGATGTTTCACGCGACTTTAATTTCATCCAATTTTTGGAAGCTGTAAACCGAAAGAAGGTTACAATAGTTGAATAAAAAATTCTTCGAAAAACTGGTTTACACGGTGTACAGTACATGTCAAGGCACACCTATTTATCTCTGTTTTAACGGAGACGACACGGGAGAGCGAAGAGGACAATGGTGAATGAATTCCCGCCGGCGCTGTCTTTCTCGGTACATAAGGAGCTTTCTTCTCACTGGTTTATCACAGTCTGAATTGCCAGAAAAAATTGTTCGTATTCCCAATTACTGTTACACTGGGCATTCACGTGATTTAAGCCAAATTTACAATTGTCTCAAAAGTTGTGTGAAAACTTGTTGTGTGTAATAAGAGCATTAGTCTATCTCTTGCTCTCTGCATACTTTTTCTTTTTTATTCTTTACATTTTTCTGTAGTTTGGCTGGGAAGTTTCTTTTTCTTGTTATTTTTCTTATCTTTTTGATTTTTGACTCCACCTAATTTTCTTTTTGACTGTGTTTGAGCTAAGGTTTGTGCACATTTGTTTGCCCTGCATTGGGTTACATGTGAATTTCTATTTTTCTTAATCAGCATAATAAATTTTTGCAAAGAAAATAAATATATATTTTAAGTATTGTTTTTATAAAAAAAAGTTATTCAATTAATAAAAATACAAAACAATTTTAGTTTTGCTGTAAAACAAAAATATTTTTTTTTTTCTTCTGAAACTAAATTTAACTATATTTTTGCAATTATTTTTCTAAAGTGTTATGTTTACCTTTTCTACATTTTACCTTTAAAAAAAAAAAAAAAAAAAAAAAAAAAAAAGACATATAGTATACATCATCCTTTTGCATTACTCTGTAAACAACACTCATAAAACTGTTCTTAAATTTATATTAATACGAATTCTGTTGTTACATTTGAACCACGAAGAGAAATGCTTAACAGTTCAGTAAAAAATAGCAAATACTGTTTTAAAGAAGTTGAAATGACATTTTTAGAAAATCACGAATAAAAATATAAAAGTTAGGGGAAAAAAAACATTTCCATTGCACCTTAAGCAATCAGTAGGCTAACAAAAAAAAGGGATAAAATTTATTTATGAAATATATTTAAATTATTTTTCAAGTGTATCTATTTTTAAGATTAATTTTGAAAGTATCCACTCCGTGGAAAGAAGTGTCCACTCCGTGATCAAGGATAGAGTCCACGGAGTAGACAGAATGTCTGATTTTGAATTTTAAGGAACAAAGAAACAATGTCAGGAACAATTTAACTTTAGTGTCGAATTAAGTCTTATAATCATTAATATTAATAATAATTAGATAATAAATATTCCTTATAATTACCTGTATACTTCTGACCACGGAGTGGACTGATGAGATAGCCAAACAGAGGTATCACAGATGAAATCTATTTTAACAGAACGAAATAAAGCATTGAGTTCAGTAGGTGAAAACAAAGACGGCTTCCCCCTCTTTCTTCTCAGTTACACACTGGTGACAAGCAGTGCCATCTACTGAACTTTATGGGAAATTAAATAGTTGTCCACGGAGTGGATGCATTTCATTAGGGACATTTGTTATAAATTAATTAATAAAACAAGATTCATTTTATAACTCTAAAAATTAATAAATATATTTTTAAGGATAATTATGTCCTGCTTAAATCAAAATGTAATTAAAAAACATTAATACTAAGCTTGAAAATAATGCTATATTCTGCAGACTTCCTTGGGGACAGTCCACGGAGTGGATATTCCAGGTTTTATCGATAGAGTTTAAGAAAAACAAATAACATTAAAAACTTTTATAATAATATTGAACTAGAGAAAATCATAAGAAATAGCCTAGCTGTAATTTTTTTTTTTTTTTGATTGAAAATATTTTATAGTTTTGAGGGCTAAGGGACATGGTTTCTACTCCTTGTGTTGGCAATGACCTATATATATATATATATATATATATTAATCATAAAATTGTTAAATAACCTTTTAAATATCAATTTGGCATGCTGGCATGAACATCATTAACAATGAAAAATCTACTTCGAAAAAGTCAAGAGTTATTCAAAATTTTCGATTTTTATTAACATTAGAATAGGTTCAAATTTTACATAAACATTCATTATGAGCAATATGTTCATCATAAAGTTGCCAGATCCTTTTAATATACCATTTATGATATTAGGATATACATCAACTCGTTTTCGTATAGCCCTGTAAACTAATTACAAATTCTACGCCCATTAATTTGTACTCAAACAATACTTTTAAACATTTTACTAGGTGAGTTTAAAAATTTAGTTACACTCGAACAATTTAGATCAAAAAACGATTTATTGAGAAGTGCGTTAGAATGGAATATGACAACACACACATCACACTATTTATCTACTCAGTCACTCTGTTACTGCTGGAATTTGTCAGAATGTTACACTAATCATTTGATATCCTAATGACAGAAACTCCCTTCTTAGTTCCGGAATCAGATTAGAACCGGGCTGGTGTCCGTAGAAGAAATGCGCGCTGCCAAGAGCTATCCCCATCTCCTATACGATGAGCGCGACTCTCACTCTCCGATTGCTCAGAAAATTGTCTTCCATCCGCTTTATAGTGTCTGGCTTGCTCACTTTTTAGCCTTCCATTCTTTTTTGCATCTGGTAAATTTGTGACACCACTCTCGAACTGATGGCAGTATTCCACAATGGCTGGATACTGCATATGGGATATATACTGCTGATAAATTATGATAAACCTCCGTATTCATGCAACCTTTCGTCCGTAAGAAACACATTATTCAGTTATGGAAATCATTCCGTGTACTATTTTACACGAACCATAAATGCTGTATACACCATGGAACTTATAAATTGATTCCATATATCTTTAAAAATATTTTTAGATAGAAATCATTGGATAATTACATAAAAGTCTCGATTTTTTTCTGTATAAAACAAGCCCTATTATTTGGCAGAAAATTTACTTGAATTAACTAATTTGAAATATATATATATATATATTATGTCTCCTCTAAAAAATTATTAGGATCCAAACATAGAAGTTATTTTAATAACAATTTTCTTAACTATTTAGTTAGTCAATTTGTTAAATTAATTCAATAAATTATTTTATTTTACTATATGATTACAATTTCTAACGTGATCAGATTATAATAAAGTAATTATGTCTGAAACTGAGATTTAGTATAAAAACTACAACTATTAACTAAAATATTGTATAGTGTAACCACGTTTCCTAAAACTAGCAGCGATGAATAGTTCAAAAGCTTGGAGGGGTGACAAATTGGCCGACAGCTTGGGATTTGGAAAACATCCAGTAATGCAACGCTTTTTTATCGTTTATTTTCTCACAATCATATAATTATCTCCCCTCTTTTAACAGTGGAGTCGTCGAGTCAGCACTTGCGCACAGAGAGTTCCATAGTCTCAGGAATTGTGGTCGAAGAATATATTCAAATTATATCTGCTATTATAAACTTTTAATCTATGTTTATAATAATGTGTTTAAAATAAATTTTTAATGTATATTTTCTAATAATGTGTTTAAAAAATATTTTTTTTAAACTCCCCCCCCATAATTACCGTTTAAAGTTAATCGTGTATCATAAACTTAAACGTAAAATGAATCTAATAAACATAAAACTAATTTAGTTAACTATCTTAATTCTTAAAGTTAATTTTATCGTTAATATGAGTTTATGACGAATAACAAAAAAAAAAAAAAAAAAAAATCTGTAAAACAATTATTAATTTGCATTGTTTGGAAACGTGATGTGACATTTTAATATAAGAATTATTAAATATTGCCAAGAAAAAATGATGATGATTTGTTTTTAAATTAAATATATATATATATTTCATTTATATATATTTATTTTATCATTTTATTATATATATATATACATATATATATATATATATATATATATATATATATATATCGAAAAGTCATAGAAAAAAAAAAAAAAAACATACATATATATATATATATATATATATATATATATATATATATATATATATTATTCAAAAACTTTTTGGCAATACCTTTGAGTGATTTTCCGTGAAATGTGCAGAAAACCATGGGATTTTCTTCTCATATATAAAAAAATATTAGTTACATTTTTCACCAACAAAAGTTGCTGTAACCGTAGTATCTATCCTTAGGGACGCTAGAGAGAGACTGGACATTGACCCGCCAGTTTAAACCGGAAATTCGCCATGTTTGTTCATCTGGTCGCATACGAATATGTAAAGCTCTGCTAATATTTTGAAAATTACTTTTATATATTTTAGTTATTTATTATTTCAAGTTATGTTACACTTCGATAGATAAGTTATTTTTGCTTAGGGATGCTTTTTACTGCTTAAAAATGTTTTATTATTTTCTTTTATTCAGTAAATTGTATGACTTCCACAAGTAAGAATTTGCCCTTTGTGTGTGTGTGTGCGTGAAAGAGAGAGAGAGAGAGAGAGAGAGAGAGACGGAAAAATCTGTAGTGTATATATATATATATATATATATATATATATATAAGTATGTCTATAAATTATTTCATGCACATTACGTAAACCTAAAAAAGTGGTAGTTTATAATTTTACACAGAAAATTTAATTTCTGTATCAGTATGTAACGTGATATTAGTTAAGATTAAGTAAAGTTAGTCTATCTACCTTCTAAAAGTTACTCAAAATGTGATGAGACATAACGGTACTAAAAAATAAGTTATAGTAAGATATTGATAGTAAAGCGGATAGTTAAGAAAATTTTGTACCTGAAATCCAAAAATTGGTTTTCGAAAAATGGAAGGAGGATAAATAATAATAATAATAAGTCCTATATAAGCTTATTGTTGTTTTAAGATTCTTTTAACACACTAAAATTATGTCATACCTAATTCTGTTCTAAGTGCATGTAATTAATTTCAATTCCAGTAGAAATAAAATCCATATTTTCTTTTATCATAAAAGCTGGCAGAAATGTTTTGCTGACGAAACTGATAGACGGGAAGTGCCGGGTTTGACCCCAGGCCGCACTTTGTCCTAACCGTTCAAGATTTTCCACGTTTTATTTATTTATTTATTATTTTTTTTTTTTCGAAAATTGCTTAAATATGGACTAAGACCTTCACGAGAGACAGTCATAGCACACAGTCCAAGTCTAGTGAACTGGCCTTAGCTCTAACATTTACACCATCTTCAAAGCTGTGAACAGAAATAATTTCAGCATATATTAAACTTTTTTTTTTAGCTTTACACCATTTTTGAAAAATTAAAATATTTTTTTAATTTTTTTCCTGCAAAATGATTATCAAAAGAATTAAATTAAATGTTTCTTACTATCCTTAATTTATAAAACTGAAAAAGAAATTATTAAAATATTACTTTTTTTTTCTTTTTTTTTTTTAAATCTTTTTTTATTAAAATATTCATAGTTATTGCAATAAACATTTCTAAAAAAAAAAAAAAAAAAAAAAAAAACTTTATGCATTTACAAACACGGTTTTCAGTTTATATATATTATTATTAAAATCTTACAAAACTGTAAATTTGGACATCTAGTTAATACATAGTATTAGAGTGAAAGTTGTTTAAAATATTGGGGTTCAGATACATCAAAATAAAAGAAAGAAGAAAAAAGGTAGTAAAATACAGAAATCCCACAAGTCTACTAAAATTAGGTTTATAACTAAAATTTTCTTGTCAAGAACATAGTGAAAGTTAAAAATATATATATTTTTTTTAAATCACTGTATAGTATAATAAAATTTTTGGAAAATTATGAAAAAAAAAAAAAATATATATATATATATATATGTACACATAATTCAGAGTTTTATTTTATTAATCTTTAATGCTTTCTACTGACTGACTTTTGATTTCCTTTCTACTCTATTCTTCGTTATTCATGTTTTCAAATTCCATATTTAATTAGATATTCTAAACATATTTGAGTTTCCAGTTTGGAACAATTCATAAGTCAATTAAAAAAAAAAAAAAATGTTTGAATGCTAAAAATTTTTTATTAATTTTCATTAGTTTTTATTTTAGTAAATATATAAATCGTTATATTGTTGTATTTCGATGCATATATACGCAAATTTTCACCAATCAAAGAAAGTTATTTCCAAAAACTATTTATAACTTTCACAAACCTGTTAAGACAAAGCAAAAAAAAAAAAAAAAAAAAAAAAAAAAAATGTGTATACCTTTGCCGAATGCGTCGTCTGCTCTCGAATCACCTTAGAAAGGATAACCCTGTTCTTCAACGAACTCCCGCCATGTTTGTTAAATGTCCAGTCTCTCTCTATATAGGGTCCCTAAGTATCCTCGCATATTTTAAACAGATCCGCCAACTTAATTGTCGCTTTCTTGGAAATACTGATTAAGAACTTGAGATACTGAAAAGGCAATGTTAAGAGATAAAACATTTTCAGTTAATCATTATATGAAAATTCACAATGGGTAACGTCTGACGGTCATTCTTATAAATGACAGTCATTTGAACATTTATAGTCCTAGTTCTATTGTTGATTGTACTACGCTTGTGTAATATAGATATACATATATATAATTAAAGGCCTATTTGATGGAAAACAATTAAAATAATTCGAAATTAATTTTTTTCTTGCTTAAAAAATTCATTTTTTTTTCTCTGTGTATTTCAGTGGAAACAACATAGTGCAACGGCCGATACTATTTGAACATTATATTTCTTATTTTATCTGAGACTTTTCGATTTCCCGGTACATTATTTTTTACTAATTTATTTAAATACAAATATATAGTCTAAGATTTTAATCTGCATATCATTAAATTTATTGGAATGAAATGAATACACACACACACACACACACACACACACACACACACACACACACACACACATATATATATATATATATATATATATATATATATATATAAGTATTAGAATAATTCATACTAAAACAAACCTTGGAAAATTTTAAAATCCATTCTTACTTGGAAAACGTTGCTCCAATTTGAAACAATGAAACTCAATTACAATAATTGAGTTCCATTAAAAAAAAAAAAAAAAAAAAAAAAAAAAAAAAAAAAACTTTAATTTTCTTTTTGTTTCAATTATATATATATATATCTTGTTTTTCAAAATTTATTGAATATTAAGAAATAAATGTTCACAATAAATTTTACAATAAGTAAATAAATAAATTTTAAATTTCACCTATAGAATTAAAATTAGTTCTACTATATATATATATATATATATATATATATATATATATTGTAAAATAACTGCATGCTTTTATACTAAAAAGAAAAATACTTAACCTTTTTTTGATTGTCTGTTTGCTAAATCTTTAGAAAGAATTGGTCAATCAATCACATTAACATCTAACCTTTTTCGAGTGCATTTTCAAAAGTAGAGTAATAGAATCTTTTCTAATTACAGTTATGTTGTCATTCTGATAAATTGCAGATACAGAATTTATCAATGCGTGGGCAACCAGACAGAGAAGTAAAAATAAAGGTGATATAATTAATGAAGTATTCTTAGTTTATTTTACTTATATTTCTGTAGAAGATATTTGAGAAATTATTAGACCGAAATTCCTATATATATGCACGTATAAATGTACTAGCATACATATATACTTGTTTTCCTTTAATAAGTATCTTTTTTAAGCTGGATTAAAACAATTATTTATAAAAGTTATAGAAAAAGATACATTAAAAATGATAATGTTGTAAAATGTCACTGTAATAAATGAAAAACTTACAATAAATTATGAAGTAATTTTATTTAAATTACCCAGACTGACAAAAAAATAAATATCATATAATAATTCGAAGTAAAGAGAAAGAATTTTCTAAAGAAACTTTGTTATTTTTTAAAAATTACATAACAATTGCTATTTCTATAACATTTAATAATAATTTTTAATTATTTATTTGTAATTATATTTAATTTAATGTTAGACGTATTTAGCCTAAAGAAAAAAAAATGATATTATTATGTGTATTAGTTTAAGAAATAGTCCGTTTAAAAATAAATATATATAATATTAATTTTCATGATTACATATGTTATTTAAATATTTTTGATTTACTAATAGAAATTCATAAAAGAAGTATATTTATCTTTATACATGCTTATGTTTCTAAACAAATAATAAAGAAAAGTAGAAATGATTTAAAAAGCTTTCCATACCATTTCAATTTTAAAGCCAATATCATGATTCAAAAGAGTTAGCAGGTTCAAACAATTCCGAAATAGATTCTCCTTTTCATTTCATGAAAGTCTAGAAAAGTCATCGCTGTTTGCGCAGAAAAGATGTGAAAAAGTTTTGTAAGATTTATGACTTTGTGTGTTAGGAAGAATACACTTTTTTTCCTAATTATTTGAAGAAAAAGAGTATACTTCCAAATATCATTCTATTTCTTACCGAATTTTTTTTTTCTTTATTCTCACTAACTAACCGCTCCACTTATATTAATTAACTCTATGAAATTGTTATTAATTCATTTTCAAATTTTAATTAATTAAATTATCTACTTTATGCAGGTAAAATTTCATAAATTACATAAATTAGATAAACTATATATACATATATATATATATATTTTTTTTTATCTTTAATTTTTTAATAAATAATTATGATATATATAAATAATATATATTAATTTATCAAATTACTATACGTCGTTTTAATTCAGTCATAAAATATTTTTATACACAGGTACAAATAAATTGTCCATTTAAAAATAATTCACTACATTTGCTATTATAATATTCTAGCAAAGCCCCGGTTCGGGAACGAACCGAATTCCGAATGCGGGAAAAATTTCAAAATCAAACTTGAAATGTACAAAACTCGTTCTAATGCTGCCTGCGTGCCAATAGATCTAAGTTTGTTAACGAATCCATTTTTTAATTCATGAAATCAATGAAGGTAGTGAATCAACGAAGGTTTTTCTCGCTTCGCTGGTCACTATATTTAAAGGGAACTCTTTTCTATATCGATTTACAAACAAAAAGAAAATTTTAAGAAAATTTCATGAAATTGTTTTAAAGCTCGCTTTGATTCCCCGGTGACTTCGGCATCGACCCACTCATTTGCAGGCTCTCCGGTGTCTATCCCTATTGCCTGCGACAGTAGCTTACCAGTAGGCTTCCACTTGGCTGCTTATCAGATGACAGTTTCGAAACAGACTGTATCGAAAAAATTGAAGTAGCCATTTTATATTTGAATCCCAGTTACATATGAACAACACTATACGTGGTGTTCATAATATTTTCTTTCACGTTATTTTCTATATTTATTTGATTTATTCCGTCAACCATAAAATGACGAAAATTTCACTCCAAATATAATATTATAATGTGCTATGATATGCTACATCTATCGCATAAGACAATTAATTTTTGTGGTTATAATAGCAGTTGAGTTAGTTAAAAGTAGTTGGTATATAGAAAAATAAAAAATGAAATGCTGAAATATGTAAACCTGATCATGGTAAAGCCTTAATGTAGCTCACCTTGGCGAATTTTGAATTTTTATCGTCACTTTATATTAAAATACATAATTTATGTTATTATTTTGTTTTGTTTCTTTCTTTTCGTTCGCCTTTCCTTTTCTTTCTTTTCTGTTTTTCAACATTTTATAATTTATTTATATTTTTTATGCGCGACTTGGCTTAAAGTGACTTTTACGAAAGTGGAGTCCTTGGCAAAAAATGTCCGATCTATTCCAGCAACAAAAATTTAAAAATTACCCAAGATTATCAATAAGTAAAGTTCTTTAATGTAATGCTGAATTAGCTTTCATGGCAAGCGCGATTCATCTATTTAACGCGATCCATCTATTTAACATACTATTTAAGCAAAAGGGGGAACAAATCAAAATTGAGGTATATTATTTATTTTATTTTTATTTATTTATTTATTTTCTTTACTCCGTTTTCATATTTTCATTTTTCCATGTGCAGGAGCAAATTTCATATTTATTTATTAATTAATTTATTTTTATTTTTTTTCCGCGTGAAGCACATTTTATTTTATGTTGGAAGAAAAAAAAAAAAAAAAAAAGAAGTGTTTTTTTTTTTTTTTTTTTTTTTTTTTTTGGCAACACTTAAAAATTTAAATATCCATTTTTAAAGCTTTTCCAGGATATTATTTTCACATTTTAATTAATTTTAAAAAATCTAATCAAAATTTCGTTACAAATAAGATACGAACTGAAAGGGACATTTTTTCTGATTCCGTCGGTTTAATTAACTTATCGATCGGATAATTAATTTTTTTAGAATTAACTAAAGTATGAAAAGCTGGTGGCAACATCACACAGACAAAGAGAAGAAAATCTCTCTTAGCCAATCAACTTGCGTTCAGCAACGGACAAAAAGGAAAAAAAAAACTGTCTTAGCCATTTATATATAGGAAGTATTTCATAAAATAATAAAAATAATACAATAAAATAAATTAAATTTTTACGGTCACGTTTAATTTTATCCCTGAGATAACTCTTACATTTTAAATTCAATACTAAGTGAAGTAGGAATAAAATATATTGGTTTTTAAAACCTATGGATATTCAGTAATCGTATATACTAGGAAAAAATATCATATTTTTCGAAAATTTGTCACATTAGTCTCTTTTTTCAACTATTAAGTGACAGAAAAAGCCGTTTGCAACGGTTAAAGGGTTAATCTTTATAACATTATAAATAGTACAGTCATATTAGACCAAAAAACACCAAATAAGGGAAAAAAATTGTAATGTCCCTCCCTCCTTTTCCAGCTCTTTCAGATTAGGAGAAACAGATATAATAATTTATATACCCTTGGAATTTTAGTATAACGTTCAGGAAAAGTCTAGTAATGTACAAGAAGTTTTTTTTCGTTCCTGTGGGTATGTTACCCCCCTTTTCCTCCAAATTTGTTTATCTGCTTTATTTTATTTATTTATTTTTTTTTTTTTTTTATGAGATAAAGGATTATATTATACGAATAAATATTTATAAATTTATAAAAGTTTGAATTAATAATCTTGAAGGTTCTGAAAATGGAAAACAGAAAAACCCCCTTTCCTCCCCCCCCCCCGCAAAAAAATAAAATAAATAAATAAATAAATAAAACAGTGTAAGCTTTTTCAGATTAAAAAAAAAAAAAGAACAGAGGAAATAATTTATAAAAGTTTGAAACATAGAGCTAACACACATGAATAGACTATTATTAAAAAAAGAAGACATCTCCTTTCCCTGAATAAGCACCTTCCCCCAATTCTCCCCAAAACATATAGTTCCTTCAGATTATGCAAAATAGGAGATTCTAAAGGATTAAAGGAATTTATTACAGAGGTATATATATTTATAATGTTTAGAAATTTTGAAATTGTGCTCTCGAGAGCTCTAACAATGGAAAAACGAAAATTCTACACCCCTCTTCATCCGTTGGTGAAGGATACTCCCTTTCCTCCCGAAATTTGTATAACTTTGTACCAAATGTTGTACCAAAATTCCAATACTCTATAAATTAATTTTCTTTTCTTTTCTTTTTTTTAACGAATTATACAGCTTTTTTTTTCAGGGGGGGGGGGGAGGGCAGGGGTAAGCTCCCATCCCACGGTGGGGAACTTTTTTGATTTGCATTACTGGACCCTTCAGGAATGTTATACCATAATTCTAATACTCGATAAATCAATTCTTTATTTTTTTCTTCTTTCAACGAGTTATACGTTTTTTTTTTTTTTTTTTTTTTTGGGGGGGGGGGGGGGGGAGGGGGGGCAGGGGGGAAGCACCACCACCACCACCACCCCCTCCAGAGTGGGGAACTTTTTTGTTTTGAATTACTAGACTCTTCATAAGTATAATCCCAAAGTTTCAAAACCTTATAAATTTTTCCCCATATTTTTCCTAATTTGACTTTTTTAAAATAAGGTTAAAGCTAATGACACTACTACAACTCTAAATTAAAATAATAATATTAATAATAAATATCTAATGTATAGTTGTCGTCACAAAAAATTCTTCTATTGTTTTAGTTTTCATCAGGAAAGGTTATTACGGACTTCAAAGTAAAGATCTGCAGCTCCCCGACCACCCATTCACCTAAAAAGAAGACGGACACACACATCTCCCTTTATAATATGTAGGAATCATGAATGCAGACGGCCTTTTTCCACATAGAAATGTAGTACTATAAATAATATATACCAATTTATAAAATTACTATACACCTTTGAATTCAAACATAAAGAATTTTCGTACACAGGTACAAATAAATTGCCCATTTCAAAATAATTCACTACATTTGCTTTTATAAGTGTTTTGAATATAAATTAAAACAAAAATAAATAAGTAAAAAAATGTATTAGTTCTTGAGAAGTATTTCATAAAAAGAAAAATAATCAATTTATATGGTCATGTTTATTTTTTAACCATAAATAACTCTTCCATTTTAAATTAATCTTTATAACATTATAAATAAGGGTAAAAACTACAATACCACAATACCACACTACAATACCACACTGAGAAAAAAATCTGTAACTGACATCTAGAATCTAAATTGTGGCTCATGAAAAACAGTTCCATCTCACCATTATAAATTATACTCCCCTTGGAAAGCGAGTTCTAGAAGCCCCTATTAGAATTCTACAGTGCTTGCCTATATTATCGTGTGCAAAATTATTTAAAAATATCTGCAAATAAATGAGACTACAAGTGACAGGTGTCAGCAACTAAAATCTTGGTTTATTACCCAATTCTAGAAAATCAAGCGAGAAATTTTTGCAATACAAAAGATTAAGAATATTCGAAATATTCAGAATATTATTTCGCCATCTAGAAATGTGTAAACTAGAAATTCTCAATCATTTCGTCTATTCAATTTATTAGCGTGCCTTATGCGCATAGCTCGGACATCTATATTTTTACTGAAGGGATTTAGAAAATGGCCACTTATTAATTCTAGGGGAAGGCGGTATATATATATAATTTTTTTTCTCAGTGCAATAATTATAATTAAAAAAAAAAAAAAAAAAAACTAATGTATTGTTGCATAACAAAAAATTGTTCTACATTTTTAACTTTCTTCAGGAGAGGTTATTGTGGAATTCCTAGTAAGGTTCTGTAGCTCTGACCACCCATTTGCCTAAAAAGAAGACGGACGCACACACAGACACACATCTTCCTTTATGATATGCAGAGATCATGAATGCAGACTATCTTTTTCCTCAAAGATAAATAATGCTATATGTCCAAAGAAAGATTCTATGCTCTACTAACAATATTTCACAAAATGCGTTTTTTTTTTTTTTTTTTTCTTTTTTAATAAAAATAATAATGACTTTGTTTTAAATTTTTACAGATCTAGCGTTCAGCCATTCGTGATAAAGGTATTGACGAGTTCTTTTTAGAGCTCTAATTTTGAAAATTTTCCCCTAGCGGAGAAAGGGGGGGGTATCTTCCCTGGAATGGAGTGGAAAGCGTTACTTCCAAGCATTTAAAAATTATATCCTAACTAATTACTGCTAGTATAAATATGCATATTTTTTTTTTTTATTTTAAAATTATTCGTTAAAATAATTACCACTGTGCACAATTATAGAAAATTTTATCGTGTACCGCTATAATAACAACTACAAAAAAAACTAGATTTTAATGCCACCTGTTGAGGGATTTTCACTAACATTTTATAGATACTAATTTATATTAAGATGGAATATATATCAATTTGTGTCAAATATTTTGCAGTAATTCCTGAAATATAGTTGCCTTAAAATTTATCGAAGGCATATATTTTTCTGAATGGTCAAAATGTGCTTTGCATTTATCAAAACGTATGAAACCATCAAAAACTGGAAATGGAAATTTTTGCGAAACAAATACTGTCTTCTCTTAGATATAGAAGAAAGCAAAAATAGGAAAATCGTTTTTTATCAATATATAAAAGCGGAATGCCTAATGTAAGCTACTTTTCCACGCCTTCTCTATCGACTCTATTAAAAAAAAAAGCTATGTTTTAGAAAAATGTCAAAAGGCGACTTAATTTTTTTAACAAAAATAAACGGATTTGAAAGTGTTTCCAAAAATACCTATCTGTACTGCCGATAATTGGTATTTAAAGACAATCATAATAAACTGTACACTGTCCTCAGCAGTAAGAAATTCTTGTGCTCTTTAAAAACGAATTTGATTACATTTCATCAAATAAATCCACTTTAATCATTTTTTATAAGAAAAATTAGCACTTGAAATCAGACTATACAATTACGTACTCTTTCATTAATAAATAAAATGATGATACTAAAAATCAAAAATATGAAAAAAAAAATAAATAAATAAATAAATAAATAAATAAATAAATAAATAAAAAGTAAGAGTAAAATAGATTCACTTAGTTTCTGCAAAAGTCAAACCACGATTTTTTTTTTTTTTTTTAACAATTGTTGTTGTTCATTGATTTTTTTATAAAAAAAAAAAAAAAAAAAACTTAAAATCAGACTATGCAATTACGTACCCAATCATTAATAAATAAAATGACGATACTAAAAATCAAAAATATGAAATAAAGAAAGGAAAGAAAAAGGAAAATAGATTCACTTAATTTATGCAAAAGTTAAACCTTTTTTCTTTTTTTTTTTTTTTTTCCCTAATGCATTTAAATGAAATGCTTTCAGACTCTTAAACTGATTTATTTCTTCATAACTTTTCTTAACAGTAGACGTTTTCAGATAATGTAGGTAAACAAAAAAAAAAAAAAAAAAAAAAAAAAAAAAAAAACTCATTAAATTTCTTTCAACAAGGAAAGGGAGGATCAGACTTGTTATCCAGTATAGTAGTAATCGGTTTATTTAATTCGATATATTTCGGATCTCAAGATCTCTGAAATGGAATCAGATAGAAACATATTAAAATAATTCTTAACAAAAAATAATTATATACATATGTATATATATATATAACTTTCATTTTGTTAGCTCTAAATGGAAGTATATTTATTATTGCCCCTGCCCGAAAATTGATTAAAAAAGTGTTTACTCACTTCAAGTTTATTGTAAAACTCATATTCAATTCCTAACAGTACCGTAAATGGACGAAATTGCACATGTTTTGATACTCCACAAGACCCAATATCATGATATTATTGAAATAAAATTTATTTTCTAAATATATGCAGAATTATTGAAATGTTAGTACATTTTGCTCATAAAGAGTTTTCCAATAGGGATGATACAATTTTTAATGATGAGAATGCCAACACTGCATATTATTTTTTAACATTCCTAGTGCCCTTAATGTTTAGTATGTTATGCCCAAGAGTAGTCGCGTCATTTTTTAAAACGCTAGTAGTCGCGAGTCGGTGTTTTTGCCGCCGCTGTTTAGTGTTGGGGAAAGCCGAAAGAAAGCCAGTAGAGAAAGATGAAGTGCCTTTAATTCACGCGAAGTTTTCCCTCAACACTCTAACTTGTCTGAAATCCAGAAATGGGGAGAAAAATGAATCAACGTTAGTGGTTGCGTCGCGGTCAAATAGATCGATTTGAGAAGTAAAATGTTTTTAACTTCTCAAAAAATAGCAGGAATCACTTGTAAAAATACTGCTTTAGAGTCATGCAAAGATACACGCTTGATCAACGTTTCGAAATTATTAAATTGTTTTATCAAAATCAGTGTTCATATGTGAATACTGAGAGAAATTTGAGAAGAATTTATTCATGGACGACACTATTCAGTTAATCGACTCGATCGATTGTAATTTTTTTTCTCTGGGGTTATGTTAGGTCACACGTTTATGCTGATAATCCAATAACAATTGAGCAATTAAAAAACCAACATTGAACGCGTTATTCGTGAAATAACACCAAAATTATGTGAAACAATTGGGTTGACATAATGAAGTATGTACAAAGAAGTCGTGATGCTCACATGAACGATATTATTTTCATACTTAATCGCATAATGAAAGCTTTCAAAAAAAAAAAAAAAAGTGTCTCGCTGAATAATTTATGTTTTTTTTTTTTTTTTTTTTTTTTTTTTTTTTAATTGCATCACTCTTTACGGAAAACCTATTATTTGCTTCTAAATTGAAGTAATGGAATAAACAATAGACACATAATAAAAAGTAGAGTTTAGGTAAAACCAATATAAATATTTTCATTACATATTTCAGTTTCAAACTGCGTATAATATAATATGTACTATAATTACGTAGCTTAATTTGGGGGTATTTTTTGGTTTAAACTTATACACAATATGAGATATCTATACCAAAACAATTAGAAAAAAATATCATTAAATAAGTTTAAACACAAAACGATATTAAATTCCTTCTTTGCACAGGGCATAACAGGATTTCTTATTCATAACATATATATATATATATATATATATATATATATATATATAAGTCTATCGATAGTGTACATAGTACATATTTTGGAGCCAAATATATCTTTAAAATAATTTTATTTTAAATTAATTTTAATTTAATTTTAAAAGCTATTATAGAAATTATTTCACATGCAACAAATCAGATTTCTACAATTCTGATTGCGCTCAAGGGTTTTGATACACCTGTAATTCTTTAAACTTTTAACTTTCATTAATTTTAATATTATAATAAAATTAAAAACACTTTAAAACACGTTTAAAAATACATTTATTAACTAGAATGTTGTGGCCACCACAATACTTTCTTCTATATTTTCCTATACAAGTTCATTTAGTAACAATATTTAAAAAAAAAAAAAAAAAAAACGATTTTTTCCCAGGTTTTTTTTCGTTGAAAGTAAAAAAAAAAAAAAAAAAAAAAACATTCGTTTTAAAAGTATTGACGAGACCTTTCGAAAGATACCCAACTTGAAAATTTACCTCCCTAGTGGGGGAAGCGATGTCCCCACATGCACATTTTTTTCCCTAATTAACTACTACTATTATCAATAATCCATATTAATTTTACAATCACAGGTTAAGAATAACTCTCATTATGTACATTTATACGAAATTTTGTCCTATAATGCCATGTTAAAAATTTAGGAAATATACGATCACAGCGCCACCTGTTGAGCGATTGATCTCCAAATCTAATCAGCTCCAGTCCAGGGGCCAACTAAATACTAAGTTTGGTTAAATTTCGTTAAAAAAAAAAAAATAATAATAATAATAAATAAATAAATAAATTTTTTCGTTAAAAGTAAAAAAATCGATAACTTTGTTTTAATTTATCGCAGATTTATAGTTCAACCATTCGTTTTAAAGGTATTGACGAGACCTTTCGAAAGATACCCATCTTGAAAATTTACTCCCCTCAAGGGGGGACTTCCTCCCAGGGGGTTGGCGAGGCTCCTACACACACAAAATTTTTTACGCAGTTGACTATCTCTATTATAAATAATTATTGTAAATTTTATAATGTTTACTAAAAAAAATTCTCTTGATGCACATTTATACAAAATTTTGTCCTATATCACCATGTTAAAAATTTAGAAAAATCGGGATGACAACGCAACTTGTAAGACAACTTTTACCAAAAGTTGATAGGCCCTAACTTATGTCAACTACAAGTGCAACCTAAGGTGCAACCTAAGGTGCAACTACATACCAATTTGTATGAAATTCTGTGCAGTAATTCCTGAGATACAGTTGCCACAAAATTTTGTCACACACACACAGACAGACAGACAGACATTTTCTAAAAATGGTCAAATCGTATTCTACACCTCTCAAAACGTGTAAATCCATCAAAAACCCGAGGTTGAAAATTTTTACGAATCCAATGCTTTCTTCTATTGAATGTAGAATAAAGTAAAAAGATAAAACCAAAGCTTTCCGCCAAGGCAAAACAAGGCATCATCAGAAATTTAGTTTCACACACTACAGAGCAGTTACATACAGGGTGATTAGAAAAAAACTACCCCGATATATGAGACCATAGCTACCATACCGTTCCGAGAAACTGAATAAAAATTTGGTGGAAGGTATTTTGAGGTATGCGCTCAAGAATTATATAAAAAACAATAGTTAAACTCTAACAGTTACTGTTACAGTGACAAAATTTCGAAAATTTCAAATCGCAACAGATACTTTTTTTATTGAAATGTAATCTCCTTCTCCATAGCAAAAATCGATAAATTGCACGAAAATCGGCAGCGCTAGCAGGCTAATAAAAAAAGGGAAAAAAAATGACTGTTGCGTGCCAACCAGAGCTAAACTTTCATTTTTTAAGGACATCACATTTCAGACTGATTCTTTGGTACAGATTAAAGTCTACTGATTCTGCTTCGAAACGAAAAGAAGAGATCAAGGTATCCTTAATTTCGTGTAAGGTACTGAATAAAAGCTTAATTTTGTTTTTAGTCGCAAGACGCTGTCATGATGACGTTATCACAATACGTGTAAAACAAGGCATTGTAAAATGGAAATCAAAACCGATTTTGATGATGATAATTATGTTTACCAGTAAGCGGTATATTGCTCAAAGAGCAAGAAAGCAAGATACACATCACGCATTTCACAATGCCTTATTTTTCACTTAGTGTGATGACGTCACTCATGAGGGTGTCTTACAACTAACAACGAAATAAAAACCCTTATTCTGTAGACCTACATGAAATTAAGGATACCGTGGTCTAATCTTCTCGTTTCGAAGCAGAATTAGTAGATTTTAGTGAGAGCCGAAAACTCAGTGTGAAATGTGACGTCATTAAGAAAATGTAAGTCGTGCTCTGGTGGCACATCACAGCTGTTTTCTCTTTTTTTTCTTAGTATGCCTAGCGTTGGTGATTTTCATGCTAGAGGTACCGTTTCAACGCTATTTATGTTTTTTTGCTGTGGAGATTACATTTCAATTAAAAAAAAGTAGGTGAAGCTATTTGAGATTTTCGAAATTTTGTCACTGTAACCGTAACTGTTAGAGTTTAACTGTTGTTTTTTATATAATTCTTGAGCGCATACCTCAAAATACCTTCCACCAAATTTTTATTCAGTCTCTCAGAACGGTATGGTAGCTATGGTCTCATATATCGGGGTAGTGTTTTTTTTTCTAATCACCCTGTATATACTTTTGTACCATATGGTCAACAGTTGTCTTTACAAAAAGTCGCCAATTGCCCATCTGCGCAGCTCTAGCACGACGTAAAACCCAACCAACCAACCAACCTTACAAAAAATAAATTCAACTGGAAGTTGAGAGATTGGAACTATTACAGGGTAATGAGATGCTACACTTGGAGGCTGCAGGTAGAGATGTGAGCGGGGAAAAAACCCAGGTTTAAACCAGGGAATAAACCCGGTTTTTTGGGAAGGGAATTTTGAAAGTTTCCAAAACAAGGGAATTTTGAAAGTTTTCACAAGTTGCGAATTTATCTCCCCCCCCCCCTTATATTAGAGATGTTCTAAGGCATTTCAAAATGTTATCTCACATTCAGATGTTTTTTATGATCTTTCAATTTTTAAATAGTGCTTTTAAACGTCTATAAATTTTAAAAGTACAAGTTTCAAATTTCATTAATTAATAGACTTATTCTCTGTTATTGTCGTATATTTATATTTTAGTAGTTCTGACTGTATGCACACTGAGTTCAATATAACACTTTTTTTTAATCGCAATCGCATGTTTCAGATGTATATCTTTAACATTTTATTTCAAAAATAAAACAAAAATGCTTCAAAATATTCTGCATATACTAAAACAATCAATAATATTACACTGGGAAATATTATTTCAATTAAAATTTCAACAATATTAATATTCAAAAAATAAATGAAGAAAGAAATAACAGCCAAATTATTAATTATTAGCTATTGAATATTTTATGTATTGATTTGATGCATTAAAAAATTATTGTTCTAATTCGATGAATTATAATAAAATTTAATAATGTTAAAGTATTCTAACCATAATTTAATTTTATTGTATTATTTTTTATAACATATTTTATTAAGGTATTCATAAAAAAAAAAAAAAAAAAAAAAAAAAAAAAATCTAAAGTTATTTAAATAGGCAGACAAAACTTCATCATTTATTATTGTCAATAACGTAAATGCTTAATTTTTTGTAAAATAATCACATAATTTTTTATATCACTTTTATTTAAGCAAATAGAATAAAAGTGATATTGAAACAAGTTCTTTGTACACTTAAAAAAAGTGAAATTAAATCTAAACATTGAATATTAGTTTCTTTCCATCAAAGTTTCCAAAGTTCCTAAAATTCCCGGTTTAAACCCGAAAATTCCCATGTTTATTCCCCTGAAGCAAAATTCCCGGGTTTTTTACATCTCTAGCTGCAGGTATTGCAGGATGAGGGGGTGCTACACTTGGAGTTTGGAAGTATCGCAGGATGCGGAGGTGCTACACTTGGAGGCTGGAACTTTTGTAGGAAGGAGATGTGCTACACTTGGAGTCTGGAACTGTTGTAGGATAAAGAAGTGCTATACTTGGAGTCTGGAACTATTGCAAGATGCGTAGGTGCTACACTTGAAGGTTAGGACTATTGCAGGAAGAGGAAGTACTACACTTGGAGGCTGGAGCTATTGCAGAATGAGGAGGTGTTACACTTAGATGTTGGAACTATTTCAGGATGAGGAGGTGCTACATTTGGCGGTTGGAACTGTTGTAGAATTGAAGAACTGCAGTTCAAGAAATTGTAGAAACATCAGAGTGCAAATGTAGGTTCAGAATTTATTATAGGTGTTTTGAAGATTCACATGAGGCTGTTGAAGAGTAAAAGTATACGGAACAGGAAAAAAGAAGCTATTAGTTATTTTATAATATGCTGTCAATTTATTGGCGAAATTGCAGCATCTTTTAAATATATAGAATTTTTATATTTAATTATATTGATAGCTTCACAAAGATACAGTTCTTGGATCGTAGGAGGGGCTGAAGTAATTTTGACGTTATCCCACGTAGGAGTAGCGTTAGGGTTATCATAAATAAAATCAACCAAAGTAGAACTTCTCCCTTCCTTTATATTACGCTTATGTTCTTGAATTCGTTTTGTTAAAGTTCCCTTATTTTGTCCAATGTAACAGAAAAGTTCTTTGTTATTTTCAATGGTTAATTTATATACTCCTCTACTAGGTCCAGTTTGGTCACGATCACAAAGATTAAATTGTTTATTAGTTAGGGGGGGAACTGGAAGGAATTAATATATTTAATTTACGTTGAATATAATTTTGAAAACTATAGAATTCTTTACAGTAGGGCAGACTATTGGTATAATGCAATTTAAGAGTTGCATTCAAAGTATGATTAAGAGGATTAATTGACATGCTGTTTTTTATTCTGTCAACAATTTTTATAATAGATTTACTATAACCTGCAGCATTACCGACTTGAATAATTTTGTTAATTTTGTTAATTTGGCACCATATTTTAAAATAACTAATAGCTTGTTTTTTCCAGTTCCGTATTATTTTACTCTTGAATAGCCTCATGTGAATCTTCAAAACACCTATAATAAATTCAGCTCCTACCAGTGGCGGCTCGTGAACCGAAAATACACTGATGGAAAAAAAAAATCCCAACACCAGGAAGGAGCTGTGGTAGATAAACGAAATTTGATAGGCGTGTTTATACATATGAAAGATGACGTCGATTCAAATTTCGAGCTACGCGCATAAGTGTGGCGCTAGTAGCGACACTATGAAAATGCAAATGAGGTTTGCTTTAAATAAGCGCTGTAAGGTTCGTGATCATTATTTACAGTTGAGATTTGACGTAGTGGGTTAATGTTAGTAAAGGATGCCTCTAAGAAGACGAAGAAGCCATTATCAACAGCTCACTGAGTTTGAACGAGGTCGTGTAGTAGGGCTACGGGAAGGTGGGTTTCTTTCCGCGATATTGCAGAAAGACTTGGCAGGAATGTATCCACTGTGCATGAGTGTTGGCACCAGTGGTCAAGGGAAGGTACTGCCTCAAGAAGACCGGGTTCAGGGCGGCCACGTGGCACTACTGAGAGGGAAGACCGCCGTGCTCGGCGTATGGCTGTGGCTAATCGTACTGCGTTTGCAGCTGAAATTCGAGCTGCAGTTGGCACCACAGTGACACAACGAACTGTTACAAATCGGTTACTTAAAGGACAGCTCCGAGCCAGACGCCCTGTAGCGTGCATTCCACTGAATCCAAACCACTACCGTTTGCGACGTGAGTGGTGTCAAGCTAGAGCTCATTGGAGGACGGAGTGGAGATCTGTTGTGTTTTCTGATGAAAGCCGGTTCTGCCTTGGTCGCAGTGATAGCCGTGTGTTGGTTAGAAGGATGCCAGGTGAACGCCTGCTAGCGACCTGTCTGCGGCCTAGACACACAGGGCCTACTCCTGGAGTTATGGTTTGGGGAGCAATTTCGTATGACAGCAGGAGCACTCTCGTGGTTATCCCACGCACCCTGACTGCAAATTTGTACGTCAGTCTAGTGATACAACCTGTTGTGCTGCCATTCATGAACAGCATTCAAGGGGGTGTTTTCCAACAGGATAACGCTCGCCCTCATACAACTGTTGTAACCCAACATGCTCTATAGAGTGTCGACATGTTGCCTTGGCCTGCTAGATCACCAGATCTTTCTCCAATCGAGCACGTATGGGACATCATTGGACGACAAATCCAGCGTCATCCACAACCAGCATTAACCGTCCCTGCATTGACCGCCCAAGTGCAACAGGCATGGAACTCCATCCCACAAACTGATATCCGTCACCTGTACGACACAATGCATGCACGTTTGCATGCTTGCATTCAAAATTCTGGCGGTTACACCGGTTACTAATGTACCAACATTTCACATTTGAAATGGCTCTTCTCGCCAATGGCTCTACCTGTAATCTTGAAACTTTAATCAATTAAATATGTTACCTAGACAAATGTATTGCTGAAATTTCATTACTGTACAATATTTTTTTCTTGGTGTTGGGATTTTTTTTTTCCATCAGTGTAGGTGCAGAGCTCAAAAATAATATTTAAGTATTTTTAATCATAATTTTTATTAAGCATGGTCTTAACCCAAATTAACTAATAATTCTTATTTAAATGCAAATTTATATTCTATAAATGAATACAGCGTAAAATACAGTGTGCCTCTTCACCAATTTTCGGTGCACGAGCTGCCACTGGCTCCTACATTTGCACTCTGATGTTTCTGTAATTTCTTGACCAGCAGTTGTTCAATACTACAACAGTTACAACCTCCAAGTGTAGCGCCTCCACTTCCTGCAATAGTTCCAGCATCCAAATGTAGCAGCTCCTTAACCTGTAATAGTTCTAGTCTCCAAGTGTAGCACCTCGTCACCCTGCAATAGCCCCAGTCTCAAAGTGTAGCACCTCCTCTTCCTGCAATAGTTCCAACCTCCAAGTGTAGCATCTCATCATCCTGAAATAGCTCCAATCTCCAAGTGTAACACCTCCTCATCCTGCAATAGCTCCAGCCTCCAATTATAGTACCTCCTCTTTCTGAAATAGTCATAGCCTTCAAGTGTAGCACCTCCGCATCCTGCAATAGTTCCAACCTCCAAGTGTAGCACCTCCTCATCCGGCAATAACTCCAGCCTGCAAGTGTTGCACCTTATTACTCTGTAATAGTTCCAGCCTCTATGTATAACTTCCAGTTGAATTTAATTTTGTAAAGACTTAACTGTTGACCACATGGTACAAAAGTATATATAACTGATCTGTAGTGTGTAAAACTAAATCCCTGATGATGCCTTGTTTTGTCTGAGGCGAAAAGCTTTGGAAATCTTTCATTTTTTTTTTTTTTTTAATGTATTTTTAAACGTCTTTTTAATGCGTTTTTAATTTTATTACTATAATGACACGTGTTTACAATTTAACTCTTAACTTGAGTTTGTTTATAATTTTAACATTAATTAAGCCTGGTTGAAGATTCAAGTCACCGAATTGTTAGTCATATGGTAAAAAAAAAATCATGTTGTCACAGCGAAATTCAACAATTACATAGGGTTTATCAAAAGTATTTTTGAAATCGAAGACTATATTAGGGAAAATCAAAATTGTTTAAATGTTAGTTATCAAATATATATGGTTATTTGATATGGTCATTCTACATGGCACATGGAATATTTGTACTTCATTTAAAAAAAAAAAAATGGTAAAAGTTAAAATATTAAAGAGTTAAAAAAAAAAAAAAAAAAAAAAAAAAAAAAAATTAGGACTGAGGGCCTATTAGTCTCAATCTGGGATTTTTGCGTTGTCGTTTTCGATAGTTGGACATTTGTCGAAATCATTTTTCGATAGTTGGACATTTATCGAAATCTAAAATTTATCGAAAATATAATTGAATAATTTGAAAGCGATGTTATACTTGGGAAGAAAAAAAAAAAAAAAAACTAATAGTCCTCCGTCCTAAACTAAATTCTGCTTTTGCCATAATTTCATCAAAATCTTTTTTTTTTTTTTTTTTTTTTTTTTGAAAGAAAAAGAAAGGAAAATTAATAATAATCAGTATCGTTACAAGAGATATCGAAAAAGTTTTTTTTTATAATTTTGAATTAGGAAATAAATAGTGCGCGTGTAATAATATGAAATAAAAATAAATAAAAATATGAATTTAACTATTTGATTTTTATATAAAACACGATCGCGTGCTATCTTAAAAAGTAGATGTAAAATTTAAAGTTTAATTTTATTGGCAACAATTATAAATTAAAATAAATAATTTAATGAAAGTTTAGAAGTTAGAATTTCTAATTTTTACTTTCCCTTACCCATAAGGTAGAGAAAGTATTGTTTTTGGGTCAAATTTTAAAACGCGAGATTTTGTTATATTTACACGTTTTGAGGTCCCCTGAATACAAAAATCATGTTTTTAGCAAATGGTCTGTGTGTATGTCTGTGTGTCTGTCTGTATGTCTCTGTGTCTGTCTGTTATCAGCATATCTCAAAAACAAATTATGGCAGAAAGTTCAAACTTGGTATTCTAAATGTGTATCATATAGGGATGCTGCAGTGAGCTTTTCGTTAAGATCAAGCTAATGGTTTATGTACAGGGACAATCAAGAGAATTCTAATACATTACGTCTATGGGGGAAATTGCAGGAAAGTAGAGTTTAACATTTATAGACTGCACTAAACCAAATGAAACGAATATATATATTTTGTAATAGAGATAGTTAACTGCGAAATTTTTTTTTGTGTATGTAGGAGCATCGCCTCCCCCCCTGGGGGGGAGGTCCCCCCTCGAGGGGAGTAAATTTTCATGTTGGATATCTTTCAAAAGAGCTCACCAATACCTTTAAAACGAATGGTTGAACCATCGATCTGCGATAATTTAAAACAAAGTTATCGATTTTTTTACATTTAACAAAAAAAAAATCGTACTTTTTTTTTTTTTTTTTTTAGAATAAAATGGACTTTTTTTTGGATATTTGGTGTTATACTACTTCTCTAATATGGAAATCGTCTGCATTTAATGAAAGATAATTTTTTTAAATAATAATTTAATAAATTATTTTTTAAAAACAGACTTATTTTTTAATAACCGAATTAAATTCTATATAAATGTAGGTGCATTAATGAAACGGGGGGTTGAGGGGGGCGGCAGCCCCCCTCACACAGAACTAATTATCATATAAAACTCTTCAGAAGCCTAATATGAATTGTTTAACATAGGTTTACATAACAGTACTCGTTATCTTACCTATTAATCTGCAACCTGTATTTATTGTATTAAATTTCTGGGTAAGAGAAAGTCGTGTGAGTGACACACCAGATTATTTCTTTTGTTTGACTTCCTTAAAACTTGCCAAATAGTTTTGTCTGTTGAGACCTAGAAACAAAATGCATCGGTTAAAAAAGAATCTGGATGTTTTGTTATATTTTTTGTTTCTTTTATTTTAAAGCTCCGGATATATATACACATTGACACACACATCTTATTTTATTATATATAGAGATAGATGATTCGTAATTTGTTTAATATGTCAATGATTATTTTTAAAACAAATAAATTTTATCCAGCTTTAATATGGTTTAATGTATGAAAGCTATAATGAGAGTATAGATTCCATTTTTAATTAATTACAAGTATCGATGCAAAAATTATTTATTACTACAATTGAAAACTATTTCAAAAAGAAAATTTAATACTACGAGTCATGATCACAATACATCATTGATATATACTCTGATTAAAATATATTATTAAACAACTGTTTTAGCAACTTAAACACGAAAACATGAAATATCATTAAGAAATGATTACGAATAAAACAAAATTAGGCTTGGTAAAGTTTAGTAACCTATAATAGATATAAATCTTACATTAAATATTATTAGAACAAAAAACACTGGCATATTCAACTTTATTAAACATTTAAACTTTATTTTAATAAAATAGTATATAAATATACGTACTTGGAACATGCAAACGTCAAAAGCGATGTCTGTAAATTTTTCATATGTCGGCGGAAAAATGGTATTCCTAAACAAAACAACAAACTGACGTTGCCACGAGATAGTTTTCAAACTTACTCCAAAATTGATGTTCTGAGATTGAGCGTGCGTGTAAGCACAAAATATCTGGTGTAAAAGTACTCCGGCATGCAGTGGTGTTTGACGCAATATAATTTTAATTTACACCATTTAAAATGTATCTGAACACTTGATTTGGTGTAAACACGAAATTTAGTGCTTGTTTACCCATTTTTGGGGGTATTTGAACACCAATTTTAGGGTGACATTACTCCACACTTTTAACAGTGCAGTTAGTTATCACAAATCTTCATTTACAAATTCTGTTTTTTCATAGCTATTATTATTTTCATTTATGTTAGCGTTAGGGGTATCGTTTCAAGATTTTTCATAAAAATAAAAACATTCGTGCAATTTGTTAATTCCCAAAGCTCCAAGTATTTCAAAACATCTGATTTTTTTGCTTGTTTTATATAGTTTTTTCGGTTTTATTTTAGAGGGGGCGCACGGCAGAATTTTTTTTTTTTTTTTTTTATCCACATACGGATGAACGAGTTTAAATTTCCATGTTTTTTTTTTTTTTTTCTTTTTTCTTTTTTTTAAGAAAGGCTGAAACAATTATTAAAAATTGATATACGTAATCTGGGCTAAAAATTATTATCATAATGTATATTATCAGCAAAATTAAAATTCTTGATTTTCCGTCTAAGAAGAATTTACACGTCATATTAATTATGTCTTTTATCGCATGCCAGTATAATTCAGGTGCATTTCACCAGCCCGCACACTTCTGAAATTTCAAAATTCAATTAAGTCATTCGAAAGTACGCCATTAGTACCGGTTAGTACCAAAAAAATTTTCGTTAGTACCGACACCAGTACCAAGTACTGAAGAGTACAAAAATTCGGGCTGGTGAAATGGTAGCCCGCAGACTTTTGAAATATCAAATTTCAACGATGTCATTCGAAAGTACTCCGTTAGTACCGGTTAGTACCCCAAAAATTTTCATTAGTACAGACACCAGTAACAGGTACTGAAGAATATAAAATTTCAAAAGCATTTCACCAGCCGCATACTTTTGAAATTACAAAATTCTATTATGTCATTCGAAAGTATTCTGTTAGTACCGGTTAATACCGCAAAAATTTTCGTTTTTACAGACACCAGTACCAAATACTGAAGAGTAAAAAATTCGAGCTAGTGAAATAATAGCCCGCACGCTTTTGATATATCAATTTTAAACGATGTCATTCGAAAGTACTCCGTTAGTACCGGTTAGTACCGAAAAAATTTTCTTTAGTACCGTCACCAGTATTAAGTACTGAAGAGTAGAAAAATTCGGGCTGGTGAAACGGTAGCCCGCACACTTTTGAAATATCAAATTTCAACGATGTCATTCGAAAGTACTTCTTTAGTACCGGTTAGTACCGCAAACAATTTCATTAGTACCGATACCAGTGCGAAGTACTTAAGAGTACAAAATTTCAGAAGCATTTCACCAGCCCGCGCATTTTTGGAATTACAAAATTCAATTCTGTCATTCGAAAGTACTCCGTTAGTACCGGTTAGTACCACAAAAATTTTCATTAGTACAGACGCCAGTAACAGGTACTGAAGAATACAAAATTTCAAAAGCATTTCATCAGCCGCATACTTTTGAAATTACAAAATTCTATTATGTCATTCGAAAGTATTCCGTTAGTACCGGTTAGTACCGCAAAAATTTTCGTTTTTACGGACACCAGTACCAAATACTGAAGAGTAAAAAATTCGTGCTAGTGAAATAATATCCCGCACGCTTTTGATATATCAATTTTCAACGATGACATTCGAAAGTACTCTGTTAGTAACGGTTAGTACCGTAAAAATTTTCGTTAGTACTGATACCAGTACCAAGTATTTAAGAGTACAAAATTTCATAAGCATTTTACCAGCCCGCACAATTTTGAAATAAAAAAATCGAATTATGTCATTCGAAAGTACTGCGTTAGTATCGGTTAGTACCGCAAAAATTGTCGTTAGTACCGACGCCAGTACCAAGTACTGAAGAGTACAAAAATTCTGGCTGGTGAAATAATAGCTTGCGTTGACACAGACAAACCGAAGTCATTAACACTTTTCAATCTTGTTAACAGTTTTCTGCCTTGTTGTACAGTGTTAAAAATTAATTTTTTTTTCAACTTTGCCTATTTAAAAATATATACTTTTCTATCTTACGTAGAAACATTAAAATATTTTGATTTTCTTTCTTGTTTTACATTTGAAAAATAATCTAAAAATAAAAATCTGGAATGATTTCACTCGACTTTTTCAGCATTTATTTATTTTTTTTTTTTTTTAATAAAGTTAAATGAGTGAAGTCATAAAATAAACTAAATTGAAAATCCTAATAGGTCGTTAGAGTATTTTTCTTCCAAGATGCATGTCATTCAATAGATCGTAATGTATGATTTTTTTCTTTTTTCTTTGTACGTCATATAAAGGTACTATAGTTGATAAGATTGAAATATCATATATTTATCTGCTTTTTGTTATAAATCTAAGTTGAGCTTAAAATAATTTGAGCCTATAGAGTTCTACACTCATGTAAATCTGTATGGTTCTTGCAATCATACCTTATATAATGTGCCTACCAATTTATATCTTAGTCGAATGAACAGTTTAGACACTACGCACTTGAATTAATTTGTGTTCATTGTCCATAATGATAAATAAATTTTTTGCGTCTCTGTAAAAGGACTGAAAATCTTGTACTCATCAAAAGCAATAAACATTGTATGACGGTGATCTATAACATACCTACCAATTTTTTGCTGAATTGGATAAGGCGTATAGAGGCTATCGCATTTTATTAATTTGAGTTCATTTTCCATAATGATAAAGAATTTTCTTTTGTGTCTTTGTACAAGAACTAAAAATTATATACGGTAATTCAGGGTACAATGAAACATTACTTCTAAAATCAGCCCGATTTGTTATGGAAAGTTTCAGCTCAAATATATGTTGTAAAACTAGATATTTTATTTACAGATGTGATTTAGATTCATTCACGCTTGTACGGCATCAACAGGAGATTATTAGATTTTCACCATTAAAACTAAATTCGATTAGTATATTAAAAGTTTTTTTTTTTTTTTTTTTTTTTTACTTTGCTGATATATTTAAAAATGATTTTTTTAAAATACATTGTTGTTGACTTTATGTATCTAAAATTAAAACCAAATATATATATTGAAAATTTGTAAAAAAAAAAAAAATGTAGTAATCTCAGTGCAGGGTACAATTAAACATGTTTTAAGTTCCTTTCCCTAATGATGAAGAATTTTCTTTGTGTTCTTGTTAAAAAAAATGTATTAATAATAATAATAGGTGCTAAATTCATCCAAATCTATACAGTTCGTGCGAAGGTGACCTGAAACATATCTACCTACTTTTAACTCAGTCTATCAAAGTGTTTAGATATTATACTGTTCACTCACACTGACACGCATACACACATGCATTGCATATGCACACGTACTTAAATAACTGTAAAAATGGCAAAAGATGAAGTCAGAAAACCTTAAATCGTATAGATACATCAAAATATCGTATTTGAAATTTTTCATGATTACAATACTTTACTGAATCAAATCCAAATTTATAAAGTGTCATTTTATTCTTTAATAAATTATAGTGAATTACTATTATTATTTGTGAATTGCTTCTGAAATTTTGTACTGTTAAGTACTTGTACTGGTATCGGTACTAACGAAATTTTTTGCGGTATTAACCGGTACTAACAGAGTACTTTCGAATGACATCGTTGAAATTTGATATTTCAAATGTGTGCGGGCTACCATTTCACCAGCCCGTATTTTTGTACTCTTCAGTACTTGGTACTGGTGTCGGTACTAACGAAAAATTTTCCGGTACTAACCGGTTCTAACGGAGTACTTTTGAACGACATAATTGATTTTTTTAATTTCAAAATTCTCCCGGCTAGTGAAATGCACCTGTTTAATTCTACATGTAATTAGCATCTTCCGTAAGACATAAGACCAATGGAAACGAATCCCATCTACACTCCCGTTCAAAATTTAGCAAGATTTGCAAACGACAAATTTTTATTAATTTAAAAGCTTATCTCTCGATGACATGTTTTGAAACATTGGGTATTTCAAGTACTGGGTCTTGGCCATGTTGTTCAGTGAAGATTGGTTCATTTAGGGGGCTGGTAAGAAATTGAGTAAAATCAGTAATATTTGTGATCCCCCTGTATCGTTAAGTAAACGAAATAATTTGTAACTTTAGGATATATTAATACAGACCTTGTACAATTTGTGGATGTATTTGTGTGACGATAGCATGTTAAAAAACGGCGATATAAGCATTTTTGTAAAAACTCAAAATAAATGAATTAATAAATAAATAAAAAGCACGTTTTTTTATGTATAATATATAGAGTTTTAAACGAAAATCATTCCCAGTTTAAGATAAATTGAAAAAAAAAAAAACACTTTTGAAACAATATTCTGTTGTTGTTGTCGTGTGCCACTCGGAAATTCCGAGACCCGGTAGTGGAACACATTACACAGGCTGAAAGCTAGATATATTGGGCCACTTTTGTCTAAAGTTCATTTGAACAGAGTTAAAATTAAGCAAATGTTCGGCAAAAGAACGAGCTAGATTTTAGGTGTTTTCCAAGAGTATTTCGTTAGGGGTTTTTTCATGTGCCGCGTAATGGGCTCTTCCCACCGTCGTCTGCTCAATCACGTGATAGAGGAAAATGAATAATCGAATTCTGAGAATAGAATTCAATTAAATATTGTTCCTAAGAACAAAAATTTTAACATTTAATATAAAATAAAATAAAAGTAATATTGTGCATTTGTAAACAGTTGAATAATTGTATTTGTAAATTTAATAATTTTTTAAAAACATTTTATGTGCTTATTTATTTTTACCTATAAGAATCGATTTTTGTATATTGTAGTGTAACTGTAACATTAACTGAATTAGCAATAAATAATAGCTTCTTGTGGAATGTTTATAGATTATAATTTGAAATTTTTAAATGTTTTCATTTAATTGCATAAATGTGTTACAACAAGTTATTTAACTTAGTTACTGGTCTAAATGGATTCACGCCGTACGATATTGCACTGTCACTGATTTAAGTACCAAAAATCAGAGTATTTAATATGTTCTTCATGAACATCAATAACAAACATAAACTAAATGATGATTGTAAATGTATACGGCAAACAAAAGATGATGAATAATGATATAAAATGGATTAAAAATGATGATTTATAAAAAATAACACAGATTAAATACGATTGATCAAAAATAAGAATAGAAAATATGTTATTTCAGCTATCGCTATAGATAAACAAGACTTTGTCTGCTATTTGTTTTTCCTCTATCATGTGACCTCTGACGTCAGGTGGGAAGAGCCCATTAATTTGAAGATTCAATCATTTGTACCACTTAGCAAAAGTTCTTTTTTGTGAAAACTCCTTATGATCTCACTAATTTTAGTAAGCAAACAAAAATATGTTCAGCGTATAAAGGATTTTTCACAAAAAAGTTCTTTTGGAGCGTGGCTGAAATAATTGGATTTTCAAATTAATTAGGCGGTATTCTAAAAGTTTAGACAGCTAAAATATTCGCTGTTTGGTGACATTACTATAAAAGTAGATCTCAAAATGCAAATAAAGATTCCATTCCGTTCATAGTTGTTTATTATATAATATCTCCAAGAATACTATCAGTAATACCTGGCCTAAAAATTCAAATAAAATCCATACGTAATGAACTTTTTATTTAAATAAATTAAAAATACCAAATCTAATTTATGAGTGTAGTTACTGGACAGCATTATTTTCTATAAATATTCCCTTTTCCAGAGATTTTTTTTTTAACAAAATGTGTTACAAATTAAGAAAATAGACAAAGAAAAAAAATGTGTCATAATGAGTAATTTACTTTTGCACAGTGACATATTTCTTACTAACTGGATATTCCATCCTGATTTATTCAAATTGGCCTACAGAAGAAAAATAATGAGTTTTGATAATGATGTCTAAAAGAAATCGTCTCACTGTGAAAAAATTTTGTAACTGACATTTAGAATCTAAATTGCAGCTGTAGTAAAAATAGTTCCATGTCATCCTTATAAATTATAGTCCTCTTTGAAAGTGAATTCTAGAAACCATTATTAGAATTCTAGTGCATTTGCCTATATTGTCAAGGTCAAACATATTTAAAAAATTCTGCAAATAAATGCGAATACAGCAGGCAAGATTTATCAACTATAATCTTGGTTTATGACACAATTCTAGAAAATCAAGCGATAATTTTTTGCAATAAAAAAGATTTAGAATATTCAGAATATTGTTTCAGCATCTATAAATGTATAGACTAAAAATTCTCGATCATTTCGTCTATTCAGCTTACTGACGTGCCTGATACGCATAGCTCGGAAATCTATATTTCTAGTTTAGGGATTTTAAAAAGGACCACTTATTCGTTCTAGATAAAGACAGTACATTTTTTTTTCTTTGTAAAATAAATTATTTTCAATAAACAATAGAATGCATTTTTTTAAAATCCTAAATTTTGGTGGAAAGTAATTAGATACATGAGTTAATGAATTTTGAATGCGCTTATGCCTCTATTAATTTAAGATTTTTTTAATATTATCTGAATACTTGTTTCAGGTTTGTTATGGATTTAGGCGATGTGTAGCTTACTTTTGTAACTGTCTGTCAATCCTAATAAATTTCAGTGCTTGATCTAACTTTATTTTCCCCCTAGTAAAATTTCTTTATTCCTTTATAGTTTTCACTCTTTCTCTTTTATCTCTATATATATTAAAAAAAAAAAAAAAAAAAAAAAAAAAAGTTACTGTCACTGGCGTCAAATGTTTTTGTCTGCGACAGCATCTTCTAACGGAGGGCTTGGTCCTTCGCGTCATGAGAGGTATCAATGTGTTCCGAATATTCCAAGGAGGACATTTCAGCCGCTTAAAAATTTCTATCATTTTATTTAAGGAAATTATTAACTAAAAAGGACATGTTTATGAAGGTATTTCATTTGCCATTTTGAAAAATATTGTTTGAAAAGAACGACCATTTTGTTTCTCCCAGTGACGCTGTTCTTGTGTCATGAAGTCATTTTACACGGAAAAAATAAAATATGATCCATGGTTGTACGTAGTTAGGCAGGTTGGTTGGATTTAACGTCGCACTAATACTGCGCTATGGGTAATTGGCGACGGTCTGGGACCCACCTCTAGAGATGTTCCGGAGACATGCCATCGCAATTTTGAACCTTCACGGAGGAGATCCCCCTCCGCTTTGGTGATCCCCAGAGGTATAGTGTGGATGGGAACATGGAAGCCTTTGCGACCACGATAGATTTTATGTTCACCAGCCAACATTAGTGTACACAACGGTCTTTGGCCGAATCAAGTATCTATTCGACAATCTACCGATTACGTGCTCAGTGCTTTACCGACTAGGATACCGCGGCCCGAAACTATGGATGTAAAAAAGACTCTACTTTTAGAAAATTAATTTTCTTACACGGGAAAATTAAAATATGATCCATGGTTGTAGGTAGGTAGGTAAATAGGTAGATTGTGTTTGACGTCGCCCCATTACTATGGATAACTGGCGACGGTCTGGGACGCACCCCTACGGATGTTCCGGAGGCATATGCCACCACAGTTTTGGTCCTACGCGAAAGGGATGGCTCCCTTCGGTGGCCCCCAGAAATATAATTTTGATAGGAACACGGAGGATATTGCGGCCACGACATATTTTACGAGCACCAGCCACCATTAGTGTACACGACGGTCTTTGGTCGACGCGAGAACCGAATCCACAATTTTCCAATATCGAGCTCGGCGCTCTAACGACTGGGGTACCGTGGTCCGGATCTAAGGTTGTAAAAAAGAAATAAAAGGGTCATATACTAAAGCTGTAATGCAAAATGGTCTAGATATTATGAATTTCTTTCTATTATATATATATATATATATATATATATATTATATATATGTTTTGGCATTGAATATGACGATTTCCATAATAATTTTCTGCTTTTGTCTTGTAATATACACATTTAATATTCCTTTTCAGTGAAAGAAAGCAGCGAATCGGCGGGCAGAGTTCTGTATGTGTTAATAAATAAATTGGGCCGGGTAGGAGGGGAAGCCTCTTTCGGGGGTTGGTGAGCGAGCAATTAGGGGAAGCGCACACTAGTTTTAATTATTAGTGGAAATGTTATTATTTCATTTCTTAACCCAGTAAAGTCCTTATAATATCTCCTAACTTCTCATACAGATTCTATTTGACCAAATACAAATACTTATCACTAACATGGCTTTTAGTCCGTTGAGAAATGTACATTATACGCTAATCTAAATTCATTTAAAATTCTATAATTAATTACGTACAGCCGGTTTCCAAAAATAAAATTATTAATATAGACTTTACAAATAAAACATTTTAACTAATTTTATAAATAAGGACAGCAAATTATTGGAGTGGTATTTTAAAATGCTTTCTTAAATATAAATTTTATAAATTCGCAATATTACCTTAAAATAATTTCTTTATAAAATTAACTTTCCTGAAAAGGATCAAAAATTTAAAAATTTACTCCGATCGTCTTGAATTAAGGTGATTTTATATAAACCTTCGGAAGGACAGTTTAACGTTTGACACCTTTTATAGCTTGTAACATTTTTAGTCATTATTCATTCTGTATTTTTTTATACTTTTTCTGTATGGTAGATAAAGTATTGTTTTAAGGTACAATTTTCGAAATTGCTTTTTTGTTATATTTACACGTTCCCCTGAATCCAAAAGTCATGTTTTTAGCGTTTGGTCTGTGTGTCTGTGTGCGTGTGTCTGTTTGCTGCATATTTCTAGAACAAATGATAGCAAAAAGTCCAAACTTGGTGGGGTCCTTGGTTGGTCCAAACTCATATAGGGATGCGACACGAAACTTTTCGTTGAGATGAAGAAAATCGTTCATGTACAGGGACACCCAAGATAATTCAAATACATTACGCCTATGGGAATATGGTATGGAAAATCTGTTGAATATGGTATGGAAATCTATTGAACAGGAGAGCAGCCCCGGCTCACCGCTCGAAGAGCGGTGTTGAGCTATGCTAGGACCGAAGTCCACGTTAGCTGTCCCGAGACGTTTATTGAAAAACAGAAAAGAAAAAAAAAATACATAATTCATCGCCAGGTTTAGAGACTACCCGCGACAATGGGCGATGAGAGAGACAAGTTTTTATATACATAGTCTTTTGTTGATCAGCTTGCCGAGCCCAGCCGGCTCCTCGCGACAGAGGGCATGCTGGTGTACTGCATTGTAGTGCTGTTAAGTCCAAGAAGAATGGAGATGAGAAAAGGTGACAGTCAGGTCAGCCTCTTGCCGGGTAAGACCACCCGCGACAGTGGGCAAGAGGTGCAAGACAGACTCTTTGTGTGTCAGAGCAGCTTTTAGTTGTTTTCCAAGTTGACCAAGTTCAAGGGAAGTGGGGAAGATTAATCTATTAGGTTTGTAAAGTTATTAAGTAGAAAATAAATTTTATAAATTTTAAAAAGGAGGGATTTACGAGTTAAAATATTTTCGAGCCAGTTTTGGGGTCTAGGAGATGGGTTTCTGAGATGATATTGAGCAGTTAGTGGGCAGGAGTAATAATAGTGTTCAGGAGCACCCTCCTGGCCGCAAGGACATAGGGACGACCGGCGACAATGAAATTTGTACAGGTAGGTGGGGAAAGGCCCGTGGCCTGTGAGAAATGCCGCAACAGGAGGAGTGAGATTCCAGCTGACGTTAGAAACGTTTGGTATTAAGTTATACGTGAATCTCCCTTTTGGGGATTCATCCCAAAGGGCTTGCCACTGTTGGTTCAGTAATTTTTTTAATTTTTTCTTGACATAAGATGAGGGAGCTGGAAGAGAATGCTGAATAACCTCCTCTTCTGTTGCGGCCTTCGCTAAGGAGTCAGCCAATTCATTGCCGACGACGCCCCTATGGGCAGAAACGTGTGCCAGGGAAATTAAGTGTTTTAATTTAGCTATTTTACATTTTATATCGAATACTTGTGGATGTTTTGTCTTGTGGCTAGTGATGGCCTGCAGGCTCGAGAGGCTGTCACTATAGATGTTAATAGGTGACAGCTGAGTGTTGTCTTCTGCCCAATCAAGGGCCTTTTGGATTGCATAGAGTTCCGCTTGGAAGACGGTGCTGAAATTCTCAAGGCTGCACGCCCACCGATGTGCCTCAAGACCATTGACCATGACGCAGAGCGCTGCTGCAACGCCAGTGACCGTCTTTGAGCCATCCGTGTACACCGCCACAGGAACTGAGGGATCAAAGCTGTTTTTATGATTGTTTACTATGAGGGATGCAGCGTCTTCTGCAGGGTGTAAGTCCCAGCTTCGATTAAGAAGTTGCAGCGGGGTGTTGGGAAAAATGGAGTTTATGATTTGCTGATTGTTTAGTTGGAGGATGTTGGTTTTGAGGTAATTACTATGAAGTTGAAGGTGGGCATGAGGAATTCCCGTGATGACAGTGAGGGCGTCAGTTGAAATCGTCCTGTAACCTCTCGAGATTTGAAGAAGAAAAGGACGTTGGATAGAATCTAATTTGGCCTGATTTTGTTTCGACAGGTGGCCACCCCATATTCCTGAACCATAAGTTAAGATTTTATCCACTATGGTAAGGTACCATGTTTTCAGGAAGGAAGTGGAGATGCCCCACCACCTTCCTGCTAGTTTTATGGAGTTATAGTAAATTGTTAAGGTTTTAAGTTTTAGTTCGTGCAGGTGGGCGGTCCAGCTAAGTTTCCTGTCGATGGTCAGGCCAAGAAGTTTAAGGTGGGGTACATGCTGGTGGATGCTGACGCCGTCGATTCTCACCACGGGAGATCTTTGGAGCAACTTGGGGAAGCCTAAAGTTAGTGCTTGGGTTTTAGAGGGGGAGAGTGACAGATCTAAGTCTTTTAATAGTTTACTGAATAGAGGGAGGGCCTCCTTGGCTTGAGTCTCCAGGTCCTTCCTGGTTCTTCCCGAGAGAATGACTGAGAAATCATCAGCATACGAGTAGGTAGTGTGACCCTCAGAGTTCATGCGGACGAGGATCGAGTTGGCTATGATGTTCCATAAAATAGGTCCCAGGCATGAGCCCTGAGGGCACCCCTTAGTTTGAGGGAGCTCTGTAGAGCCACTACCCCAGTTGACAATGATTTTCCTTTTTGAGAGATAAGTGCTGATGACCCCCGCCAGGTTTCTCGGGCAGTTGGGTTCGTGTAGTGCTTGTAATATGTGGGGCCACTCTACGTTGTCAAAAGCTCCTTTGATGTCGAGTGAGACTAAGGTGGTATATTCCAAGGACTTTGAATTAGAGGCGCAGGAGCTTTTAATTGCCTGTAATGCTTGTTCACATGATCTGCCCTCTCTGAACCCGAATTGGTTTGGATGTAGGAGGTTGTTAGATTCCAGATGGAAGTTCAATCTGGTTACAACCAGTTTTTCTAAAAGTTTGCCTAAGGTGGGCAACAGGCAGATCGGACGATATGATGCAGGGTCAGAGGGAAGCTTCCCTTGCTTTAGGAAGTACACCACCTCGCCTCTTCGAAGGATTTCTGGAAAGTAACTATGCTCCAGGCATAGGTTGGCCCAGTAGCGTAGTATGTGTGGTACCTTTTCGTTTTCAGGGCTACAGAAAAGAACCAGATTATAGTCAGACAACTTTTGAAAATTGATGAAAGTGTATTTCAGGTTGTGCCGTGTGTTATTAATATAGAACTATATTTATGTGGACCATGTGGTGTGTACATAACCTTCAGAAGGTCTGCCATTATTTAAGCCATAACATTCTTTTTTATTGTTAGTGAAAGTATTTACTATAACATTGTACCATGTTCAGGAAAGCTGCTCAGGAATTGAAATTAATTCCTAATAGCCATACGGTATTTATATATTTTTTAAGCTAAATGTTCATCACTTGTTTCTTCTACATTTACACGTTTTCAGGCTTCCTGATTAACGAAATCGAATGTTTAACATTATATCGAATGTTTAACATAGCTCTGCGCCTTAGAGTAAATTAAAAAAAAATAATTTCAGGCGATCCAAATGTTGCATTTTGAAGTTCATACATTTGTTACTATGAAAGTTTTATTAAAATTGATAAGTTTCAAAGAATGTTGTGTGTGAAAGTTCTCTGGATAATTAAAAATTAACTTTTGAATTTATTAACAGATATAAATTCTATATAAATGTAGGTACAATAATGTAACGGAGAGTTGAAGAGGTAGTAGCCTACGTCATACAGAAAATAAATCTGTTCCGAAGACTAATTTGAATTGTTTTAACATAAGGTTACATAATAGTACTAGCTATCTTACCCCATAATTTCAAATATTTATTGTATTGAATTTCAGGATAAGGGAAAGCAGTGTGAGTGACATACCAAATTATTTAGTATGTATTCTATTTTAAGAGTTTATCTAGTCAGCTAGGTAAATCTGTAATGTTTCGAATTCTTGAAATTTTCATAGGCTTCTTTTAATAATGTTGAATTTTTCTGTTTGATTTTGCAAATATTACCACCCATTACTATAAATTATAAAGTTTTATGTCTTATACGATTCAGCTTTTAATTGAGTGATTTAACAACTATTTTAATTTTGTGGTATATTTAGAAAAATCTTTTCAATTACAGAAGTTTAAGCTGAAATAAGACAAATAATATAGTATTGAAAAAAATTTTAAAATTAAATTTATTAAACGGATATCATTAGAACAATTAATTAACATTTATCACTTTATATTGTAATTTATAACTGAAAATATATAAAACTATTTTAATTGTAATTTAGAAATAAATTTCATGGTTATATCGTGAGTAATTTAAAAATCCTTACTTCATATGCATGGGGTTATTTAATTTCGAAAATGCAATGAATTTACAGTCTTTCCAAATACAGTATATCTAACAGAAACGGCATAGCCATAAAAACTGAATATGTTTCAATATATTTGCCGTAAAGCGGTTTCCATCACACATTGTTTTCCTAGTGTACTTTAAAAGCCGTACACTGAAACGAAAATTTTATTTTATGTTCATTTTATTTCCCAAACGGAACATTTTGAGATCATTTTAAACAAACAAAATCGTAATATAACTTTCCATAAACATATACTTAAATGTGAAATGAAAACTAGTATTTTCTCTATTATTTTGTAAAAATACTAATTTTGTATTATAATAGAAGATTTAAAATGTTTGCATTATATAAAATTAGCTTTTAAAATACAAAATCTATAAAGTAGGTTAGCCGAATGTGGCTAGTTATGCTAAGTTACCCCCTCTTCACAAAATTTAGGATGCATTTTATTTTTTAATACAAAATGCCGCTACTGTACTGTAAAAATGTTTTTGCTACATTAACAACAATAATGAGGCAGCCTACTTTCCACAACTATGTAGAGAAATATTACCAGCTGTAACTGTATATCTGTAGCTCATTATGCTACAGTTACAAAGGTGGAACTGCTAGCATTTCTCTGCATGGTTTTGGTATTTCTCTTCATGGTAAGCTGCCTCAATATTGTTGTGTAATTTTACACAATTTTTTACAGTGCGCATCGTAAATCCCATGTCTATGTATCAGCAGAACTTGTGACTGCATTTGAAAAGATCGCCTTGACCGGCAGTTAATGTATCCAAAGGAGTAGTAGCTCGAAATTACAGGTAACAAGATTTTTACTTTACATGTGTTTAATTTTTTATAATGCTGAGTTATTGTATGTTTTCTGAGAGCTCATTTCTTTATCTCTTTAACTGCATTAACATCACAATACAAACAAATTTATCAGATTAATAAAACGTTTAATGTTGTGCAAATGGTGCCTATATGCATGTTCTGAAAGTGGCCACTCAATGTCGGGCCAATCCAGCTCTCGGTCTAATATATATATATATATATATTCAAGACTCTGATCAATCCAGTAACCTCGTTTTTAGTGATTCTGGCACTTCTACAAAAATTTCCGTACTATTTAGAAGCCAGCGGTTTCCCGTATGAAATCATTAACTCCTGTACGAAAAGCCCCTGAATTACTGTGCACGAATGCGGTAGAAAATCTTTTTGTGTTAAAAGATAAAATACTTAAGAAGAAAATCCAATAAGATATCAAAACAAAGGAAGAATCATCAATCTATAGTGTAACCACGTTTCCTACGCCTAGCAGTGAGGACGATACGAAAATCTTGGAGGGTTTCCAAGTTGACCAACAGGTTTGAATTTAGTAAACATCCAGTCATTCGGCATTCCCTTATCGCTTATTTTCTCTCAACGAAAAACTTGCCTCCCCTATTTTAGTAGTGGACTCGTTGAATCCGCACTTGCGCAGAGGCTTCCATGGTCGCAAGAAATGTAGTTATAGAGTATAATATTATGTAACGTAATGAGAAAATCGAAAACCAATCCAGTACACTGTCAAAAGGGACCCTCAAGCAAACTGTTACTTTAAAGCCTAGCACAAGCGGTTGCCAGCCAAAAATAATATTTATTTTTTTGCCTTTATGTAAGAAAGACAACAAAAAAATTATGTGAGATTGTGTAATCAATGCTTGCGATATGTGCCTAAAGAATGTCAGGGACTTACCAAGAAAGACAGATCAGAAAATTTTTACTGCTCTTTCTGTGAGGAATCCAAATAAAAAGATAGATTTTGAAAAATGTTTATTGTATGAAATAAAATAGAAAAAAAAAAAAAAAAAAAAAAAAAAAAATTATTATATAGAATAAAATGCAAAATTCAGTACAATAAATTTGGCTATTATGTTCGAATAACAAAACGTAAAGTCAAAGATCGAATTAAAGAGCACAAAACTGACATAAAATACAATAGGACAACAAAAATAAATAAAGAAGCCAATAATAAAATTAATTTTTTAAGTAATAAAAATTTAATGTGTTACAACAGTTCACATATGTGGTGAATAGGGAACCGATTGAAATCTTGAAAAACCGAACCAGCTTCAACAGCAATGAACCAATGAGAGGAATAGACCAAAACTGCAGCCACCAACTGAAGGAGCTGACTAAGATATAGTTTCGGCAGGAATGGATGACTGAGGAGGCCTGGGATCCCAGACGAAATTTCTTTCGTATATTATCTTCAAGCAAGTCTTAATATTTTAAGTTATGTTGTTTTAAAAATAGTTAGTCGAATATATATATGTATGTGTATATATATATATATATATATATATATATATATATATATATATATATATATATATATCATTTTAAAAATGATTTGGAACACCTTTGGAACACTATGCGCCAAACATGACCTGCAAGCTACAATTTTTATATTGTATTATAAAAATGACTAAATTGCCTTTTATGAAGAAAATTATACTTCACGTATTTTAGAGATAAGTGTAAAATTTTACTTAAAAAAAAGTTCATGTATGATTTACAATCTAGTAGATACATTTGGAATTTTAAAATGAAATTAATCCTACAGTTAGGTGGCGGGCTATCTTAGAAACACTAGCAACTTCCTTGGCTCACCTACATATATATATATATATATATTCGAACATACATATTTAAGGAAAGAATTGTAATCATGTCAAAAATCCGAATTTGAGATTTTGAAGTTTCTATACGTTTTTAGGTCCCCCGAGTGTGTTTTCAATATTTTTACGCTAATGTACGTATGTATGTGTGTTTGTGTATGTGTGTGAATGAACACACTAGATTCTAAATGCTTTCCTCGAATGAGCTGAAAGTTGGTACTTATGTTGTAAGAGACTGTAGCACGAACCCTATTGATTTTGGTGAATCTAGCACTTACAGATTTTCTTTTACAGGGTTACCAAGAAAGATTCTTTATCATTATGACCTATGGGACCAAATTTTTAAAAGTGCGATAACGTCTAAACGCCTAATTCAATTGAACTGAAAATTTATATAATTATTGTAAGTCGCCGTTCCACTAACTATAAGCATTTTGGTGAATCTAGAATTCATAGGTTTTTACAGGGACACAACGAAAAATTCTTTATGATTATGACCTATGGGCTCAAAGTTCAGTAGCTTTAAATAATACATTGTATACTATATGGAGAAAAATACTCAAATACCCTATTGTCATTTTCTCGCTTTTGTTTAGTTAAGAACTCCTCTTACTTTACTCTATCTACAAAACCGTTAATTACTCAATGTTCGGAAAGTCGAGTGAAGTCACTCCATATTTTTTTTTTTTTTTTTTTTTTTTTAGAAAAAAAAATAATGGTCTATTAAATAAAATCACAGGCGAAGTTTTAGTTTTCAATTAAGTTTAATTTATTATTTCAAATATTTGTTAAGTTTATTATTTCAAATATTTGTTAAGTTTAATTTATTATATCAAATATTTGTATTAAAAATCTGAATAAAGATTTAAAATGTACAAAACTGTTATTTTAAAAACTGTGAATTTTTTTGTTTTACAGAACTTATTTTAAATTCTGAATGCTTAAATATTTATTTAAACTATTATAAAAAAAAAAATCCCTTTTTGGCAAGCTTAAAGGCAAAGGTAGATTCCTTTACGTTAATGTTACAATTGTAAATAAATTTTACATATGCATTAATACCTAGCCAATGGTTTTGTTTCCACACATTGCATTATTTACGTTGCTATTCTGGTTTCAATAAATTTAATTTTCAACTACAAAAGGGTTTTATTTATTCTACTTAAAATTTTAGGCTAAATTCATTGTTTTGTAAATGTTTCAATTTTTTAAAATTCAAGCTCATTATCATTCAACAAATAAAAGCCTTAAAGATATACAATCCCAGCAATGGTGAATCCCGGAAGGGGCTATTCGGCTACACCCCCTCCCCACCCAAGCTTAATCAAAATTATATTTTTTATTTAAAATCCATATAACTGTTGTTCAATATCTTTCTTTTAAAAGGAAAAGTAATAGAAACGTGAAAATGCACTTGTGATCTCACTATTTCTGGTATGCCTGGCGTTGTTATGGTCACGTCAAATACAGATAAATGGTAGCGGTTTTTGAATAGTTATTTCATTGTAATTTTTATTGAATTATTGAAAGTTTTGTATTGTGTTTTTGTGATTCTTATTGTCAGATGAGTAAAAATTGTAAAGTGAAACTGTTTTGGTTCACATAAGCTGGAACATTAACATTAACATTAGTTAACATTTGAGCATTTGGCACCGCTGAATTTCAATGTTAATTGTTATGAATTTAGTAAATTGCATGATTTGGCGAGATTTTGGTGACAAAACTTGCGACTTAGCAATGAAATTTGTGATTTGGCGGCAAAAGTTGATAGTTGACGACGAAATTTTTGACTTGGCGACAAAATTTGGCGAGCTTGGAGATGGAGAAAGGCAGCTTTGGCGTCATTATATTTTCTTTCCACACGAAAACCTCATATCTCTTCACAGACCAATATCTTGTTTCGACAAGGTAAAAAGTCAAAGGAAGCTGTAACGTATTACTCTCAATCGTAAATTTTAAATTCTTGCCTAAACTGACATTCTAAACTATTCACCACAAACGATATTTGTATTAAGATTGACGTATTATTTTAATTTTATATTTTTAAATGATTAATTAAAGCGTTTAACAAGGTTTTTAATTAACACACTTTTATTAACTTGATATGATGCAACTATTAATGTATATAACGGAATTTTGCAATTAAATTTTCGGCAACTTCTTGTCTTCCAAAGGACCTGGAATTTTGCACACGACTTCATAATCAATGACAATACTAGATACAAGTGTTTCCAGGCACTTTTCCCAACAAGGGCAGGTTCCAAGGGTAAACAAAAAATCTATACTTACACAAAACTATCGTATGTGACACAGGATTTGGATGTATTTGTATAATGTCGAGTGGCAATAATTAATTTTTTTTGAATAAAGATTTAAAAGTATGTAATAGTTTTCTAAAACCTTTATTAGTTGATTTTTCAATAAAAGAATGTTCTTTTTTTTTTTTTTTTTTTTTTTTTTTTTTTTTTTTTTTTATAATGGTATAATTTTATTTATCAAAATAAGGGAATTCGAGTAATGAAATACTTTAATTTAAATTTTCATGAAAAAAAAACTTCAACGGAAAATTCATTAAAATCGTCCCTAATTCATTTGTTAAAGGGATACCTAAATGTCCCCAAATTTATAACCTTTTCTACCATGCCAAACTGGCATGGTAGAAAAGGGCTGTTAATTCGTTTAGCATCGATTTACAAGATTTTTTTTTTTTTAACGATGACATTTATCTTTTACTTTATAGCATCTATGTCATAAAGCTAAGTCTAAATCTGCTTAGCCCTAATATATGTTGATTTTATTTACTTATTTTTTTTTATTAACTTTTGTTTTATTTGTTTAAAATCACGGATAAAATTTTATTTCATTTTTCTCAGTACATTGTTGTAATTGTGACGTCATATTTTCTGTTAATTTAAACATTTTTTTAAAAATCAGATTGTTATATTGTTTAAAAACATGATTAAAATTTTATTATATTTTCAGTGATCTTTTTTATTATCATTTGCACGTGACATAAGCATCAGATTATAAATTTTTGCAATGAAAGCTATAGAAAATGTCGACTTCATCACAAGAAAAATCACTTTTTAACTTGCAACTTTTAAGCAATTAAAGTTATCGAAAAAGTTTAAATACAAAAGTTGTTCTTTAGGGTAAGGCGGTAATTCGCCTGATTTCAAGTATTTTCCTACTTTCAATATTAAAGAAATTATGGGCAAATGAAAATGTCCACCCCCCACCATTTCCACCCCCTTTGAGCAGGATACCCCATCTACGACCTCGACCGAGATTTTTATTGTCCTGACAACATATCCTGAGCTGGTTAAATTTAAATAAAAATTACTCCAGTTATCGTGTTCACAACTTAACATGGGAAAAAGCGTTATACATATATATATATATATATATATATATATATATATATATATATATAAACTTTTGAACGGAGGGTGGTTTTGGGTTCTAGGGGTCATGATCGGTGAAGATATGAAGAAATTTTCCAGAAGTCGTGTCATGAGAACCATTGCAATAGGTAGATCTCCTATAAGGAATCTACCTAAAAAATAGCGATTTATAAATTAATTTTCTAAAATATTTATGTATCATAATGGATATTAAAAAAAAAAAAAGACTTTGAAAGAAAACTTTATAAAATAATGTCAATAATCATAAGTACCGTACGGCTTGCATTGACAGAGCTTTGTTTATCTCTATTAAAATTTTATTTGAGTATATATAAGCTTTTTTTTTTGTTGTTGTTAAAATATAATATGTTTGACTTGTCAATTAATACATGGATTATTTGTATAAACAGCATTTTAAGTGAATCGGAAAATTGGCATTAGTCAACTTTTTCTCTTTATCTTAATTTAGTTTTTTTTTTTTTTCCCAAGAAGTAGATATGCGGCTATTTCTAAAGGTCTTGTTATATGGAAAATATAATATTTCTTTATGATAAAATTAGTCTAATGGGGTTGTATAAAAAATCTAAAAATGTTCAACCATATAAAATTGACGAGAAGAAATTTTTCTTAACATACTATCATTTCCTGTCTTTCATTGATTGATTGATTGGTTTCTTTTTTTTTTTTTCAATTTAAATTGCCTACTTATCGCTAATATAAAATAATGAATTTCTAATTAACCAAATTTTGTCTAATGGGGTCGTATAAAATAAAGTATAACTTTTAAATAATAACAAGCAGAAGTTTTCTTAACGTTATCTTCTTTCATACCTAATTTTAAGCTTTTTTTTTTTTTTTTTTAATTTACACTGCCTACTTATGAATATGAAATATGAACCTGTTTTGCACTTTTTCGAATAACGTCAATGCATATATATGTTTGTGTGTGTGTATGTATATAGGGGAGAGTGGGGCTGAATGGGACATTTTTCATGTTTTTATTGATAACGTTGGCCATAAGTAATTCATAATTTTGCAACACTGCTCACATATAAACATACTAACTTTAATAAAAAGTTATCAATTTTAATTAAAAATAATTCTTTTTTACATCCATGTTCACTGTCCCATTTATCCCCTCTTATAGGGATGAATGGCACAGGACTGGAGTTAACAAAGAAAAGAAAACAAAATGAAAAGTAAATCAAATTTTAAAGTTAAATTGGTTTGTGTATTTTTATTACACACTATGAATTTACTGAAATTAACATAAACTGATGTATTGACTCAAATTAGCATGAAAAGACAAAAGTCCTTTTGTTCGTAAAGTTCCTAGTGCTCTAGGATTTAGTAATTTAATCTAATAAGACCTAATCTAAAAATAAATAAATAAATACGAGACTAGGAAGGGATATGTCATTATAATAGAGTACAAACTGATAAATTTTGTGTCTGACTGATCACGAAATCCGCATTCTGTTCTGCATTACATTATTAATCACCAGGATTTATTTAATTAGCATGATTGAAATTGTGATTTGAATCAAATTATTATTAGTTTATTTATTTATTTATTTTTAAATTACTGATTTAAGTTGCATTGATCTAATATTATTTATTTAATCATTATTATTATAAACAAAATTCAGAAAAATTAATTTTAATCTATTTTTCTCTAAATCCACAAAATTAAGAATCCAGGTAATAGATATGGCTAATTTACATTAATATATATGTATATATATATATATATATATATATATATATATATATATATATATATATATATATATATATATAATAAAGATGATCTATTAAGCATAGTAGAAGCCAAGCAACAGATACAAGATCACTGAAACACTAATGACCAATAAGATTAAAAAAATCATCAGTGGATGAAATACATTAATGTAAAGAAACCAGATCTATTAATTAACAGTCTGTAAAACAAACGAATCAATAAAATAAAACAACAAATCTTAACTTAAAACCATAAATTTATCAAAATTAATGAAAAAACAACCCAAGAAACACAAGATAGGAAGAAGGAGGCAGGCGGCAAGACTTGTGACTTGCCTGTGGGGTTACACTAGTTTTACGCCGGCAACACTCCCCCAGCCTGCCACAACCAGATCAGGAACCATATGGATTTAAAAATGCAAAATTTCAAAGCAGATGAACAACAATGAAACCACGAAGCCACAATGAAATTCACCGATTGATCACATTGTGTTTAACAGTATAATTAGAACATTAAATATAGTTGACAACTCAAAAAGGAAAAATCTGAAAATTTATTGGAAAATGAAAGTTTGCATAGTAATACAAAGCAAATGCAACAAGCCCTCTACTTTTTTTTTTTTTTTTTTTTATAAATTTAATTTCACATACCCACCCAACCATCCAGCCTTACAACACCACCCCACCTCCGTAATCAAACATCTGCCCACCCAACCGCCACCTTTTTTTATTGTCTTTTATTATTTTATAATTTTTTTGTTGATATACACAAGAGTGTACACAGCTTTTTTTTTTTTTTTTTTTTTTTTTTTTGTACTGACAGAGACATGGTTAAGGATATAAAATAGAAAATACAAAGTTTTTAGGAAAACCCATTTTACCAGTGGCTGTGATCAGTTTATTAATATTCTTGTTTTTAAACTTTGCAGAGCATAAATTATTAATTCGAAATAAATGGTTAATGATGATGTTTCTAAATACCGAAAGATGCAGACATGAATTAAAATGTGTAAATAAGTTGACATTAAAACAAAAATCGTGCCGTTTGTCATAGATATCTGTGTAAAGTTTATTACCATCGATGATTACAGAGTATTTTGAGTTAGCTTTAAATTAGGTGGATAATTGAAGGAAAAGCCATTTTGTGAGTTCTTGTTGAGATAAAATACAATAATATCATCAATGTAACGATAAAATCGAACATCATCATTGCAAATTTGCTTTTCATAATAATAAAGATAGAGATCTGCCAAAATACTGGAGCTACAGCCTCCTTGTGGGATGCCTAATTGTTGCAAATAGATAGCGTTGTTGTGGAAGATATAATTATTATGGATAACAAAGTTAAGAAGAGTTTTAAATTTTTCTGCTTTAAAATTGTAAGGAAGATTAATTTGAGCTTTATATTCTTGAAAAAGACTGTAAATGATATTACTAAGATCTGATAACTCAATATTATTGAAAAGATCTTGAAAGTCAAAAGTCATAATATTGTCTATTGAATCGAGCGATTTTATGTATTGAATTAATTGAAAGCTATTTTTAAGACAGTGTAAATTATCAACTTTGCAAGTACATTTGTAAATTTGTTTTAGAATATCCAGTAGAGCTTTATTAGCATTGTTGTTATAAGTGTTACACCCAACAGTGACAGTGCGAAATTTAATTGGAGATTTGTGAAACTTAGGTATGAGAACTATATAAGGATAATTAAAGTTATTGAAGGGAAGTTGAAGTAGTTTATAGTAATTATGTATTTTTCGGTTATTAATAATAAGGTTATTATTAGTTAAACTGAAGATGTTACTATTATTGATTGAAGAGTTTAAAATAGAGAGATAGTAGGATTTACAAATAATGGCATAATTATTAGGTGATTTGTCAACATAAGTGATCACAAAGTCATCCTGTAGTGATTTGATTGAGTTAAGAAGTACAGATTTTTTTAAATAACACCAGATTTGAAGAATTGATAAATATATATATATATATTGTAATAAATTAACCAACCTTATATAGATCCTACTTATTAGAAAAAAAATAAAGGCCTGTTCGTCCTTAACTTTTACTTATATTTCTTTATATTTAGCCTACTTGCACTAAATTTAAATGCTACTTTTATAATTCCATCTTATAACTACTGAACTACAGGTTATAAAAATATTGAAAATCTATTTAAGATTTGTTTTATTACAATTCTTGTGTACAATTTTAAATTAAAACATAGTGGGAAATACCCCATTCATCCCAACCACCGCATGATCATATAACACAGGAAATAGGCTTAATTAACAAATTGTCAATATTCTTCTTCAACATCATAAACACAAAAATCTGATGTGGGCACCACATGACTTCCTTATACACTTTTAGAAATATACATGATGTTAAAAAACATTGACATTGGACACGAAACAGTTGGCTAAAAATATTTTAAAAAATGAATTATCACCGTGTTCTGAGCTTTTCTGAAAGTTAGTTAAAAACCGATGCAAGATTTGTACTGGTAACGCTGACGAAGGCAGCAGGGACCCGAAAAAATTGGCTAAAAGTATTTAAAAAAATACATTTTCACCGTGTTCTGAACCATTCTGAAAGTTTCAAATGTCTAGCTAGTCGGGAAGTTAGTTAAATAAATTTTCTGTTGAATAATATAAACACTGTCGAAGGCAGCAGTGACCTGAAACAATTGGCTAAAAATATTTTAAAAATGCATTGTTACCTTGTTCTGAGTTTTTCCGGAAGTTTTTAATGTCTAGCTAGTCGGGAAGTTAGTTAAAATTCGATTGCAAGATTTGTACTGGTAACGCTGCCGAAGACAGCAGGGACCCTAAACAGTTGGCTAAAAGTGTTAAAAAAATGCATTTTCGCCGTGTTCTGATCTAGTCTGAAAGTTTCAAATGTCTAGCTAGTCGAGAAGTTAGTTAAATAAATTTTCTGTTGAATCACATAAACGCTGCTGAAGGCAGGTATTAGAAACAGCTGGCTAAAATATTTAAAAAAATTCATTGTCAACGTGTTCTGAACTTTTCTGTAAGTTTCAAATGTCTAGCTAGTCAGGAAGTCAGTTAAATTGCAAGATTTGTCCAAACCGTTTTTCAGTTATTGCCGTTTTTTGATACATTTTGGCCATTATGAACCTAATTTTCCTAAATATCTCCAAAACGGAAAATCATACAAAGTCCAAAAAGGGAGGTGCACAACTAGATGTTATAACAAACCTATGTACCGATTCGCAACTTTCTACGTCCAACCGTTTTTGAGTTATGCGACATACTCACACACACACACACACAGACACACATACATACAGACGTCACGAAAAATCATCTAAAGTCGCCTATATCTCTAAAACGAGAGCTCGTGTTAAGACGACACTTGCAGGTGTACAACTAGACATCATGACTGTCGCACGTATAAATTGGCAACATTCACCGATCATTCGTTTTCGAGCAATGTGAAATACAAAATCCATTTCGCAAATCGGGATTACTATACTTCCTTATACTTTGTATAAGGAAGTAATAAAAGGCTATGCCTTTCGCCATATAGGAGATATATTAAGTTTAAGCAAATAGTTAATTTCTTAACTACTACCTAATTGATCAGTAAAAACTTACTTTGGCAGCTGAAAAATACACTTTGATTTTTTTCTTCTTTTCTATGGATAGCACAATTCTGAAATTACGCTTTATGAATGACCTCAGTGCTGCCATACATCAGAAAAAATTTCCGGTGCTTGCAAAACATAAAAATCTAGCTATATTTCCATTCGTCCTGCATCCCATTAAACCCCACTCTCCAATGCATATGTTCCCATGGAAAATTCTGGCATATAAGATTTTGTTTTTCTTGCTTTCTACATTCATTGTAAATATATATATATATATATATATATATATAACGAATACTTTCAGTTTTGTTAGATAGGGGGAAAAAAACCTACCTTAAAACAGCAATGTTCCATTCTTTATTAAGTATATCACACTAATGCATTAGACAAAATCTGTAAGCGACGAGATCTAAAAGTAAAATTATGTAAAAAGTAACAGAATAGAGCATATTTTGACCCTTTAAAACTTTAAGGGCACCATTAATCCGATTTAAAGTATATGTAAACAAAAGTTACAAATAAATTTTAAGAAGTTATAGAATCTCTTAGGAAACAATACATAAAGTAAAAAAAAAAAAAAAAAAAAAAAAAAAAAATTGTCTTAAAAGCTCCAATTCAGCGGATGTAAAAACTATACATATATGCAAAAAAGTAACTAAATTGGATAATATGAAGTGAATTAAACACGAAAATAATATTTGAACTGTACTGTAAAAAAAAAAAAAAAAAAAAAAAAAAAAAAATGCTGCAAATTTACGAGTTTTTGCCTGTCAGTGTCAGACCTGGTCAAACACACATTAATTAATGTTTGTTTTGCCCGTAAATTCGCTACTTTAATTTCCACTTTTTATATAAACCATTTTTTATCCATACATTTTTTTTTTTCGAAAATATGTTACTACAAACATTAATGAAGCTTACTATTTAAAATAATCTGGTGTGTCACTCACACGACTTTCTCTTATCCTGAAATTTAATACTATAAATACAGGTTGCAGATTAATAGGTAAGATAACGAGTACTGTTATGTAAACCTATGTTAAACAATTCATATTAGGTTTCTGAAGAGTTTTATATGACAATTAGTTCTGTGTGAGGGGGGCTACCGCCCCCTCAACCCCCCGTTTCATTAATGCACTTACATTTATATATAATTTAATTTGGTTATTAACAAATAATTCTCTTAATATATATATATATATATATAATAAGATTATTATTAAAAAAAGTATCTTTTATGATAAGGCAGACGATTTCCATATTAGAGAAGTAGTATAACACCAAATATCCAAAAAAAGTCCATTTTATTCTCAATATTAAAAAAAAAAAAAAAGTACGATTTTTTTTCTAAGTTTTTTTTTCGTTAGAAGTAAAAAAATCGATAGCTTTTTTTAAATCAGATCGATGGTTCAACCATTCGTTTTAAAGGTATTGGCCAGCTCTTTTGAAAGATACCCATCATGAAAATTTACTCCCCTCGAGGGGGAACTTCCCCCCCCAGGGGGGGGAGGCGAGGATCCTACATACACAATTTTTTTTTCCCAGTTAACTATCTCTATTCCAAAAAATATATATTCGTTTCATTTGGTTTAGTGCAGTCTATAGACGTTAAACTCTACTTTCTTACAATTTCCTGCATAGACGTAATGTATTAGAATTCTCTTGATTGTCCCTGTACACGAACCATTTGCTTGATCTTAACGAAAAGCTTACTGTAGCATCCCTATATGGTACACATTTAAAATACCAAGTTTGAACTTTCTACCATAATTTGTTTTTGAGATATGCTGATAACAGACAGACACACACACAGACACACACACGCAGACACACACACACACAGACACACACACAGACACACAGACCATTTGGTAAAAACATGATTTTCGTATTCAGGGCACCTCAAAACGTGTAAATATAACAAAATCTCGCTTTCGTAAATTTGACCCAAAAACAATACTTTCTCTACCTTACGGGTAAGAGAAAGTAAATAATCTGGTGTGTCACTCACACAACTTTCTCTTACCCTGAAATTTAGTACTATAAATACAGGTTGCATATTAAAGGTAAGATAACGAGTACTATTATGTAAACCTGTATTAAACAATTCATATTAGGCTCCTGAAGAGTTTTATATGATAATTAGTTCTGTGTGAGGGGGGCTACCGCCCCCCTCAACCCCCCGTTTCATTATTGCACCTATATTTATATAGAATTTAATTCGGTTATTAAAGAATAATTCTGTTTTTAAAAAATAATTTATTAAAATTATTATTAAAAAAAATTATCTTTTATGATAATGCAGACGATTTCCATATGAAGTAGTATAACACCAAATATCCAAAAAAAGTCCATTTTATTCTCAATATTAAAAAAAAATACGAATTTTTTTCTAAGTTTTTTTTTTTCGTTAAAAGTAAAAAAAAAAATCGATAACTTTGCTTTAAATTATCGCAGATCGATGGTTCAACCATTCGTTTTAAAGGTATTGGCGAGCTCTTTTGAAAGATTCCCATCATGAAAATTTACTCCCCTCGAGGGGGGACTTCCCCCCCAGGGGAGGAGGCGAGGCTCCTACATACACAAAATTTTTTTCCCAGTTAACTATCTCTATTACAATATATATATATTCGTTTCATTTGGTTTAGTGCAGTCTATAGACGTTCAACTCTACTTACCTGCAATTTCCCCCATAGACGTAATGTATTAGAATTCTCTTGATTGTCCCTGTATACGAACCATTTGTTTGATCTTAACGAAAAGCTTACTGTAGCATCCCTTTATGATACACATTTAGAATACCAAGTTTGAACATTCTGCCATGATTTGTTTTTAAGATATGCTGATAACAGACAGACACACAGACACACAGACAGACACACAGACCATTTGCTAAAAACATGATTTTCGTATTCAAGGCACCTCAAAACGTGTAAATATAACAAAATCTCGCGTTCAAAAATTTGACCCAAAAACAATACTTTCTCTACCTTATGGGTAAGAGAAAGTAAAAAGTGGTATTCAAAACATGTTTTCTAACAGTGTAGAATTTAGAGCCCAGCCCTCCCCCCCCCCCTCTTCTAAATCCAGTACTTCTTGAGCACGCATTGATGTCGAAATTATGAATATATACAAAATTTAAGCTCAATCGGATGATAGGAAGTGTGCTTAAATCCGAAAACAAATCATAAAATAAATAATTGTGGAGAGTCTGAGATCCTCAAAATAAAGTCGGTTACTTCTTAAACACGTATTATCATTCAAAATTACATATATTGTAAATTTCAGTTCGATCAAATTACTTGAAGGGGATAAAATTCAACTCATAAATTTTACACACACAGATAAATAAACAACGTTCTAGACATAAATAAATATCACGTTAAACAAAATCGTGTAAAAACTCTTTTTACGCATGTGTGTGCAGTTTGATTTTGAAAGCACTGAACTAGTAGTATACATATATTCAATGATCTGTCGTAAGTGCAAATCTTATAATACTTCTTATACAATGTTGTTTTGCGTTTCCAACTCATTTACTCAAATCGTGTCTATTGTTAAAAAAATTTAGATTTTTAGCTTTATATATATATACACACACACACATATATATATATATATATATATATATATATATATATATATATATATATATATATATATATATACAGGTAATTGTAGTTCAATTGTAAAATTCAACTTTCAAAATGCTGGTGGAAAAACGCTGACCTGAAATTTGAACCAAATATACTCGAAGGAGGGGGGAAGTCGTACGTCATAAGAAAATAAACAATTCCACATTTTAGCATTAGATAGTTATATAATTATTTTAACATCATAAAATGCCCGAGACGTTACATTTGTTTTAAAAAACGTGTAGTGTGCGGCATATCCTCATATAGTATCTCAATATGATTATTTAATTGAACGTTCGCACTCTGCTTTTGAAGTATTTCTCCAGGAAAAGTGACTGTGTGATAATAATTCTGGAAAAGTTCCAGACAGTAAAACGTATGATAGAAGACTGTGGCAAAAGGTTTACTAAGTATCTTGAAAAATTAATACATTCGAAAAGAAAGGTTCTTTTAAACCTAAATCTAATAGTGGGAGGAAACCAATTACTTCGAAGTTAGTAAAAGATCCACTACGTCGTTACAGGAAGAGGCACGTGGGAGTGAATAAATTTTCAGTGCAGGGAGAATAGCCCAAACTTCGGGTATGACTGTCAGCATGATTCATAAAATTGTATAAAGTATCCAAAACACTGTTATTCATACAAGTTATGAACTTTTAGTAATTATTTCTTGCTGGCATGACAGTAAAAACGATTGTTCTACTACGTTCTAACTTGAATGCAAGTAGACACTGAATATCATGGAACATTTTGTGGAAGGTTTAAACCCGTTTCCTTATCCAAGCACAAAAAAAAAAAAAAAAAAAAAAAAAAAAGATAGTTTCAAAATACAGACAATGGAAAATATGTTCGCACATAAATTAATAATTCATCATTCTGCAAAAGTAACTATGTGGTACAGGTTGACGGTGCTGCTTACACTGGTCTACAGTGGTTCGGTAAAAACGGTCAAATTATTATTTTTATTATTAATTCCAGTTTTTATTTAAATATCTGCAAGTAAAAAAGTCCCACCACGTCACATTTTTCTGTTAGAGTATCAGAAAATGGCAATTTTTGCGATTTTCACAGTATCACAGGTGGCAACCCTTCCTGCTGGCAACCCAGAGTCCTGGCAATTTAAAATCCCGGCAACCATGTTTGTTCCATTTTTTTTTTTTTTTTTTAATATCAGAAAATGGCAAATTTCATTATTTTTTTATGATTTTTACAATACAGTCGACAGCAAAAGTATCCGAGCACTAGCCAGTAATTCCGATATCAAAAAAGTACATTTAATACTATTTTGTTAAATAAATCCTTGTCGAATCGTGTCCTTAGACTGATTAAGAACATGTCTCAATAAGGATTTATTTACCAAAGCAGTATTAAGGGTACTTTTTTTAGACAGGGGTTATTGCTAGTGCTCAGGTACTTTTGCTGCCGACTGTATGACACATCATCTTTCGTGCTATCAACCCTGTTTCCTGGCCATCCTCTCTGCTGGCAACCCCTGTTTGGCAACCCTGTATTCGTGCCATATCTGTTTTTTTTTTTTTTCTGGTATTCTAGTTAACAGATATTCTTTGTTAAGTATGATTGTGCTGTTTTATAGTTAATGTTTCATGTTCAAAATGACAAATTTTCAGTGTAGAACTTGTAAAACCGTACCCGATAAGTTTTGCTGCATTGTGAACTATTCTTATTAAAATCACAAGGTAGACTTTTAACACAAGACGTAAAAAAGCCTATTTTTTTTTTTTTTTTGTTTTGTTTTAAGATAATAAATAATAACAATTCAATCATTTATTGTATTTTCCATGTTTTCACGTTCTACTTAGTCTACAATATGTATATTATCTCCATATTAACAGTATTTTATGCGAAATTAATAATATTGATAGTAATAATGCATGTCTTCTAAAAACTTTTTTACATTGCTTCCAGTACAGATTAAATAATCGTAACAAAAAAAACTGTACGTGTTACACATTTTTCACTATTATGTTTTAATTCTGCACTGCAGAATTAGTTGAAAATAGCTAATTTCATTTCTGTTACTCCCCAATTTTTTTTTGTCGACTAATGTTATTATAGGACCATTTTTTTTCTCAAGATGATGGGTCGTGAGTTTCCTCTTACTTTTACCATCAATGGTAAACGTTATGAAAGTCTTTTGAGCAACCATTCCCTTCTAACACTTCCGCAGTTTGCATGTGTCAGCAGCATATTTTTTTTAAGCAAGATGGTCTTCCTTCGTGCATTACAAATTTTGTGAAGCGGCATCTTAATGATAGAATTATCAGATGTCATTTTCCAACGGCCCGGCTGTGAAAATTCACATGATTTTAGTCTTTGGGATTTCAGGCTGTGGGGCTGTGTGAAAATTGCTGTGTTCAGTGCTTCGTTTGCAAGTTGAATTGGTTGCACAACACATTCAAAATTAATTTCTGGTACATTCTGATCTGTTGGGGAGCATACTGTGTTTGGATATCAACTTTTGGCAGAAAACGGTGGGCAGGATATGGATTGTATGTTTCACAAATCTCGAGATATTTAACAACTGATTTCCTTATTGTACATTTTTTATATCATTCTTCAGGCAGAAACTTTAATTTTCTATTTAAATATCTATTTCATTGTAGCTTTTTATGTGGTTATTGACTTCAGAAAAATTGTAAATCAATTTTTCTTATCAGATGTGCTAGGGCTTTACCGTTATGAATAGCATTTAAATTAACCGATCCACAACTTATGGAAAAATTTGGAAGTCGCGTTTTCAGTAAACATCCAGTACTGTCATACACATTGAATAGTAAAGGTGATTCAACCAGCAAATTACTCCATAAACGTATTTTTGTGTTTTTAATGTCACTTGTAGCCGAAACGTTTTATGTTAGGACGCCTATTGCTAAAATATAAAACTATTTCTTCTCATGATTTGCCATTTCTTTCTTCTTCGACTATATTGAGTTTAAATTTAAGGTCATTAAGAGATGTGGTGAGCAAAGGTTCTTTCTTTTACATACTTTTGAAGGTTGAGCTATATATATATATATATATGTATGTATATAAAATCTATGCAAACTTAAGAACGTTACTTTTTCCCTTCTTAATATACTGAAGTTTGTTTTACAAATCATATTTTCCTGTAGGATGCGAAAGATACATAAATTAAAATTTTTAACCTTAACTAGCTTATAAATGGATCCATTACTTTAATATATATATATATATATATATATATATATCATTTAGTTGTTGTAACGGAGCAATACATTTGACTTTTATGAACAAATATATTTAACAAATAGAATGTCGATTTTAGATACTGAATGTTTAATTTTCTTGACATAATAGAGAATACTTAAAAGTATTTTTTTAAACAAGCACTTACGATAATAAGATCATAGTATATCTTAATAAATTAAAAATCTTAGTAATGTGTATAAAATTTCGGAGCATCCAATGATGGTTTATGGAAATATTAATAACATTGTCTATCTTATATAATGTACTTATATATACATATATATATACAAATAATTGAACGGTCATATATGTGTTCGTTATATAATAAAACATATACATACTCTTTTTTTTTTTTCCAAAATGATCCGCGTTATCCACGGAAGGTTTTAAACTATTAAACTACTTATCCAACCAGTGGAAAGAACGTTAGAGCTCTTTTTTTTTTTTTTTTTTTTAAATTGTCTGTGTTACTAGAATTGTGTTTCTTTTACTCCCAATGAAAATTTCTCTTCCTACATATTTCTCTGAAATTCTTTCCGAGAGTCTTTCTCCTCCTTTATCCCAGTAGTAACATCTGTTAAGCCTTTTCTTTATTTTATTATTATTATTATTACTATTATTTTATCTCTATGACGACCTTTCATCATATTGAGTTTATCGTTTTAGAAATCTGTTCAAAGATTCCTCAGTCCCCTCTATCGTTCTAAAATCGTCTTTAAGATACCATATAGATTCTTTTATTTCCAGATGGGAACACGAACAGATATTTTTTGTAAATATATTTTCGTGTCTGCCATTGCACATGCGACGCGCTAAGATAAGGCGCTGCGACAGATACAGTTCCAGCATGTATAGGGAAGACACTGTGAAAGTATGTTGGGATCTTGATTGAAATTTGTGTGCGAATGCATTAACTACGGGAGTCACTCAAAACGTCTCATAAAATCATTGCCGCAGGAAGTAAATAATAAAGCGATCTTCTCAGTGAATTCTATTATAATTTTTTTTTTATTTTAATTATTAATAAAACATCCATCCTATTGTTTTTCTCTTTGACGTTTAGTAAAAAAATTCTGTCTTTTTTTTCATTGTAATATCATCTTCTATGCTGCAATTTCGTGCCCTGCCCGCAGTGCGCCCGATCAAATATCTCCCGCAAACAGTTATGACCTCTACCTTGGAAATGCCAACAGGGAAGACGCTGTCCAGGGAGAATGTGAACTCTGTCCAGCTTCGAGTTTGAATTCGTTACTTTTTGTACGCACTCGGTGGGCTCATGGAAGACAATGTAGTTCCTTTTTCAGAATAATATAGCAGTAAAAAAGCAGCCGAAAACAGCGGTGAATTAAAGCCATTTTTTAGGCGATTTAAATGTATATTTATTCAATGGTTATTTCTTTATGAATAATCCGACAAAATTTGGGATCAAAAAGGTATATAGACATAAAAAAGTGTTATATATGTGTATATATATACAGGTTATCCAAGACTAAACACTTGTTTATAAAATTAAATTGCTCTTAAACAAAAATATATAAAAGAATAAAATAAATAAACGGCATGTTTATTTTGAAATTTGTGAAACTTTTATGCACAAGTATCCAAGAAAATCCATAAATATAATTAAAGTGGAATTAGGATTGAAGACTTACAGACCCATACAATTCTGAGAAATATTCTACTCATATTTCCGTTTAAGATCCAATATCACAAGGCTGCTGCCGCCTAAACTCTGCAACAATGTGAAAATTTCGCGCAGAATATGCTAAAAATGATTGATGAAGAAGGATTCTACTCTGGATGCGTATGATTCACAGACGAATCTCATTTTTACACGAATGGCAACATGAATATCCAACAGTGCCACCTTTTGATAACACTTGTAAGAAATTTTTATTCTCGTGCAAACGATTTTTACAGCTTCCTGCCGTTTGTTTCCTTCCTCTACCTATCTTTGTTTAGAAGCAATTTAATTTTAAAATTGGCGGGGGGAGGGCAGATTCTTGGACACCCTGTATCTTTATATATATACATATATATATATATATATATATATATATATATATATATATATATATATATATATATATGCATTTATTCTTTTTTTTTTTAATGAATAGATAATTTTTCGAAAAATATGTCTTTTATTAAGCTCTGTTTTCTGCGAACATATCAACATTATTCTAAAGCTAAAAAATTTTAAAATATATTTTTAAAATGAAATTTTCTCCTAAAGTAAAACAATGAATTTTGTAAGTTTAATTTATTTTTTAAATCAATGAATAATCTCTCAAAAATAGTGGCGTTCTTGAAATCGGTAGACGATATTGTGGTACATATTTCCTTATCCACTGCATCGAGTATTTAGTTAAAAACTTTTACTTTTCACAACGCTTTCAAAGAAAATCACTTTTGTATTAATATGGGAAATTTAATGCAAACCTTTTAAAAAAAATAATTATGAATTTCTATGTATCAGAATAGAATGGTTCAAACCAGTATTGCATTCGTCGTAAATTTAACTGTCCTCATTACAAAGATCATATTTACGTCATTTAGAAATCTTTATAAGTTAAATTTTACATCAAGTATAATTTCCATACAGAGATTCCAGTAGAAAATATCATATATTTGATAACATTTTAAAATGTTTCTGATAAAACTTTAACGTTTTCTCATAAACTTTTAAAGATTTAAGCATTTTGATAATAAGGAAGGAATATGGTAATTATAATAAGTTCCATGCTTTTTTTAATATAATTGATTTTTTATTTATTTATTTGTTTATTAAATTAGTCTTGTGCTGTGCATTCACGTTTTTTATTTAGTTAGATATAATATATTTCTCACTATTCTATAAAATAGTAATATAAAATTAAGATAATCATATACTAATTTCAATTAATTTTTTATGAATAAATTTTTCTCCTATTGAATATTATAAGCTTATTAAATATTGTAATATATTTTCCTTCAGTTTTCAAATCGTGACATGCGATCAGATGTAAAGTCATTCGGTGTTCTGAAATATTCATTTCAAAATAAAAATATTTTTAACAATTCAATAAAATATTTGTGTTATATGAAAAAGAGATAATTTCTATTATCCCCTTTGTTCTATCTTTATGGATGGATAGGCGTTATTAAAATCATTTAATTTGATACATCGTAGAAAAAAAAAAAAAAGTTGGCAAATTTAATTCGCATTTGGAGTGTTACAATATCCACGTTTTATTAATATTATTATATACATACATACATATATATATATATATATATATATATATATATATATATATATACGTATATATATATATATATACATATATATATATATTCAACTACTGAATATGTACATTTCACTTTGCAAATTGTTTCAAATTTTAAGAAACTTTTCATTAATGTCTTGTAAAATTCGTAACTGGGATTTCAAAATAATTCTATTGAATTGAAGAACGAAACAATTATTTCATTATATTAAAATATTTGATTCAAGCACTTTATTTAAATTTATTACATTATTTTCATATTTTTTACATTATTTTTATTTATTATATTATTTCCTTTGCATAAAATGATTGATGGACTTTTCTTGTATTTGTCAGTTTATATGCAGTAAAATGATTTGAAAATTGAACAGTTAGTAGCAGTTACTGGTAAAAAAATTACTGCTTAGTGATTCTTTCTACTTGCATATTGACCACATATTCGATAATTTTTTATTACTCTAGGGTTCGTGTTTACTCGCTATAATTGGTTTCTTTACTCACATATTTGAAAATCAGACTCATATCGATTGAAATTTGTGCCCACGAGGCCTGAAAAAAAAAAAAAAAAGGAAGAGGAAATAGTGAAATGTATGGCTTAATTTCACTCAAATTTCAGCTCGAATCAAATTCCATATTGGTTGGTTAATTTGAGTGTAAAAGTAAAAAGGTTTCGAAAACTTACAATTTAAACACCTAATTACGAATTACAAAAAATTTTGATTTGCAAAATTTTGCCATTAAATAGGGAGTGAAATGATTCCCTGTGAAATAATTCCCTCAATATTCAAATTTGACAAAATTTGCTCTAGTACATCCAAGTAAGCTCTACAGCTGCTTAAATGAGGCTTCTGTTGTAGATAATTTATCATTTATTTATAATATATCACTTATAATATTTATAATATATATATATATATAATCTTGGCTGGGCGTCTAGAGGTGGGGCAATGATGAGATGCGACTTGGATAACGAAGACATTTATTACGTAACATACACAACATAGATTACATATAAAGATTAATATAATAGCAGACTTTCTGTCATTAACCAACTGCTGGTATAGAGGTTTAACACATAACAAGCTCTCTTCATCATTAGAAATAACACAAAGTAACATATGAGCGCTTACTCACAAATATAATTCACATTAGTACCTTCGCGCACTTTATCAAATATGTGAGATTGATGCATTGAGCCCTCCATGGCTCTACGCAACTATTAAGAGCACTACAAGCTCTAATTAGAAGAAAATGACCACATCAGCTTTCGCGCTGACGGTCTCAACAGCTTTCCGTTGCAGGCAGATCTAAACTGACTTCCGTTCGTCATGTTCTCGAAAGATGAGCATCAGAGGCAGCGCCATCTGTTGTCTGTACAAGGAATGCGTCCCACAAAGCTTTCCACATATATATATGTATATATATATATATATATATATATATATATATATATATATATATTGATGATAATATAAATAACTCCTCGTTTTTCCTCAAATTTGTGGTTATATTTCTTTAATTTAACTTTTTACAATGTTTCCAGTATCCAATAATTATTTTTTAGATCTCGAAATTCCTCATTACTAATTACAATACTAAACTGATTGTGCATTGAATATATTTGAATATATAATTAGAATGTTAAAGGTATTGTATATAGAACTCGAATGAAATGATATTTTAAGCTTAAGTAAAAAGTAAGAAAAAATAAAATAAAAACTACTAATTTAATAATAAAATTGAATATTCTATATTTTTAATAAATAAATAAATAAGAAAATTGTGCAAATTATACATGCAAAAAAAAAAAAATCGTAAAGTCTTTGCTTATTGATAAAACTTTTAAAAGAACAAAATTTTAAGCAAAACAATTATAGAACTAATGTCAGAATACTCTCTAATTTTGTTTTTGTTTCAATTATAATTTATTAGCACAGTTTTAATGGTACTTTTTACAATGTATCTATTTTGAATTTGCTAAAAATATTTTACTTGTCTAATATGCAAACACTTTTTTTTCTATTTTATTATTATTATTATTATTATTATTTACTGATGCACAAACATTTATATATTAGAGAATTTTTATTTTCAATCTAAAATCAATTCTATTTTTAACGCAAATTTTCATCGTAATATAACATCTGACTTTTCTAAAATGCAAGTAAATTGAACGTGTAAAAAAAAAAAAAAGACTTAGAAAACATATAAGCAATTCATAATTCCATATGTTTTAAAAGATAAAAATATTATATACCATTCCACTCTCAAATAAATATTTATGTAAAAAAGTTTATAATTTCACACTGTCTTTTAGAACTTAAATGTAGCATATTGCTTAAAAACCGGAACGGAATTTTCTTTGCTTGCGCTACAGATTTGCATACACTCTTGGGGAAAATTTGTCTTCACTTGTGATACGTGGCGAAAAATTTGTTAAAAGTTTGCGAAAATGGCATTTTTTTTTTTTCTTTTTGAAAGATTC